>CM029598.1:2474218-3074218 GCA_017311375.1 Mytilus coruscus | reverse complement strand
CAGTGTCCCAAATTACTTATTTTACCATAGTGCTTTATTTATTTCCTTATGCAATGCATGTTTAAATTTGATTCATATATTATATACATTATGTTTGCAATAAAAGAAAACTTGTATTGGTGTATTTATATCATGAAAATCATTCAGAAACTTTACTATTAAGACACTTTTATAAATGAATGTCATTGTCTTGTCATTAGATGTACATTTATGTTAAACGAATCGATTGAATTGATATTAAATTATTGAGAGAAGAAATATTTGATTTATTTATTATTTATCTATACAAATGAAAATGGAACTACACAATAAAAATATCTGAATATATAGAAAACACTGATAAACTATATACCTAAGTTGGAACTGTCTATACAATTGTATGCTCATTAAACCTTTTGTCTTTTTGTTTTCTTTACTAATAGCTAATTGGTATAATTAAAAGTGGGCAAACCAGGAGTAAACCGTCTCTTGTCCGTTGATATATCGACACAACATATCGGTAAAATAATTCGCAATGTTTACAACTAAGCGTCCGGAGTGTCGAATTCAGTCGTTTTCTTTCATAACCCCGCTGGAGACATTTTCCTGTTACCCTGTTAATAAAATCGACTTAAATTTAATAAGCTATTGTTATGATATTGTAGTTATCATATTTTTAATTTGGCCTATTCTGTTTTGTGTGGCCGTATAATGTTTATATAATTGGGTTATAGTTGTTTAAAAATAATGTTATAATTGTGCAGTTTAGAAATCACTGGAACAATCATAAATACTGATGGAATGATTAGAACTTTCTATTTGACTTACATAATAATTTCAAAATGATCATGATCAAGAATGCGTAATTAAAACTTCTACAGTATTCTAGAAGTTTCCTTCTGCATTTTTAGGAGTTTCCATTCTACAACTATATATACAGACACCGAAATTGGACAGACAGACATTAATATACTTGTATTCTCAGAAGATCTCTGGAGTTGTTGGATTGACACTTTTATCTACAAACAACATCATACTAGATTGTGAACTTATTGGACATATATATTACATTGGATTCCGTACAGTTAAGAGAAAATTCCGGATAAAGAACAGACAAGGTTCTGACATAAATTTTAACAGTTGAGTTAACATTTCAATTTGTATAATTTTTCTTGTAAAATTGTATACTAATAGATATAAGAAGATGTGGTATGAGTGCCAATGAGACAACTCTCCATCCAAGTCAAAATTTATAAATGTAAACCATTATAGGTCAAAGTACGGTCTTCAACACGGAGCCTAGGCTCACACCGAACAGTAAGCTATAAAGGGCCCCCAAAATTACTAGTGTAAAACCATTCAAACGGGAAAACCAACGGTCTAATCTATATAAAAACGAGAAACGAGAAACACTTATGAACCACATCAACAAACGACAACTACTGAACATCAGATTCCTGACTTAGGACAGGTGCAAACAAATGCAGCGGGTTTAAACGTTTTAATGGTACCAAACCTTAATCTTGTTAAATTTCATTATTGATTTGTGTCTTTTGTTGGCTACAATTTAAAGGTGATTTCTGGCCGTAACACTATTCAATTGAGATACTAGTATATAAACGTCATCCGAGTGGACAAATTTTATGTTATTACCGAAAAACATGAAGTTGACAATGCGAAAGCTAGAATCGTTTCGTTTGACATAGATTCTAGTTTGATGTCGTCCATGTAGCAGACTGTGATGATACCAGATAGACATTCGGCTCTCCTAATTCGTGTGAAATTTAAATCTTACCTTTTGCCTTTTCAAATGGTACAGGTGATCTATCGAGTGTCAACTTGCTAACATGATTGTAGACAATTTTCGGGGTATGGACATCTAAAAGCAGACAGTATGAATGTATGCAAATTGACTGTTCGTCATTCGAAAGATTTTTTCTACCCATGCATATATATGACCTTGACAATATTTGATAACATAAACGGTACCAATTTTTCTGCACCAGATGCGCATTTCGACAATCAATGTCTCTTCAGTGATACTCGAGGCCAAAATATTTAAAATCCAAAGCTTATAAAAAGATGAGCTATAAACCAAAAGGACAAAAGTATAGCCAAAGCCGGGCAAGGAATCAGAGCTTTGCATGAGGGAGATACATTCCTTAATTTAAACAAAATTCCTAAATTTTCTAACAGCAAATTTTAATAACACAAAATCCGTATTTTCATGCCAGTACCGAAGCACTGGCTACTGGGCTGGTGATGCCCTCGGGGACTATCAGTTCACCAGCAGAGGCATCGACCCAGTGGTAGTAATAACATAAACCGTTCCAATTTTTCTGCACCAGATGCGCATTTCGACAATCAATGTCTCTTCAGTGATGCTCGAGGCCACAATATTTAAAAATCCAAAGCTTATAAAAAGATGAAGAGCTATAAACCAAAAGGACAAAAGTATAGCCAAAGCCGGGCAAGGAATCAGAGCTTTGCATGAGGAGATACATTCCTTAATTTAAACAAAATTTCAAAATTTTCTAACAGCAAATTTTAATAACACAAAATCCGTATTTTCATGCCAGTACCGAAGCACTGGCTACTGGGCTGGTGATACCCTCGGGGACTATCAGTCAACCAGCAGAGGCATCGACCCAGTGGTAGTAATAACATGAACGGTACCAAATTTTCTGCACCAGATGCGCCTTTCGACAATCAATGGCTCTTCAGTTATGCTCGAGGCCAAAATATTTGAAAATCCAAAGCTTATTTAAAAAATGAAGAGCTATAAACCAAAAAGGACAAAAAGTATAGCCAAAGCCGGGCAAGGAATCAGAGCTTTGCATGAGGGAGATACATTCCTTAATTTAAACAAAATTCCAAAATTTTCTAACAGCAAATTTTAATAACACAAAATCCGTATTTTCATGCCAGTACCGAAGCACTGGCTACTGGGCTGGTGATACCCTCGGGGACTATCAGTCCACCAGCAGAGGCATCGACCCAGTGGTAGTAATAACATAAACGGTACCAATTTTTCTGCACCAGATGCGCATTTCGACAATCAATGTCTCTTCAGTGATGCTCGAGGCCAAAATATTTGAAAATCCAAAGCTTATAAAAAAGATGAAGAGCTATAAACCAAAAAGGACAAAAAGTATACCCAAAGCCGGGCAAGGAATCAGAGCTTTGCATGAGGGAGATACATTCCTTAATTTAAACAAAATTCCTAAATTTTCTAACAGCAAATTTTAATAACACAAAATCCGTATTTTCATGCCAGTACCGAAGCACTGGCTACTGGGCTGGTGATACCCTCGGGGACTATCAGTCCACCAGCAGAGGCATCGACCCAGTGGTAGTAATAACATAAACGGTACCAATTTTTCTGCACCAGATGCGCATTGATTTAGCACACCTTTTCTTTGATTTTTTTTGTTGTTTTTTTTCCAATGCTCTTTAATTACTTCTACATTTAGTCTTATGTAGACGAAACGTTCGCAGATTATTAGCCAGTTATCTTAAATGATTTAATACTAACTAGACATGTGTAGCTATTTTTTTATTATTTATTGTGTTAACTAAGGAATTGTCTTTGAAAAGTTTATTCGAGCGTCACTGATAAGTCTTCGGTAGACGAAATACGCGTCTGGCGTAGAAAATATTAAGCCTGGTATCTATGATGAGTTTATTTATGACATTTCTCAACATGCAACAAGAGAAACTCTAATAAATATGCTTAAAGATTGATCATAAATTTTATGTATATATTTTTGGGAAAAGAGGAAGTTAAAAGGCAGCTATTAAAGGTAATCTATTATTGGGGTACACAATCCTTGGTATTAATAATGCTAAAACTAAATATAAACACTGGAAACTGTGGGGATACTGTAACTTTTATATGTTTTACGTCTTTAATTTTCAAATTTTAATAATCTTACCTTAAAGTGGAGTCGATATAGTTTCACATTGTATGGTGTGTTTTTTTTTTATTTGAGATAATTTAACAGTCTGAAGTAAGATTTTTGAAACTGAGTAGGCACGCTGAACTATCTTGCCCATTTTACTAATCATGGTTATATTCTATGTTGAATTTCTATATGATGAAGATTTTACAACATGTATCACACTAACTTAACATTGTCAATGATTCATAAATAGGAGGTCGAAATCAGTTAAATGCTGCCAGAAGGGACATGTACACCTTATAATCATTTCATAAACCAAATTTAGTTAACTTTTAGCTTAAAGTTTCTGAGAAAGACATTAAAATGAGGTCAATGCCTGACAAACATGTACACTTTACAATAATTCCATACTCAATCATATACTGGTAATAGTTGATATATTGCTGATAATATCTAAAAAACAGACCCAAAACTTAACATTCACCAATTAACAATGAAAATGAGGTCAGTGTCAGATGAACTCTGTCAGGCGGGCATTTTTCCCTTTTAAAATTTCATACACCAAATATAGTTGACCTATTGCTTATCAATGTATCTGATAAATGGAATAAACCTCGAAAACGTAAGGTTCATTTCTGTTGAATGGTATAAGGTCAAGACGGAACGGACAATTAGACCTTGCAAGGATAATATATACCAAATAAAGTTATACTATTATTCATAATTTATGAGTAAATCACTGTTCAGTTATTTTAAACAGACAAAACATACAAATGAGGTCAAGGACAACAGACAGATACCAGACGGAAACTTTAGCCTATAAGGTATCTGTTTACAACATATGAATTATCCAGTTCTACCTTCTGAAATATAAAACTTTATATAGTTAACGGCGTCGCTTTCGTCCGATATGTTGAAATTGTCTGAAACTTCACGACAGACTAGTAAATGTCGCATTATAAAGATATTTCTGGACAGGAAAACGCTAACGACTGTGATAGGAGTTTCAACTTTAAATTATATCCTTCCATTTTTATAATTTATGTCAGCAAAATCAAACTACTTAGAATGAAACAAACCCTATACTTATATGTGCATAGGTAGATTTAGTCAATAGTAATGTTTCGATGTTCAAATGTCATGAAACCACTAAGAAGAGCAAGACCGGATGCGTTGACAGGGTAGGTATGGAAATAATTTTGATTTTTTTTTTTTTGATAAGGAAATATATTATTTGGGCAATCATATTGAATAAACAGATCGCATAAAGAAATATGATACGAACATAGAGTATCTATTTGTGAGAATAATCTGTTGATAGCAGATCTTTGTGGTCTTTAATGATGAAGATTCAAAGGAATGATAATGAAAATAAATGTATTGCTGACTTATCTTTTACGGACCAAATAAATAATAGTGTGTTCTATTTAAATGTTACTAAATTGTATTGAATATGGATTACCTTTGTAATAAACGCCGATATCATCTGCAATATCTTGTCTGCTTGCCTCAGATAAATGAAACGCCAGATGCTGTCGAACATTAAGCTGTAGATTAGACACAATCTTACACCAACATGTAATCATTTTGAAATTTCTCCTTACAGGTTCTGTAACATACATAGATTCCAGTGTTTCCAATAAACTATGATCATACCCAAGACGTATACCAATACGAAACCACTCGTGTCCAATTCTTCGTGCAATTTCATAAATTTCTAGATAACAAACAAAATTGTGAAAAATCAAACATTTTTAATTTAGTTCTAGAGCATTATCTTCTTATAATCATTGAAACTCGTTTAAACGCTGGGTCTTAATTATTTCAAAAAGCATTTCTTTTAAACTTTAAAGCGATCTAATCATTTGTACAAAAATACATATATGAGGTAAACATCACCCTTTCAATATTTTTTTTCAGATTTGGAACAACCTTTTGGAATGTTTGAGTTTTTGTTTGTTTTACTAACATCTGATGTAATGCTATCTCCAATATTCCATTTCATTGTAACAAAATTCAAATATGCATGCGAAGGGTGTATCTTGCGCAGCTGTTTGTTTTACTATATGACAAGGAAATGCAAGGAATTGTAACATATTTGCCAACAACTGTTTGTTGCATCGTAATTTGTGTTTTGGGTTGTCATTCAACAAAACCTATGCGTTCTACATAATTTAGTTTTGTTCTTTGTGTATTAACCTAAACGTTCATTTGATATTCATCTGATTAGGTTGTAAAATATTTTGTATGCCCTTGCAATAAACAAGAATTACTACAAGCGGCAGCAGATGTAATATTGTCTTGGTAGTTAACCTCTCTAATCAATTCAGATAGCGTTAAGAAAACGACAAAAAAGTGTTGTGTTCTTGTAAGTGAGATCCTGTTGCATTCTATTTTTCCACATTTGAGGGTGTCACAAAAAATTGAGGTTGAAATAACAAATATATTTTTGTCATCGAGGGCTAATATTCCCGGCTAATATTACCTTTCCTCTAGCTTCAACACAAAATGCTGTCATTATCGCACAAATATATGGCAAGCCGTTTTATATTTATTCAATTTCAAGATATCTTATAAAGCATATTTCAAGATATCTTATAAAGAAAATAAGATATCTTATAAGGCATATTTCAAGATATCTTATCAAGTAAATAAGATATCTTATAAAGCATATTTCAAGATATTTCATAAAGTAAATAATATATCTTATAAAGCATATAAGATATTTTGTATTCTATTTGAGTTATCTTATTTAATTTGAAGTTAATAAGATATATTATATACGGGTTATGCTCTCGTATATTTTATGATGGTCTGATACTAAACCCTAACAGGAGGGATTGTGCTTGATTTTCATATGATAAAACATAATCTTTCAATCAGTTTAATTGAGGTCTGGAGCTGGCATATCAGTAACTGCTAGTAGTCCTTTGTTAACTTATGTTGATCATTGTCTCATTTTAGGTGGTGACTTCTGTTACCAATTCTAACATCGGACTCGGACTTCTTTTAAACTGAATTTTTCTGTGCGTATTGCTGTGTATATAAATAAGAAGATGTGGTATGATTGTCAATGAGACAACTCTCCACCCAAGTCACATTAATGTATCAAAGTTAACAATTATAGGTCAAAGTAAGGCCTTCAACACGGAGCCTTGGCTCACACAGAACAGAAAGCTATAAAGGGCCCCAAAATGACTAGTGTAAAACAATTCAAACAGGAAAACCAACGGTCTAATCTATATAAAAACGAAAACACCTATGAACCACTCCAACAAACGACAACCACTGAACAACAGGCACCTGACTTAGGACAGGTGCATCAAATTGCAGCAGGTTTAAACGTTTTACAGGCGCCAACATTCACCCTAACCTCAGACAGTAGCGTAACATTACAACATAAAAAGACACACTATAAGATATCAATGGAAATGGCTTAACTCGATCCAAAAGACATTTAAACAAAAACAAGTAAAACATTTACTGAACGAATCAGTTTGATCTATGACACAATATAAATACAATATTAAAACGTAGGTGGCGTTAAATAAAACACCGTACACAGGTATTTTTAAATATAATAATTTTGTTGTTAGGAGTACGGATCGAAGTAAACATTTTCACAAAATTAATAAATTTGTTGTTCAGAGTACGAGTACAGAAGTGAAAATTTATCGTCATACTAAATACATATCAAAGGTGGTACATATTAACTAGAGGCTCCAAGGAACCTGTGTCGCTCACCTGATATTTTTATTTACAATTGATGCATAAATCAATGCAACCGTTATACTTTTGCTTTAGTTTCAGAGATATAAGCCAAAAACTGCATTTTACCCCTATGTTCTATTTTTAGCCATGTCTGCCATGTTGGTTGGCAGGCAGGGTCATCGGACACATTTTTTAAACTAAATACCCTAATGACGATTGTGACCAAGTTTGATTAAATGGTTAAGTGTCTCAGTTGTTTCAGAGGAGAAGATTTTTGTAAAGATTACAAAATTTACCAAAATTGTTAAAAATGACTTTAAAAGCCAATAAGTCCTTAAGGAGTCAACTGACCATTTTGGTCATGTTGACTTATTTGTAGATCTTACTTTGCTGAACATTATTGCTATTTACAGTTTATCTCTATCTATAATAATATTCAAGATAATAACCAAAAACTGCAAAATTTCCTTAAAATTGCCAATTCAGGGGCAGCAACCCAACAACGGGTTGTCTGATTCGTCTGAAAATTTCAGGACAGATAGATCTTAACCTGATGAACATTTTTACAACTGTCAAATTTGCTCTTAATGATATAAGCCAAAACTGCATTTAACCCTATGTTCTATTTTTAGCCATGTTGGTTGGCAGGCAGGGTCATCGGACAAATTTTTAAACTAGATACCCTAATGGTGATTGTGATCAAGTTTGGTTAAATTAGTCTTACTAGTTTCAGAGGAGAAGATTTTTGTAAAAGATAACAAAATTTACAAAAATTGTTAAAATTGACTTTAAAGGGCAATAACTCCTTAAGTGGTCAATTGACTATTTTGATCATGTCAATGTTTTGTTGATCTTACTCTGCTGAACATTATTGCTGTTTACAGTTTATCTCTATCTATAATAATATTCAAGATAATAACCAAAAACGACAAAATTTCCTTAAAATTACCAATGCAGGGCAACAACCCAGCAACGGGTTGTCCGATTCATCTGAAAATTTCAGAGTAGATAGATCTTGACCTGATAAACAATTCTATCTTGTGTCAGATTTGCTCTAAATGCTTTGGTTTTAGAGATATAAGCAAAATCTACATTTTACCCTATGTTCTATTTTTAGCCATGGCGGCCATCTTGGTTGGTTGGCTTGGTCACCGGACACAATTTTTAAACTAGATTCCCCAATGATGATTATGGCCTAGTTTGGTTAAATTTGGCCCAGTAGTTTCAGAGGAGACGATTTTGTAAAGTTAACGACGACGGACGACGGACGACGACGGACGACGGACGACGACGGACGTCGGACGCCAAGTGATGAGAAAAGCTCACTTGGCCATTCGGGCCACGTGAGCTAAAAATAGTGAGACGAGATATAACACAAAATAAGTAAACATTGAATTACAGAAATGCATTACAAATTGTGTCAACAGGTCAACTTAACTCGAAAGTACGACTTGAGAGTACTCGCAGTTACTGAAAGCTAGTTACATTTTGTAAAGGCAAAACAATTAACAATAAAAATCATGCATCAGAGACTAAAATCAATTAAAACACATCCCAGGGATTTAGTGTTTTAACGCCATGGACAGTCAAAGAAAACATGACTTGTGCAATGCCAAAATAAAAGTATCGACAGGCAGTAGGATCGTTAGGATATAACCTTATAATAAATATGTATCATGTTATATATAGATAAAGCAATCTCTAAATCTTAAAAATTAAATAAGATATTTCATATATTAAATAAGATATCTGATAAATCAGTCATACAAGATATCGTGTATTGTTTGTTATATATCTTAGAAAGTGAATAAAATATCTTATAAACTAAATGAGATATCTTATATACTTTTAAAGATATCTTTTAAAGTATACAAGACCTCTCATTAAGTATTTAAGATATCTTTAAAAATATATCTTATTAACTTTATAAAATGTTATTTAGTTTAAAAGATATCTTATAAAGTTAATAAGATATGCTTATGTCTATATCTATGTGTGTTTGTTTATTCCACATTGGCTAGAGGTATAGAGGAAGGATGAGATCTCACCAAACATGTTCAACCCGCCGCAATTTTGCGCCTGACCCTCAGGAACATCTGGCCTTTGTTAGTCTTGTATGATTTTTAATTTCAGTTCATTTATATGTTTCGGAGTTTAGTTTGACGTCCATTTCCGCTGAACTAGTATACATTATTCTTTAGGGGCCAGCTGAAGCCCGCCTCCGGGTGCGGGATTTTCTCGCTGTGTTGAAGACCCATTGGTGGCCTTGGGCTGTTTTCTGCTCTTTGGTCGGGTTGTACATCCACCTCATTTGAACTTTGGTGGATAGTTGTCTCATTGGCAATCAGCACACATCTCCTTATTTGACGTTTCCCGTTTCCATTCTCAATTTTATTTAAAAGCTATCTTATTAACTTTAAAAGATATCGTTTAAACTCAATAACATATCTTATATAGTTTATAAGATATATCTTATATATTGTTAAAATATCTTTTAAACAAATACTTAATGAGATGTCTTGTATAGTATATAAGATATCTTTAAAAGTATATAAGATACCTTATTTAGTTTATAAGATATCTTATTTACTTGATAAGATATCTTATTTACTTGATAAGATATCTTATTTAATTTATAAGATATATAATAAACAATACACGATATCTTGTATGATTGATATATCAGATATCTTATTTAATATATGAAATATCTTATTTAATTTCAAAGATATCTCTATACGATGATAAGATATCTCTACAATTTTATAAGATATCTCTATAAGTTTACAAGATATCTTATTTAGTTTACAAGATATCTATATTTGTTTATAAGATATATTATTCAATAAATAAGATATCTGATTTGATATATAAGATATCTTATAAAATATATATTATTTTTATTCCAAATGAAAAATAATAACAGCTGTTCTGCTTTGCCGATTACAACCCATTATACCAGAAACTGAATCTACAGAATTTAGGTGATTAAAATATGAGATTTTATTTTTGGTGTTGCCATATCAAATCCAAAAAAGTGTAGGGCAACCAGTGAAGGGACTTACTAAGTGAGAATATTTTGGAATCACCTGATGTCTTATTGGAATGTGGGAGGGTGTGTGGGTATATCAAAACTCCGAAATATTGTAGAGGCGGGTAATAAATCATTTATTTTAAATGAAACAAATGTCTGTTTGTCACTGAACTGCAGGGCGCCATAAAATCCTAAGACTGAGGGTCCATACACGTCCTGAGATATACATACAAGGTATGAAATACATCCAGAGGGGTCCAACAATTTGCTGTCGGCTGTATAACTAGAAGTATACAGGGCCAATCGAGGAGCAAAGACGTAGTAAAATACATAACTGACAAGCAATAAAATTGAGAATGGAAATGGGAATGTGTCAAAGAGACAACAACCCGACCAAAGAGCAGAAAACAGCCCAAGGCCACCAATGGGTCTTCAACACAGCGAGAAAATCACGCACCCGGAGGCGGGCTTAAGCCGGCCCCTAAACAAAAATGTGTACTAGTTCAGTGAAAATGGACGTCACACTAAACTCCGAAACATATAAATGAACTAAAATTAAAAACAAACAAAGGTAACAAAGGCCATTTGCTCCTGACTTGGGACAGGCACAAAAATGCAGCAGGGTTAAACATGTTTTGTGAGATCTCAACCCTCCCACTATACCTCTAGCCAATGTAGAATAAACAAACACACAGCAATACGCACAGTAAAACTCAGTTTAAAAGAAGTCCGAGTCCTGTCAGAATTGGTAACAGAGGAAACTAAGCAAAATGACAATGATACATAAATTAACAAAGGACTACTAGCAATTACTGACATGCCAGTTCCAGACCTCAATTAAACTGATTGAAAGATTATGTCTTCATCATATGAAACATGTTATGACAGAAGGACTGATCTGGCAATTCCAATCTCCGAAAAGTTACTAGAATTTGACTTTACTGGTGAATATGCCTTTTATATATAACGCACATACTTACCATTTTCAGACATTTGCCATGATTCCTCTTCAGTGTTTTCTGCATCATAAAATTCAATGTCCTGACTACTGTCGTCCGAAACTAAGTCCTCAAGATCATTGCAATCAGAAACGGCTTCGCTCGTATCCTCGTCACACGATACACCTGATGTTGCCATGATATTACATGTTTTTTGTATCTGAAAATATATGACGTTACTAAGAATCAGAGGATCATCAATAAATTCAGAAACAAATAGTTGGTGCATATATACCCTGCGTTGTGCACCAGACCAACATGCAGAGTTTGAGTTAAATCTATTACCTCGCAAGGTAAAAGTACCCTTGAAGACAACTATTCTGACTCCGAGTGTTTGTTCTCATTCCTTAAAGAGGTTTTCTTGGCGGATAATCATGCAGCAAATTTGTTTTAACCAAGACCGGTATCAAACCTGCAATCGTTGGCACACGAGACGATGAGGCTTCCACGAGACCAACGAGTCGATTACCATTTACAAAATTCGCTGTGAAGTGATGTTCCAATTTAGTATAATCTACAGAGTGACAGTATATCGAGTATTGAGCGAAAAATAATCAGAGAAATGGGATATTTGAATAGACAAAAAGTCACAATATTTCAAAAGCCTGTGTAATAAATCATTATTATTATAATTATTTTGTTAAAAAGATTTGATGATGATATGAAAAGCTCTGCGGCCGTTAATTCCTAAATACAAGATGGAAGTACCGATAAAATATTGCCAATGAGACAGAGCATAAGAACTAATTAAAAGCTGTAAGGTGAGAAATTCAATGGATAATTGATAGATTCTTGCACTTGAATAGATAATTAATGTAAACAGCCCATTGTTACATGCCAATGAAAATTTTATACAACACAAACACGTAATCAATTGGAACACCAAAAATTTGACCAAAAATCGTAACAAGTGCAAAAGGGCTTGTCTTTTGTTACGATGTAGTCAGTAATCAAAACAGTGGAGTAGTCAAATTAATATAAATCAAATGTCTTTATTCCTTATAAAAGGGCCCATATAGAAGTTATATATCAATACAAATCACAAAGTTCGTACAATATCCACACAAACAACACATGCAATCTAACATACATACATACTGATTGTTAATAATTAAAAAGATTAAGAACAAATATAGAAGCATGATTAATAACTGGGAGAGAACCAGTACAAAGAGGGATAACTCCATCTTCTTTACCTTAAATTGTTTCCTTCTTTTTCCTGTCTCATCTTAAAAATTTTATTTACATAATTTATAGACTAAGAACTGTATTAAAATCTAAATCTTCATTTGTCATGATCCAGGTAAAAGATTTTCTAACTTTAAGTTTCTCAGAATTGGAAACTTTTGAAATAAATTTTATAAAATTCTAATCTTGGTGAACCATTTTACATTTGTCATTTCGGGCCTTTTATGACCACTTTTATTGCTGACTGTGCGGTATGGGTTTGTTCATTGTTGAAGGCCGTATGGTGACCTATAGCTGCTAACTTCTATGTCAATTGGTCTGTGGTGGAGAGTTGTCTCAATGGCAATCATACCATTATTATATATATATATATATATATATATAGAGAGAGAGAGAGAGAGAGAGAGAGAGAGAGAGAGAGAGCACTCTAAAACAAAATACAGTTCATTTTCTATCAAGTACGTAAAGTGAACAGTGTTGACAGATCCTTTCACATCTAGGCAGAAGGTCAAGTTTTCCAGAGATTGCACTTAGTTTTCGTTCATGTCTCCCAGTTTTTATTCCCAAACTGTGGCTAATCAGCCTACATTTTGTTAAAGTTCTTCTGCTGTTAAATTTTTCATATTTAAGTAACTTTCATAATTGAAAGTAAATAGAAAGTAAAGTAGTAGATAGCAGGTGATTTTTTTCTAACAACTGTGTTCTGAACACAAATCTATGTTAGTCAAGATTAAATTGCAAGATTTGAAATAAGAATTAACTTACATTACATCGTAGATGGTACAACAAATATGTGGTCACGTTCCAAACATTGAAGAACTAGTCTAAATCTGTTTTCCATCATCCAATCAGCAATCTACATGTCATATTAGGTAAAAAAGAATAAATTACTTTAAAAATAAAACTGGGTTTTATTGAAGGTTAAAATTGGATCAATATGCATACCCTTATTAAATGTAGTTCCCGTTTTGTTTGGTTTTATTTCTCTGTTAGTCCTTGCTTGATTTTTTATACTTAAAATATATTCAGTTGTGTCAACATTACATCGTTTATTATCAAATATATGTTTTTTGTAAACATGCCTTTATTCTAATTAAATCAATACGAGTCTATTAATATCATCATATTTCAATTGAAAATTTCCAAACCCATTTAAAGCCTACCAAATGGGTTAATAATCTTGCCAGCTACAGTGCAGACTGAAAACTATAACAGTTAACATTAAAATAGTTTGAGCTATCGTAGTTACTACGGTTTACAAGAATAGTGTAATACCTAAACCAAAAACAACTAGTACCTTATCTACAGCGAGGTCTGATAAAATGTGAAGGATTTCCTTTTGGGTTAACCTGAAAACGTATCTTAAAGTTGTATAAAAGTAAAACTATAAAACTAAACATTTCCAACTGACTTTGAAGTTCGTGCTAACCTTTGATAGATCTAAGTAAAAATTTACCCAAAGTTAAACATTTAAAAATCGTTTGTCAGCTATAATTTATTAACCGCACCTAACACATCCTAAACATCCTAACATCGAAATCTAATCAGTACAAGTGAATATGGACTACCAATTGATGGCAGAATAAGTAAGTATCGAGGGCAGACGGAAATATCCTTTTCAGAAATTTTGATGTTTTAAAATCCTTATTTCTTATATTATGAGGTAGTTGCAGATTTGCCTAATTTTTTTAAGTTTTAGATACTGAAACAGTTTTAATATGCTTATAAAGTACATAAGATATCTTTTAAAGTTTATAAGATATCTTGTAAAGTATATAAGATATCTTATAAAGTTTGTATACGGCTTCAAAACGGAGCCTTGAATCACACCGAACAGCAAGCTCTAAAGGGCCCCAAAATGACTAGTGTAAAACAATTCAAAAGGAAAACCAACGGTCTAATCTATATAAAAACGAGAAACGAGAAACACATAAGAACCACACCAACAAACGACAACCACTGAACAACAGGCTCCTGACTTAGGACAGGTGCATAAAATGCAGCAGGTTTAAACGTAGCGTTTTATTGAGTCGATTGAATAGAAATTTGTTGTTCTATCAATGTAAATATAATCAATGTAAATGTAATCAATCGTTATAGTACAGAGTACTTATAATTTTAAATAGAGTTGACACTTAAAGGGTATTAGCTACAAGATATGAAAAATAATAAAATATGATATTTTTTGTTCAATCATTATTGAAAGTGAAATAGGTAAATAAGAATTCGCTTTTAGCAGCCAATTTGGTTCAATTTTGTCAAAATAAGCAAAGAAACATCGCTGGTGATTTATTCACTTGCAAGTGAATAATTCGACCTCATTGAATCTGTATTCATGTGATCTTCAATTTAACCTCTTAGCTGGAGATGGGTTACGCATGTATTCAGCTAGTAAAAGGAAAAGAAAGTCAACATTGAAAGTGAAACAAGGATAAACCATTTGGTTGACTGATTCGATCCACAAAAAAAACATTCTTATACAGGTAAAAACGATGATAAACATACTTATAAACCTACAATATGAAATCAAACAGACCTAGAAAATCCAATTGCACGTGGTCGCTATCTATTTATATTTATATTTATGTTTATATCGGGTTATGTGACCGTCGGCAGTCTTCGGAGGTCATATCGATGGTTAATTAGATGACGTCTAGACAAAAATACACACGAAATATTGATGCATATTATCGAGTCCATGCATTGTTAGTTGTTTATTTTACACTTTTGTAAATTGGATATACGTTTTAGTATGCTATAAATCAAATATGAGAATTTGAGTCAAATCGATGAACAAATGTTCAATCACTATCAATCGATTCTATCGTGTTAATTTTTTTAAGTCAATTGTTATTGTATCAATCGATTTCAAAACTGAACCTTAATGTTATAGGTTGCCCATGTCTTACGGGTTTTGAGCTGCAATAATTTTATGATAAAACACGGTAAACACTGAAGATGACTAGCCGTTAAAACATAATACAAGTTGTCTGTTTTCTTTAAAACAGACCATGTTACAAGCAAGTAAGACTAGCTTAATTGTTTTTTTTTCGGAACTGCAATCATGTTTATATTCACTTACCAGGAATTCAGGCGAACCAAGGATGTAAACGATATAAGGCAGTCGATATGTCTATGTGTTGAGTCTAAACTCAAGGGTCAAACACAAAAGTGAGTTAATTAAGTGCGTAAATTTTATTTGTGACTTATCTAGAATCAGCACATATATACATATGTATGTAACTGTCATCTTGATGAAATTTTTCGTTTAATAATCAAGAATTCTCTAACTATACTTCTGAAATTTACCCAAAGGAACTTACTTTAAATAAATCAAATATTAACAACAATAACTGTCCTTTCCTTGATCATAGATGTATAAACCCATATACCTATACATCTATGCCTAGAATTAGATATTTCAGTATTACACCAGAAACTCTACACAAAATTTGCGACAAAGGGACGATTTGTCTTTCCTATATTAATTTTCCTTTTTTTTTTGACGGTGATGTTCCTTTGGCACCGATTTACGGTGTTTATATATCCCAACTCGTTCGCTATGCTCGTGTCTGTAATGACGTTTTGGATTTTAATGAGCGTATTCTATGTATTACAAGTAAATTATTAAGTCAGGGATTTCGTTACCACAAATTACTTAAAACATTTACTAAGTTCTTTCATAGATACAAAGATTAAGTCTGCAAGTTTGGCTGTACCTGTAGAAAACTTATTTCAAAGGAATAGCACATCCTAAATTTTACGGCGATGTTGTAAACCGAGCCGGAAATTTAGATACGATCCGGTAAACTTATCAATCCTTTAAATAAACTTATTCTAAAGGCTACCTATTCAACTGTAATAAAATCTTTAAATATTGTTTTTATTGGTATAAATATTGATTTTGTTATCAGTAAATTTAAACCATACTAAATATTACACATAATATGTACTTTCACGGTACTACAATCTGTCGATACCTATAGTTTGGCATTGCACAAGGTCATGTTTTCTCTGACTGTTAATGACGTCTTTGCACTAAATCCATTTGATGGTCGCAAATTAAGTTTACTGGCGACGCGTTAGCGGAGCCAGTAAATGGATATTTGCGACCATCAAATCACCAATTGATGCCGTCGGAGCTTAAAATACAATATTGTTATCTCCATTCTAATGAAACTGACAGAACAACGCAAATCATGCATTTCAAATTTGTCATACGTCGTCTGCGCTTGCGCGTATGTTTTCATAGCATCAATTGTGAATTGATGCCATGAAAATTGGTGACGTTATCCAATCAAAATGAACGTTACAAACGATGTTGCATTAGAATGGATGTTGGATTTGTACTGATTGATATTTTAGTCTTAGATACATGAGTTTTTTTTCATTAGTTGTTATTGGCTTTGAACTAGCTGTAAGTAACTGCGAGTACTCTCAGATCTGTACTTAGTGTCTTTGTTTTTGGGATGTATAAGTACCCGTCCACGTCCACTCTTTGTTTTGTTAGATGTATTTCTATTTGTATCCATCTGATGAGTTTAGCCTTTTCCAACTGATTTTTATAGTTTTTTCTTATGTTGTACTGTTACACCACTATCCCAGGTTAGGGCGGGTTGAGCGCTCACAAACATGTTTAACCCCGATACATTATGTATGTGCCTTTTCCAAGTCAGGAGCCTGTAGTTCACTGGTTGTCGTTGGTTCATGTCTGTCATATTTGTTTTCGTTAGGCCGTTAGTTTTCTCAATTGAATTGTTGTATATTTTCATGTCGGGGCCTTTTATAGCCGACCATACGGTATGGGATTTTTCTCATTGCTGAAGCCGTATGGTTGCCTATAATTGCTTATATCCACTTCATTTGAACTTTGGTGGATAGTTGTCACAATGGCAATCATACCACATCTCCTTATTTTATATAGCAAAGAGTAACATGAGCTCTAAGGAGCTCTTTACAATCGACCTATAACCAACGTTACTCATTTGGAAACGTTATTCATAACCATAGTTAATTTGAACGTAATTAAATAACTTACTCTAAAATAATAACAAACTTTTATAGTGTACTTTGAATCAAATATTATTAATTTGCATCTTTTTTCATTTCATTTCATTTCATTTCTTTTTGTAAAATTTGACTGTTTGATTTTATTTTTCCTTTTTGTTGTTGTTAGTAGCTATTTGTGCACATAGCATAAACATTTAATAGTCAAGTGACTAACAAGTTAAATAAGACATGATGTCAAGTTCAATAAAAAAGATGATTAATGCTAAAATTTGCAATTTAATTATCATGTTTTGTAACTTTTATTGGAAAACAAAAGAAACAAGGTGAACATGCTCAAATATTCTCTCCGGCACCTTAATATGTAGCAAAGTTGCTAAACATAAAAATAACAAAGTTGTACGCTTCAGAAGATTATGGTGGCCGGTTAAGGCCATTTCGCATTTTCGCAATTTCGCCTTTCATATACTATAGGGCGAAAACGCGAAAACGCAAAGTCGAAAACATAAAAACGCGAAGTCGAAAACACTTATGTATGTAATAATAATAATAAAAATATATTTATTTAAAGAGATTTCCTCGTTAGGATTAATCCAATTTTCAGTACGGCTCTCATATAATATTAATTATCTATATAAATCATATTTGTTTTTCATAATTTGTTTTGTTTTAAATTAGGCCTTTAGTTTTCTCAATTGAATTGTTTCATACTTTTTATGTCGGGTCCTTTTATAGCGGATTATATGGTATGGTTTTTTTCATTGTTGAAGGCCGGACGGTTGCCTATAATTGCTGACATCCACATCATTTGAACTTTGGTGGATAGTTGTCTCATTGGCAATTATGCCACATTTCCTTATTTTTATATTATATTTTTAACAAAGTGTTGAATTATAAGTTTAACAAGAATGTTTACTATGGTTATTTTATTTTGATAATTATATATGTATGAATATATATTAGTGTATATTTGAATATTTGAATATTGGTAGATTGAATGTGTTTTATTCATGTAGTTAACATTGTATGTAGAGAGTCTATTTTCATGAGAAAATCAAATAATGAAAGCAAAAACATAACAAAACCTTCTAAATCATAATTCATTTAATAGATATAGGAAGATGTGGTGTGAGTGCCAATGAGACAACTCTCCATCAAACAACAATTTATAAAAGTAAACCATTATAGGTCAATGTACGGCCTTCAACACGGAGCCTTGGCTCACACCGAACAACAAGCTATAAAGGGCCCCAAAATTACTAGTGTAAAACCATTCAAACGGGAAAACCAACGGTCTAGTCTATATAAAAAAACGAGAAACGAGAAACACGTATAAATTACATAAACAAACGACAACTACTGTACATCAGATTCCTGACTTAGGACAGGTGCAAACATTTGCAGCGGGATTAAACGTTTTAATGGTACCAAACCTTCTCCCTTTTTCTGAAACAATAGTATAACATCACAACATAGAAAACCCACACGATAAAATATCAATTGGAAGGCTTAACTCAATCAAAAACGTAAATTAACAGAATATGAACGAATAAATTCGATCTGTGATACCTGAATGTAAATACATAGTTAATAAAATATTAGGGACAAACATTTAAGACTTGATCTAGTCCGATGTAAGGGTCTAGTTAAAAGGGACATTAGTTGTCAATGTCATGTTCACCGATTTGACTCAAATTCTCATATTTGATTTATAACCTACTAAAACGTATATCCAACTTACAAAAGTTTAAATTAAACCATTTACAATGCATGGACTCTATAAAATGTATTAACATTTCGTGTGTATTTTAGTCTAGACCCCACTTATTAACCATCGAGGTGACCGAAGAAGACTGCTGATGGTCATTTAACCCGATATAAATATAAAATAGATATAAATAGAAAGCGAACACGTGCAATTGGATTTGTTTATGTCTGTTTGATTCCATATTATAGGTTAAACAAATACGATAATCATCAGTTTTACTTATTACCTGTATAAGAATGAGTTTTGTGGATGGAATTAGTCAACCAAAATAGCTTACCCTTGTTTCATTTTCAATGTTGACATTCTTTTCCTTTTAATAGCTGAACACGCTTAGTCCACGTAACCATCTCTAGCTAAGGGTTAAATAGAAGGTCACATGAATACGGATTCAATGAGGTCGAATTTTCACTTGCAAGTGAATAATTCATCAGCGATGTTCTTAGCTTACTTGGATAAAATTGAACCAAACTGGCTGCTAAAAGTAAAGTATTATTTTCCTACTTCTTTTCATCAATATCACATTTTAATTTTTTCATATCTCGAAGCTAATGCTCCTTTAACAGCTGAAAATCCTTAATTCGAACAAATTTATGCTATTTAAGTAACTTTTGACCTCAACCTTCGATGTATCCACATCTTAATTCAAAGAAATCTTTCTATTTTAGCATTTTTGATCGTATGTCCAGAAATCTCTTTTCTGAACATATCATTCAGACTACTTTTAGTTTCTATGACCTTGAATATTGAAGTGTCCATCTCAATAAAAATGTGAAAAATTTCTCATATACATCAATTATGTTCCGATTTAAATTGCAGCTATCATCCATAAACCCTTGTATGCCCTTAATTCAGGAGATTCTTGTTAACTGCGACCTAGATCTTGGATATATTGACCACAGAATCATTTTGATATCATCATTTGGTTGGATGGAGAGTTGTCTCATTGGCACTCATACCACATCTTCTTATATCTATTTGGTGTCCATTTCCGTCGTCGTTCCTCAACTTTTACAATAATATTCTCCTCTGAAACTACTAAACCAAATTTAACCAAAATTGGCCACAGTCATCGTTGGGTTATATAGTTTAAAATGTGTCCGGTGATCCCGCCTGCCAACCAAGATGGCCGACAAGGCTTAAAATAGAACATAGAGATAAAACGCAAGTTTTGCCTATTACTTTGAAAATCGCTGTGAATAGAGAAAATCCGGGAGCGTTCGTTATGTTCAGAAAGTAGAGATCTACCTATTGTCCATTTACATCGAAACTGTCGGATGACTTCTTATACGAGTTATTACCCTGAAATGATGAATTTTACCATTTTCTTCATTTTACGTTTTATCTTGAAAACTAAAAAGAAACTTTAAATTGAAAAAATGATCAACAAGACAGGATCTACAATTAAGTCTAATGGTCAAATCGACCATAAACCCTAATTGGAGTTATTGCCCTTTAATTACGATTTTAGTAATTTTTGTGTCGTCTTAAAGACCAGATCTATAAATAAGTCTATATGACCGAAATCGCCTTGTTACTCCTTATTAGAGTAACTGCTCTTTAATGGCTAGTTTACCCATTTCCTTTTATCTTGAAAAGTATAATAGATAGAAAGACACTTTTAACGGCAGAAATAATAAGCATGGCAAGATCTACAATTAAATCAAATGACTGAAATCGTTCGACAACTCATTTTTAGAGTTACTGCCCTTTATTGACGATTTTACCATTTTTGCGCTTTTGCTTAATATCTTAGAAACTATAATAGATAGATAATCACTTAAAGAATTAAAATAATCAACAAAAACAAAATCTACGAATAAATCAAATGGCGAAATCGTCAGCCGACTTCCTATTGGAGTTCTTGCTCTTTAATGATAATTTTACATTTTAACCTTATTATGTCTGTTTGTTTTATTCACACATTAATGTCAATATAATAGAACTATATGCGACTTTCATACAAGTGAGAGGTTTAGCTAGCTATAAAAGCAGGTTTAATCCGTTAGTTTCTACATAATGAAATGCCTGTACCAAGTCAGGAATATGACATTTGTTTTCCATTCGTTTTATGTGTTTGAGCTTTTGATTTTGTCATTTGATAAAGGACTTTCCGTTTTGAATTTTCCTTGAAGTTCATTATTTTGTTGTTTAACTTTTACCAATTTTTTTTTGCGATTTTGCCTTTTATCTTGAAAATTATAAAAAAATGTTTACCGAATAAGTCAGTCGTTCTCTCGCTGCTCTAAGTTTGCTACATTAACGCCTGAATGCATTGACAATGAAAAATCGTCAATCAATCATTCTGAATACGCTCGGATTTACCAAATCAGGATAAAGAAGATTACTGTTGATTGGTCACTTCTCCCACATAGCACCAATCAAAATGCAGGATTGGTGAAGAGCTTTTAGTGTGTTAGGACTTTAGGCCCTCGCAAGAAGAGATCAATTACGGAGAGGGACTGACTTATTTGGGTTAAAAAGGTAGGAACAAAATTATCAAACTCCCAAGAGAAAAAACAGATAACACTTAAACATTTTAAATCTCAATCACCTCGACTTTTTTTGCAGGAAAAATCGTGCAATCTGAATCTGAAAAATTTAAAAAGTATTATTTGACAATAAATTGCTAAAAATAAACAAATTATACAAAGTATTGGTTTTGGCCCTTTTCAACTAAACCAATAGGGTCAGAACTCCTAAAATCAATCCCAAACTTTATTTATTGTTATTGGTATAACACCTTGTGGCAAAATTAAATAGCAATAAATAGACTTATACTCAAGTTATTGTCCAGAAACCGGTTTGGACCATGACCCTAAAATCAATCCTGAATTTCCTTTTGAAGTATGGAACCTTGTAGTAAAATTTCATAGAAATCCATACTCTTAACACACAAATTAGTGTCCTAAAACATGAAAAATGCTTGTTTTAACCCCTATTCGGTCCTTAATTACTAAACAGCTACAATAATAACCCTAAAATAAATCCCAACCTTCCTATTGTGGAATGGAACCTTGTGCTTAAATTTAATACAGATCTATACAGTTATACTCAAGTTAATGTCTGTGAACCAGACAAATAATTGTTTTGTTATGCCTTTTTGGCCATTTATTCCTAAACAGCTACTATAACAACCCCAAAATAAACCCTAACCTTCCTCTTGTAGTATGGAACCTTGTGCTAAAATAGAGATCCATACACTTATACTCAAGTTATTGCCTGCAAACCAGAAAATTGTTTTCGGCCCATTTTCGACCCCTAATTATTAAGCGGTATTGGCCATGACCCTCCAAAATCTTTCAAAACTTTCCTTTTGAAGAATGGAACCTTGTGGTAAAATTTCATAGAAATCTATACTCTTATACACCAATAATGGTCCTGAAACATGAAAATGATTGTTTTGGCCCTAATTACTCAACAGCTACGACAATAACCCCAAAATAAATCCCAACCTTCCTATTGTGGTATGAATCCTTGTGCTAAAATTTAATAAAGATCCATACACTTATACTCAAGTTATTGTCTGTGAACCTGACAAAAATTGTTTTGTTAGACCCTTTTGGCCCCTAATTACAGAACAGCTAGGACAATAACCCCCAAAATCAATTTCAACCCTCCTATTGTGGTATGGAACCTTTTACTAAAATTTCTTACACATCCATACACTTACACTAAAGTTATTGTCTGCGAACCATTTTATTTTCCATGAACTAGTAAAACTGACCTTGTTTGGCCCCTAATTATAAAACCTCAAGGACATTTAGCCTCCAAAACAATCCCAACCATCCTCTGTGGAATGGAACCTTGTGCTTAAATTTCATAGAGATTCATGAACTTATACTCAAGTTATTGTCTGCGAACCAAAATGTCTTCAGGCGCAGACAACACCATAACATAATACTACCGCAAATAATGCGGTCGTATAAAAATGAGTAAAGGCACGCTTCTTAAGAAATAAATTCATTATCTTGGTGTAATCAGGGTGTATGAAATAAGATAACTAACAATGTAGCTATTGTTGATATTGTAATTATTATATTTATTTATCTTGGCCTAATTTGTTTTGTGTGGCCTTATAGTTGTTTACAAAATAATGTTATAACTGTGCAGTTTAGAAATCACTGGAACAATCATAGATACTGATGATATGATTAGAACTTTCTATTTGACTTACATAATGATTCCAGAATGATCATAATCTTGATGTGTAATTTTAACGTCTACCGTATTCTAGAAGTTTCAAACTACAGTTTTCTAGGGTTTCCTTCTACAGTGTTCCAGAGGTTTCTGTGACAGCTATATATATACCGAAACCAAAACTTTCAGATGGGGCATTGATTCACAGAAATTCTCTGGAGTTGTTGGATTGACACTTTTATTTATGTTAACTACATCATACTAGATTGAATATATATTCCATTACAGTTAAGAGAGATAAAGAAAAGACAAAGGATCGGACATATATTTTAACGGTAAAGTTGACATTTCAATTTGTATAAGATTTCTTGTAAACTTGTGTATAATAAATCTTGTTAAATTTTATTATTGATTTGTGTCTTTTGTTGGCTACAATTTAAAGGTGATTTCTGGCCGTAACACTATTAAGCTGCTTATTAAATATAAAGTTATTCTGTTCAGTAATTCCTGTGTGAAGAAAATGTTTGATGGGCAAAAGGATGAAAATAAGGAGATTTTTATGATTGCTAATAAGACAACTATCAATCAGAGTCCAAATGACAAAGATAATAGCAATTAAAGGTCACTGTATGGCCTTCAACAATGAACAAAGTGCACACCCTATTGTCAGCTTTAAATGACCCCAACATTACAAAAGTACAACAATTCAAATGAGAATGCACCAACGTCCTGATTTATGACAAAACAATTAACCAAAAACAAATTTGACAGACATATGTTTTGTTTTGTTTTTTAATGTTGAAAATAAATTACTTGATTTAACAATCCTTGGGCTTTACATTTAATTGGATTAAATTAATAAATCAGCTGTACATTAAATGATATCTAACAAACTTATGGGAAAAAGAAATCAAATGGTTTACCAACAATTAAATGCAAATACAATATAAATCTTTGACAGGAAGAAAAGTTCTGATACATGTATTCAAATGCATACTTGCATATAAAAAGATATTTGAATCCAGGAAACAAATACAGTGATTAAATCAATATGAACTGAAATTTGAAAATGAAGTCACAAAATATTTGATTCCATTATTGTCTTGCTCTGATAATGGTCACAAAGATTCTAGTCCTTTCTCATGTCCTTAACAGTAAGATTGATCTCATGTTTTTGTTGTGTGATACATTACTTTGTTAAATGTTCACAAATTTGACAAAATATGGAAAGAATTAACTTCATAATCAGGAGATCACATCCAGAGAAATGTAACAAAACACTGTTACTATTTTTATTACAGTGATAACAGTATACAATACAGACTGATTCAACAATTGTAAAATATGGAACATAATGTCACGTGTCTTCAAATATATCTTCTTCTTTCTTCACTGCTTCCTTGCTAGCTTTAATCAGTGCTCTTACCCTGTGTAACATGTACTGGAATAAAATAAAATTGAAATTTTAGCTGAAATACAGATATTACTCAAGATCTGTTTGAAAGGATAACAATGAGAAGAGGATTTTTAATTGGCTGGTGTTATATTGTATTACCTATGGCGTCCTTTCATCATTCCTTCTTAATGAACATTGTTGGGATGCACATTTGTATCTCATTTTGACACACGTTATAATGACTTCTGATTGCATTTTGTTCTGGTTTCAAACTTTTCCTTGAATTACTCCTCTTTTACTGAAATAAACTGTTATCACAGAGAGATGTCTTGCCTTTTGTAATTTTGATAATGCAATTGTTGAAATTAAAATAGCAATACTTTAACATGTAAGTTATGCAAATATTCAAAGTCGATGAACCATGACTTGAAATGAGATGTGCCAATGCTAATACAACTGCATACCAAATACCATTGACTTATTACAAGTTATTCCTTTTAAACAAACCTAAACACAAACATTAACTTGTTAACTATGTAAAAGTTTCAAAGTCAATGCACCATGATGAGAGGTGGGCTATATAATCTCAATGGAAATGATACTTGCAAATACCAATAAATTTGCATACCAAATATCATTGACTTAACATTAGTAGTTCATCTAAAAATTATTCTAATCACAAACTAATACATGTAAACTAAGCAAAAGTTTCAAAGTAAATAGACCATGACTGATATTCGGCATGGAAATGAGATGTGCTAATGCTTATACAACTGAACACCAATTAACATTAGCCTACCACTAATGGTTCCCCTTGAACTGACCTAATCACAAACTAATACATGTTAACTTAGCAAAATTTTCAAAGTCTATAGACCATGACTAAGGGGCGGGCGAATAATCTCCATGGAAATGAGATATACCAATGCTTATACAACTGCATACCAAATATCATTGACCTACCACTAGTGGTTCCCCATAAATTGACCTAATCACAAACTAATACATGTAAAATATGAAAAGTTTCAAAGTCAATAGACCTTGACTGAGGGGCAGGGCCAAATAATCTCCATGGAATTAGATGTGCCAATGCTAATACAACTACATACCAAATATCATTGACCTACCACTAGTGGTTCACTATGAACTAGACCTAATCACAAACTAATACATTGTTGGCTGCTGCCGCCGCCACTGGAAACAGCATACCTATGTCTCGCTTTTGACTCTGTCAAGGCGAGACAAAAATATCACAAAATTGTACTTTTTTGGCATTGTCTGCAGATCTGAAGCTTATCATTGATTCATTAGTGTATAACAATGTATAATGATAACTTAACAATAGAACTTGGCCTTTGTTCCTGTTGGCAGAATTTTTCAACTATTTTCATTTGTCTGACACCTACTTCCTATTTACTGATACTTTGAATTACATAGTGGTATGCTCAGTGGGAAAATTAAAGGCATTCTTCTTAGCACTTCAACTTAGTTGACCAAGTTTATATTAAATAACAGCCTTTGGACTGTTGTATGAAATTGGTAATTGACCCGACTTTTTTTGTTTGTAATACCTGCTGATCTAGAGTAGAATTTGGCACATTACTGTAAATTGATTACACACAGATCTCATTTTCTTTTTGTTCTGATTGACATATATATATTTTTCGTGAGTACCAATTTCCGTGGATTAAGGGAAAAAAAATTTCATGGATGCCTGATTTCATGGTTTTGCCAAAGTCTGCATAATAGTCTATAGAAAATTTGTACTGGTTTGAACACTGAAATTGTGGTTCACCAATACCCACAAAATCCATGAAAATTGTGATTCCACAAATAATAATGAATCCACAGTATATAAAATACATTTTCTAGATATCACACTTTGGTTGTTCATACTTACATTAGAAACATTTTTAGAACTGTCAGTAGACATGGTACTGTTACTGTCTTCATCAACTGGCTGTGAGATTCTTGTGGAACTAATAAAATAAATCATTTATGAGGTCATAACTTGTGGATACAGAGACCATTTGTACAGATAACTGTGGAAAGGCTAAACCCATGTCAGAGGATGCCTGTCTCATTTTTTTTATAATCTATTTAGAATTGCATAGGATTGTTTCACAAATTGTCAAAACAAAAATTGAGATTTATATTACAATTATCTGATCATTATGTTTATACAAATCCCTTGGTGATTGTATGTTGATGTGATGAATAAATGTCCAAATAGCATTTGTCCTATACTGTTAGATTCCTGTCTTTATTATATAATGTAGTATTAAAAACCATGTTCATAAGGCAGTCACTTTCAATTTTATTAATCAATGTCACATCAAAACATATAAAAATAACATATAGTTAAAAGGGTGATAGAGCAGAGAATATATTGTCAACCGAGGTGAACTCGAAACCTATAACATAAGCACTGTCTTTAAAATTATTGATGTAAATTCAATTTATTGTCCTAGAATCATATACTTATAAAATTGTCTCCTGCTGAGCCATGGGATAAAGTAAATTCTAATGCAACATCGTTTGTAAAGCTCATATTGATTGGATAACATCACCAATTTTCATGGCATCAATTCACAACTGATGCTATGAAAACGTACGTGCAAGTGCAGACGACATAAGATAGATTTTAAATGTATGATTTGACTTTGTTTTCTGTCAGTTTCATTAGAATGATTCTAGACTAGCAATGTATGATGAGATAGGTTATCTATCTAGCTAACGTGTTGCCAGTAAACTTAATTTGCAACCATCAAATCACCAACTGATGCAATACAGCTATCTCCTAATTGTCTCCCTTGTATTAGCCAATCCAAATCTGGCATTTTTACATGAAGTACAATAACAGATATTGACAATTTGAAACTATCTTATAAGCTAAATAGAACACGAATTGAAGTATTTCACATATTGTCATCCCAAAGCCTTGTAAAGCATGAAATATGTGTATGAGTTTAGCTCATTATTGAAGGGTATACATCAGTAACCTGTTCACAGAGTTCTCGAAATCTTTTTTTCCTGGTGGTCCTTGAAGAAAATGTGCAGGTCCTCACTATCATTTCTATTGCAAACTACCAAAAATGTGGTGGTCAAATCCTACGACCACCACTTATCAAGAACTCTGTGTTCACATCCCTGCCCTTTGATCTCTGGAAGGTGGTTGTCTCATTAACAATAGTAACCCATTTCCTTATTTCAACAATGATATAGGAATCATTTTGGTGCAATATCAAGCTTGAATTGCATCTTACTTAGGACCAGGGTTCTCACTAGGAATTTTGCATGGTGAGTCCTGGGACTCATAACTTTAGAAATGGTAAGTCCCACTAAATTTTGATGAGTCCAGGATGCATGTAATTTTTGTGTCTTAATGAAATATGACAATTAAAACTAAAACGACGAGTGTTGGATTGGTAGTTTTATTATATCAATAAAATTTATGATCTCTTAATAGTTATTGTTCATTACAACATAACAGACTTGGCTGTCAATGTCTATCAATTCTTTGGTGTAGTGGATCATTGACTCTTTGTCTTTTACTTGGAACTGATGATTCAATGTCATCAGGTTTCTTTTGAAGAAGGACTTTAACTTTGACTGACTCATTGTGATACTGATGTCATTTTGTTAGACAAGCTAGTACCCTGTTCATTATTATTAATTAATTTTAATTATATTAAATAAGGGACTCGTTATCTTATAATTGAGTTAATAATCACTTTGATGTTTTATCATTATAATTATTATAGTCTTTAATAATAACAAGCAAATTTAAAGTGAACACTGTTCATGATAATGATTTTGGCTTTAATCATTTTTAATCCGATCCGTTTCAATTTCAAAACATTTTCACCTTTGTTTAAGATCACGATGTTCAACATGCACTGTCTGAGAAAATGTTAAGAGTAAAATTATTTTTAACCGTAAAATTTTATATCTACACTGAACTACGATCTATTTTATGCATAGTAGTAACAGTTATAAAATATTATATCATTTCATTTCACATTCTCAAACAAAATTTACTTTTTGTTTCAATCGATATGTACGTGATGTTCAACACGTGGAAATATTCACGCTTTTCAAATAATCGAAAAATTTTTAAAACATCGGTGACATTTACATATATATATTTATTAATTAGTTTGAACAGAATTATTATACTTTTAGGATGAAATCGTTTAATTTAAAAATAATTATCAGTCAACAAAATATTAATCTACGCATCACGTAAATTTTTCAACATCGACTTCGGTTTAGTTTCTTGTCAACAATTTGAGATCATGAATCTCTAAGGCAAAAGGAAGTGTTTGGGACTCAGGCAATACAATGCGGACGCGTCCCAGGGACTCACAGGTTTCAAAAATGACGCGTCCAGCTCGATTTTCATCGTCCAGGGCGCGTATCGCTTCTTGAGAATCCTGCTAAGGACAGGTAAATAGAAATGATCATATCTTGTTTAATATTGGAAACCACTATAATCAATTTGACAAAAATAAAGGAATGCGTTCATGGAACACAGATTCCCAACTTGTAAAAATTCAAGAGTTAATATACTAATTCAAATCTATAGACAATTTGTTTTCTTTGAAACTTAATGCAAAATGACAAATTTAGCATTTTTCCATTTATAAAGGGACATAACTGGAGAACAGTGAAAGTGACACCAGCCAAATTCGAACTTGATCTGTATTTGGTAGTAATAAGCATTGTGTATAAGATTCATAGCATTTGGTTATGGCAAAATAAGTTTAGAGAACGGAAACAAATTTTGGGACCTATGGACGGACAACATTAAACCTTTATGCTCACTTTGCTTGCGTTAGAGGCATAAAAATATAATAGGTCTATGAGTACATGAAGTTATTTTGTCAAAATGTCCTATCAAATATCATCAACTTAGTACTTACATGTCTGGTGAAATAGAGGTAGATAAAGGTGCGGACTAGCTGATAATCTCTCTTATACTATCTTATGTCTAGTACATGTCTGGTGAAATAGAGGTAGATAAAGGTGCGGACTAGCTGATAATCTCTCCCTTATACTATCTTATGTCTAGTACTTACATGTCTGGTGAAATAGAGGTAGATAAAGGTGCCAGACTAGCTGATAATCTCTCTCTATACTATCTTATGTCTAGAACTTACATGTCTGGTGAAATAGAGGTAGATAAAGGTGCGGACTAGCTGATAATCTCTCCTTATACTATCTTATGTCTAGTACTTACATGTCTGGTGAAATAGAGGTAGATAAAGGTGCGGACTAGCTGATAATCTCTCTTATACTATCTTATGTCTAGTACTTACATGTCTGGTGAAATAGAGGTAGATAAAGGTGCGGACTAGCTGATAATCTCTCCTTATACTATCTAATGTCTAGTACTTACATGTCTGGTGAAATAGAGGTAGATAAAGGTGCGGACTAGCTGATAATCTCTCCTTATACTATCTTATGTCTAGTACTTACATGTCTGGTGAAATAGAGGTAGATAAAGGTGCGGACTAGCTGATAATCTCTCTCTTATACTATATAATGTCTAGTACTTACATGTCTGGTGAAATAGAGGTAGATAAAGGTGCGGACTAGCTGATAATCTCTCTCTATACTATCTTATGTCTAGTACCTACATTTCTGGTGAAATAGAGGTAGATAAAGGTGCGGACTAGCTGATAATCTCTCTCTTATACTATCTTATGTCTAGTACTTACATGTCTGGTGAAATTGAGGTAGACAATGGTGCGGACTAGCTGATAATCTCTCTTATACTATCTTATGTCTAGTACTTACATGTCTGGTGAAATTGAGGTAGGTAATGGTGCTGGACTAGCTGATAATCTCTCTCTTATACTATCTTATGTCTAGTACTTACATGTCTGGTGAAATTGAGGTAGATAATGGTGCCGGACTAGCTGATAATCTCTCTCTTATACTATCTAATGCATCAGAGTCCTCATATTTTCTAGATGATTTTCTACTAGGAGATCTGAAATGATTATTTAGAAATAAACAAAGCATGAACTTTTTAAATTTTTCTTCTGTAACATCTTGCTTACAATAATCTGTAATGGCTTCCCAATTTTGTACCCATCATTACAGGCCTTTTAAACATTCACTGTTCATATTTATTTATTTTTTAAAACTCATCAGTAATGAAGCATTTACAAAAGTTTATACTAATCCTCCCTTTACTTTGAGTCTTCCTTAGAAGTTTTTTTACTTTTTACTCAACTGTATATATACAGTTCACTCTTGTTATCTCAAAGTCAGGGAAATATTTCAAGAAACCCATAGCTCCACTCATACTAATACTGGAAGTTTGACAGACTAAGGGACACAACTGTTGCTTAGCTTGGTATTAATGCTTAAATAAATCAAGATGAATATGGGTAGGGGATGGTTATTCTGTTCTGAGATCAATGTATCTGTATGTAATGGTCTTTTATTAACACTACAATTAAATGAATTTTTGATCTCTTTGTATAGTTATTATATTTTCCTGTTGTTATTTTTAGCCCAGACAGTAATTCCTATATCGATCTTAAGTGTGATTTAAAGTTGAAATTGTTCATTCTCAGATACAAAAGATTTAAGAAAATTTAGATTTCTTCTCATTTTCTTTTATTTCAATCTTTTTCTACAAGAGAAAATACAAAAAATAAATGGAGAATGTGTCCATGGGACACTGATGATGCCCCTGCTTGCATATAACGTTATAAAGGAACATAACTCAAGAACAGATAAAGTGATGCTACCTAAATTCGTATTGGATATGAGTTTTGTGGTAATAGGCAGTACAAGTTTCTTAACATTTGGTTGAGTTAAACTAAAGTTAAGAGAATGGTAACATTTGAGACATACGGATGTACAAACAAACAAGGGAATGCTACGGCAAGGGCATGATTAAGAAGCAGGAAATTAAATAACTGAACCATTGTATTTTAATATTATTTCATTTTGGATCATCTTCACAAATTTTGAAACAGTTCCATAATGTTCATGAATGATCTATCATCCACATGTATTTTCAAAAACACTCAAACGTTTATCTTTTGAGGAAATAGAGCCTGACAAAATATAAATTAATTTCTTTTGCAAAAAAGGTTTTCATCATATCATATACCGGCTCTGCTGGGCAATCTGCTTTTACGAGATCGGGGCCCATTAAAATTTATTCATCAATGTTATATCTAAAATGAAATTTTGCTCTCTGCCGAGGTCTGATGAGTCTTATGTAGATGAAATGCGCATCTAGCATATTAAATTAAATGCCTGGTACCTTTGATAACTAATTAATGAGACCCATTTTGACAAAAAGCATCTTGTTTATTGACCTCCAGGGCGATCTACTTTTACGAGATCAAATACTCCCATTGCATTTTCATCAATTGAATCCGGCTGCTAAAATCGTTTATGACCACATGTTGACATAATTAAATCGTTGTTAATTAAACGCGATCATTGACAGCATTCTCATCCTGATTTTAAAATGCTTTGACGACAAACTTTGAAAAATTATAGTTGCCTAAATCGGTGACGGAAACATTTGCGGAAATAAAGATTTTTATTTTATTTTTCCTGAATTGGGAATTTATATTCACATACATTTTTTTTGGGACACTGGCCGATTTTAGCGCCGTTTAGCGGCCCTTAACTATATAGTAGAATCATCCCTGTTAGCAATAACAATGTATCACTAATTATTTATTATTGGTGATAAAAGATAATATTAGGGAAACACAAGTGGAAAATAGAATGTCATAAATCAATTCAGTGGTCAGTGACCGGAAATAAAATAAAATATGTATCTATTGTTAGATAAACTCTCCAATCCGTTTGAATCCCTGATGTCATGTTTTTATATACATGTATTAGTTTGCTATAAATAATGTATTTTCAATGGTTTTGGTAACTTTAAGACTGTAAATTTGGTTAGAGCCAACTGAAATTTCGACTTATCTTGTATATTTAAATATACATGTTTGCTGTCAACCATATTTGTTTTCATTTATTGCTTTGTCATGAATGAGGCTGTTGGGTCTTTTTCTTTGAAATGTTTCACATTGTGTCCTGTCAGGGCCTTTAACAGCTTACCATACAGTACAAGTTAACTATGGCTTTACTATTTAGTGTGGGTTTAGCTTATTGAGATTTACATCATCGCTCTTACCACTCTGGTGGATAGTTGTCTCAATGGCAATTATACCACATATTATATTTATTTTATTTACCTTTTAAATAAACATCCCTTTTAGGTACTACTGTTGATTCTAATATTATTTTGGATTCAAGTAAATTCTAACATACTTTTGTTGGCTTCCCAAGTATCGCCTAATGCTTCCCATACAACACTTATCATTCAAGTATCATACCTGGATTTTGTCCTTGAACTTTTCTTTGACTTCTTTGACTTCTTTGATGTTTTAGTTGGTGGATCTATAATTATTACAGCTGACGGTGACCTTGACCTTTTACGACTAGGTGACCTTGACTTTTGATATGGACTAGAGTGCCTGGAAGTTTTATATCTGCTTGGTGACCTAGATTCTGACCTTAAAAATGAATCAGTAACATGAAGTATAACTTAAGTTGAACAACACAGATACTTTAATGAAACAATGAAATTATCTACCAAATCTTAGGTTATATAGTAATATAATTACTATAGCAATTGACAGGAAGATATCAATACAAGTCTTCTGGGTTTTCTTCTAATGAAATCTTTAAAAATACACATCAGCAATGTAATTAAAATGTGAATAATATGGTAACTAGGCTATGTGAGAAATCATATTCAAATATTTACAAAAGGTGTTCACACAAATGCTTATCTTTTATTGGCTGAATGACAAATCAATTGATTCCAAGAACCTACAATAATTATAGAATTATAAGCTCTGCCAACCTAATTAATCAACACTATTTTTACACATTGTTCTTGTACTTCATTCAAACCGTTATGTTCGTAAAAATCACAAATTTTATGAACAAGAAATAGTATCTGACATTATAGTTTGTAATTATGAATATATAGCTTTGATAACTACCTTCGTATACTAGGGAAGGCACTTGGTGGTGGTGGTGCTGGAGATTTTCGCTTCCTAGGTGACCGTGACCTCGAACGTGGTTTGGATCGCTTTGGTGACCTTGATCTTGACCTTGAGTATTTGGACTTTTTTGTTCTCTTTGGCTCACTGTCCTCTCTTGGATCCTCAGATGGAGCAGGTGTATGTGATCTACTACTACTTGGTGTTCCTCCGTCTGTAAATAAATAAACACCATTATTTCTATATCAACTATGTAGGAGATTGAGCTTGCTTTCAGTTAGTGCATATGCATTTTGATACAGTATATTCTAGATAAAGATAAGGAGACAGGATTGCCAAAGAAAGAACTAACTTGTCAAAAGAATCTTTGTCAGTGGTGTTCTTTAGTTACAAGTATATATTACTGTATTTCTGTGTCCTCTAGGAGTCAGTGTTCATGGCAGAGCTTTGTTCGTCTCTGTTTAATTAATCAACATCTTTTCTAGATTCTGCAGGATTCAGAGACATTTATCTACTTGATGATTGTAAAATGATCTCTAAATGTCGTTTGTGTATTTCAGTTGCTTTCATTTACAGCATAATTTCTTTCATCCAAACATAAAATATATCTGTAACTATTAAATTTTTCTGGCAAGTTTTTAAGAAAAATAAATCTTTTTACAGTGTCAAACTTTACTTTCAAATAGATTATATATTTTTTTTAATAACACAAATGCATGAATGCAAGAATTGTCATAAACTGTAAGTTCAGAAATTATTGTGTGCATTTATTATTGCGATTTTTGAAGAATTAACAACAAGACTGTGTCCATAGTACACTGATGCCCCACTCGCACAATCATTTTCTATGTTCAGTGGACTGTAAAATTGGGGTCAAAACTCTAATTTGGCTTTAAAATTAGAAAGATCATATCATAGTGTACTAAGTTTCAAGTTGAATGGACTTCAACTTCATCAAAAACTACCTTGACCAAAAACTTTAACTTGAAGCAGGACAGATGGACAAAGAACACACATACCGAAAAACATAATGCCCCTAGGTGGGGCATAAAAATGCGAGTTTAATTATTGCGATTTTAGGAAATAAAATAAAGAATGGAAAAGCTACATACAGATAATGTATTTGATATCCGAATGCAAGTGTTTATTATTGCAATACTCAAGTAGTTGCATAATTCCAATAAATAATAAACTGCTTCGCTGAGTGCAGCTGGATACGCCTGCAGAGGTCCAACCCTGAACAGTTGGGGCAAAAATGGACACAATATTCAAGTTTGATACAGGTCTGAATTTGGATTGTTATTAAATATTTGACATATTATAGGTTTCTGAATAAATGTAGTCAAAGAACTTGAAATTGGTTATATGAATTGAATTGATATTCAATTAAAGATTTCTTGCTGTTGTGCAATACACTGTGCTGTTGCGCAATACTTAGTAAATCTGTTGTCAGACCATAAACAAACAATAAATTCTCAATGTTATATCAGAAATTTATAAAAACTACAGGAGGTTATCTTAATAGATATAAATCAGTCATCAAAGTTTAATGAAAACTTCTCTAAGCACTTTAAGGATATTGTCCAAAAACTTGAAAATCAACCCTTTTTTTATAAATAAAATCTTATTACTCGGAAACGTATAGTCTAAAATATTAAAAAATCAAAAGGGAGTTCATGTCGATAAAAATAAACAATTCACAAAGTTTCTTGCAAATTGGTGAAATTGTTTTTGAGTTATTGTCCAAAAACTGGAAAATCCCCTCTAATTTAATGATTAAAACCCCACAACTCCGAAATGTAAAATCTAAAATTTATAAAATTCTAAAGGGAGCTTACATCAATACTGAATAGATATAAACAATTCACCAAAGTTTCATAAAAAATGCTGAAAGCATTTTTGAGTTATTGTCGGAAAACTGGAAAATCCCCTTTTGTAATGAATAAATCCCATAAATCCGAAACATATGGTCTAAAATTTATAAAAATCAAAAGGGAGCTCATGTCAATAGAAATTAAAAAAAAAATTCACTAAAGTTTCTTGCAAATTGGTGAAATTGTTTTTGAGTTATTGTCCACAAACTGGAAAATCCCCCCTTTTTTAATGAATAAAACCCCAAAACTCGGAAAGGGTATATCCGAAATTTATAAAAAACAAAAGGAAGCTCATGTCAATAGATATAAGCAATTCACCAAAGTTATATGCATATTGGTTAAAGAGTTTTTGAGTTAATGTCCGACATGTTGACAACGGACGGACGGACGGACGGACGGACAGACGGTCAACGGTATACCATAATACGTCCCGTAAACGGGCTTAAAAAAACCTCGCAATAATTTCTGAATTTACAGTATAGCATTGTCCATGTAATTAAAAATCTGATACAGGAGTTCAGAAATGTTTACACATGATTTTAAAGTGATGAAGTTTGACCTACTTTTATTTTCATCAGAAGATTTTGTTGATTTTAACATATTGATAAACATGGCTGCCTTCCTTTTCCTCTCAGCCTGGATCTGTTTTTCTCGACTGGCTTTGGATAACTTCTCTCTAGCAGCCATTGCCAATTTATCTTTCAGTTTTTCTTGAGCTGCAACAAATTTGAATAACTTATAAATCGATTAAAATACTATTTCAAACTAGCTTCTAAATATTGTTGAATAACTTATAAATCGATTAAAATACTATTTCAAACTAGCTTTTAACTATTTTCAAAGTACCTTCCCTGAAGCCATGCATGCTTTATTCAAAGTCTTTAAAAAATAAATGGGGAATGTGTCCATGGGACACAGATGATGCCCCCTCTTGCATATAACGTTATAAAAGGACATTACTGAAGAACTGTAAAAGTGATGCTACCCGATTTGTACTTGATCTGAGTTTTGTGGTAATAAGTATTGTGTATAAGTTTCATAACATTTGGTTGAGGCAAACTGAAGTTAGAAAAGGGAAATGAAAAATTCACCAATTTTTCCATTTGTGAGGGGGATAACTCTAGAACGGTATAAGTGACGCCACCAAAATTCAAATTTGATCTGTGTTTTGTAATATAAGCATTGTGTATAACTTTCATAACATTTGGTTGAGGCAAACTAAAGTTAGAGAATGGAAACAAAAAATTCAGCAATTTTTCCATTTGTAAAGGGACATAACTCTAGAAAGGTAAAAGTGACGCTACCAAAATTCAAACTTAATCTGTGTTTTGTGGTAATAAGAATTGTGTATAAGTTTCAAAACATTTGGTTGAAGCAAACTAAAAGTTAGAGAATGGAAATGAAAAATTCGTCAATTTTTCAATCTGTAAAGGGGTATAACTCTAGAACGGTAAAAGTGACGCCACCAAAATTCAAACTTGATCTGTGTATTGTGGTAATAAGCATTGTGTATAAGTTAAATAACATTTGGTTGAGGCAAACTAAAGTTAGAAAACAGAAACGAAAAATTAAGCAATTTTTCCCAATGGAAAGGGGCATAACTCTAGAACAGTAAAAGTGATGCCACCCAAATTCAAACTTGATCTGTGTTTTGTGTTAATAAGCATTGTGTATAAGTTTCATAACATTTGGTTGAGGCAAACTCAAGTTAGAGAACAGAAACCAATTTGGGACGTACCTACGGATGGACGGACGGACGGACAGACGGACGGACGGATGTATGTACAGACGGAAAGGGTAAAACTTAATGCCCCCTCCGCTACGGTGGGGCATAAAAATCATAAAGAAAATTTAAACATCTTAAATAAGAGGTTTAAATTGTATGCAGCATATTTTATATTATGTTGATGTTATCAATAGTAGTTATTTTAGTAATTAAGCAAAGAAATCAAAGGGAAAATTTGCAATTCAGAACAATGTATTGAAGGATGTTAGAAAACACTTTTTTGTCCTCTTCAATTTAAATGTGTGGTTAGGTTACTTTCAACCTTAAAACAATTGCTTTTCCTGGAGATTTTCAACAGTGCATTTTAATCGAAAAATTTGTCACAACATTTTATCTTTAGTACCATACTGTTCTTGATTTATTGGGACATCTACAAACTAGAGGCTCCAAGGACCCTGTGTCGCTCACCTGATATTTTTATTTACAATTGATGCATGATAAATGCAACTGTTGTACTGTCATTTAGTTTCAGAGATATAAGATTAAAAGTGCGTTTGAAACCTATGTTTTATTTCAGCCATGTGTGCCATGTTGGCAGGCAGGGTCATCATACACAGTGGTCCCTGGATATCCTAGTGGTGATTTAAACCAAGTTTGGTTTAATTTGACAGTAGTTTCAGGGAGAATTTTGTAAAATTTATCTAACGAGAAATGCGAAGTGATGAGAAAGTTTGTTGTGAAGCTTTGTTGTTCAAACACCCCCCTCAAAAAAAAAAAACAACAAAAGGTAATAAAAATTATCATTTAAGGGCAATCTTTCCTATTAATGATTTTGCAAAATTCAGTTGATTGTGCAAGGGTTGTATAGCCAGCTGAGGTCGTTAAAACTCTCATTTGTTGTTGCAAAATTCAAGTGGTTTTGAATTGCTTTGTTGATCTTTTTGTATTCAACTTTAAACAACAAAGTACAACAAATATGATGACTGATACTCATGACACTGAAAATATGGTCTTCATTCTTGTGAAGAAAATGGTAAGGTTTGAAATATTTCTTAAATATTAATTCAATACCAATACTTAATTTGTATTGGATTTATCCCAGGAAATGAGAACAAGGGACACAATTAAATTCAATTTTTTCCTAAACTTCTGATAAAATATAAAATGAAGAACTATATTTTTTAATGAGAATTTTTTTTTAATAGTTAATTGATAATTTGAACAATATTAATTAAGTTTTAGATCTTGCATGGTTGATTAATTTTCTCTCAAAATTTCTGATATTCTATTAAAGTTTTAAATATAATATGAGGCAGGCATTACCTGTGAAAGGGATGAAGTCTGTATAAATTAGTGTAGGAATTCAAGCATCATTTGCACTTGAATCTGTAGAAAATGAAGCCAAAGTACTGAAACATATCTGACATTCGACCTATTGTTCGGGATTATAGTTGTGACATCATTTTCAATGTAAAGAAAGAAACACCATCATCAGGTATTAATGTGGTTTTTTTTCATGTTATAGAATTATCAATTATTTTTATTGCCAGTTCATTAGTAGATTGTTTTCTATATTGATTTTCTACTGCAGTTTCAGAAAAGAAGATTACAAAAGGAAAACATTTTGTAAAATCTTACCAAAATTTACCAAATTAATGAAAATTGTTAAAATTGACTATAAAGGGCAATAACTCCTTAAGGGTCAACTGACCATTTTGGTCATGTTGACTTATTTGAAGATCTTACTTTGCTGAACATTATTGCTGTTTACAGTTTATCTCTATCTGTAATAATTTTCAAGATAATAACCAAAACGGCAATTACCAATTCAGGGCAGCAACCCAACAACCAGTTGTCCAATTCATCTGAAAATTTGAGGGCAGATAGATATTTACTTGATAAACAAGTTAATCCTTGTAAGATTTGCTTTAAATGCTTTGGTTTCAGAGTTACAAGCCAAAATCTACATTTTACCCTATGTTCTATTTTTAGCCATGGCAGCCATCTTGGTTGGTTGGCTGGGTCATCGCACACATTTTTAAACTAAATACCCTAATAATGATTGTGGCTAAGTTTGGTTGAATTTGGTCCAGTAGTTTCAGAGGAGAAGATTTTGTAAAGATTACAAAATTTACAAACTAGAGGCTCCAAGGACCCTGTGTCGCTCACCTGATATTTTTATTTACAATTGATGCATGAAAATGCAACTGTTATACTGTCGTTTAGTTTCAGAGATATAAGACCAAAAGTGCGTTTGAAACCTATGTTTTATTTCAGCAATGTGTGCCATGTTGGCAGGCAGGGTCATCATACACAGTGGTCCCTGGATATCCTAGTGGTGATTTAAACCAAGTTTGGTTTAATTTGACAGTAGTTTCAGGGTTTCAGGGAGAATTTTGTAAAATTTATCTAACGAAAATGCGAAGTGATGAGAAAGTTTGTTGTGAAGTTTTGTTGTTGCGCAACAACCCCCAAAACAAAAGATAATAAAAATTATCATTTAAGGGCAATCTTTCCTATTAATGATTTCTGCAAAATTCAGTTGATTGTGTAAGGGTTGTATAGCCAGCTGAGGTCGTTAAAAACTCTCATTTGTTGTTGCAAAATTCAAGTGGTTTTGAATTGCTTTGTTGATCTTTTTTTGTATTCAACTTTTAAACAACAAAGTACAACAAATATGATGACTGATACTCATGACACTGAAAATATGGTCTTCATTCTTGTGAAGAAAATGGTAAGGTTTGAAATATTTCTTAAATATTAATTCAATACCAATACTTTAATTTGTATTGGATTTATCCCAGGAAATGAGAACAAAGGACACAATTAAATTCATTTTTTTCCCTAAACTTCTGATAAAATATAAAATGAAGAACTATATTTTTTAATGAGAATTTTTTTTAATAGTTAATTGATAATTAGAACAATATTAATTAAGTTTTAGATCTTGCATGGTTGATTAATTTTCTCTCAAAATTTCTGATATTCTATTAAAGTTTTAAATATAATATGAGGCAGGCATTACCTGTGAAAGGGGATGAAGTCTGTATAAATTAGTGTAGGAATTCAAGCATCATTTGCACTTGAATCTGTAGAAAATGAAGCCAAAGTACTGAAACATATCTGACATTCGACCTATTGTTCGGGATTATAGTTGTGACATCATTTTCAATGTAAAGAAAGAAACACCATCATTAGGTATTAATGTGTTTTTTTTTTCATGTTATAGAATTATCAATTATTTTTATTGCCAGTTCATTAGTAGATTGTTTTCTATATTGATTTTCTACTGCAGTTTCAGAAAAGAAGATTACAAAAGGAAAACATTTTGTAAAACTTACCAAAGTTTACCAAATTAATGAAAATTGTTAAAATTGACTATAAAGGGCAATAACTCCTTAAGGGTCAACTGACCATTTTGGTCATGTTGACTTATTTGAAGATCTTACTTTGCTGAACATTATTGCTGTTTACAGTTTATCTCTATCTGTAATAATTTTCAAGATAATAACCAAAACGCAAAATTTCCTTAAAATTACCAATTCAGGGCAGCAACCCAACAACCAGTTGTCCAATTCATCTGAAAATTTGAGGGCAGATAGATATTTACTTGATAAACAAGTTAATCCTTGTAAGATTTGCTTTAAATGCTTTGGTTTCAGAGTTACAAGCCAAAATCTACATTTTACCCTATGTTCTATTTTTAGCCATGGCAGCCATCTTGGTTGGTTGGCTGGGTCACCGCACACAATTTTAAACTAAAGACCCTAATAATGATTGTGGCTAAGTTTGGTTGAATTTGGTCCAGTAGTTTCAGAGGAGAAGATTTTGTAAAGATTACAAAATTTACAAAAATTGGTAAAAATTACTTTAAAGGGCAATAACTCCTTAAGGGTCAACTGACCATTTTGATCATGTTGACTTATTTGTAGATCTTACTTTGCTGAACATTATTGCTGTTTACAGTTTATCTCTATCTATAATAATTTTCAAGATAATAACCGAAACGGAAAAAAATCCTTAAAATTACTAATTCAGGGGCAGCAACCCAACAACCCATTGTCCGATTCATCTGAAAATTTCAGGGCAGATAGATCTTGACTTGATCAACAATTTTACCCCATGTCAGATTTGCTCTAAATGCTTTGGTTTCAGAGATATAAGCCAAAATCTACATTTTACCCCTATGTTCTATTTTTAGCCATGGCGGCCATCTTGGTTGGTTGGCGGGTCACGGACACAATTTTAAACTAGATACCCCAATGATGATTGTGGCCAAGTTTGGTTAAATTTGGCCAAGTAGTTTCAGAGGAGAAGATTTTTGTAAAGTTAACGGACGACGGACTGACGACGGACGACGGACGCCAAGTGATGAGAAAGCTCACTTGGCCCTTTGGGCCAGGTGAGCTAAAAACCCTTAAAATTACTAATTCAGGGCAGCAACCCAACAACCCATTGTCCGATTCATCTGAAAATTTCAGGGCAGATAGATCTTGACTTGATCAACAATTTTACCCCATGTCAGATTTGCTCTAAATGCTTTGGTTTCAGAGTAATAAGCCAAAATATACATTTTAACCCTATGTTCTATTTTTAGCCATGGCGGCCATCTTGGTTGGTTTGGCAGGTCACGGACACAATTTTAAACTAGATACCCAAATGATGATTGTGGCCAAGTTTGGTTAAATTTGGCCCAGTAGTTTCAGAGGAGAAGATTTTGTAAAGTTAACGACAACGGACGACGGACGCCAAGTGATGAGAAAGCTCACTTGGCCCTTCGGCCAGGTGAGCTAAAAGATGGTCTGCTAAGCCCTTTGTTAGTGGTGTCTCTTGTAATAATCTACTGAGTTTTCTAAAAACCTGTGTGGTGACATCTTATCGGAATCAGATTTACCTATAACAAGTACATGAAGTTACATCTCAGATTGGCTTTACCCTCAGTTATATACCTCAGATTTATCTTACCTAGTTTTTTCTCTGACCTCTCTGATTGCCTCTCGTCTGATGATATTCTACTTGTCTCTCCATCCACAGGTGTTGATGTTCCTGACATATCAGATCTAATACTTCTATCTCGTGCACTTTCGGAATCTAAAATCAGAAAAAAACCTTTAAGCTCCATTTAAGCAACCTTTTTAATATTTAGTAAGATAGAAGCAGGTTATAGAAAGCAGGTATAAACAAGAGTTCTCAGAAATAACAACTCATCTTATGCTGGAAACGAACTCTTTCATCATTTATCATAAAGATGAAGTCTACTGTCACACCAAAACATGAAGACGATTATCAAGTTTTCATCATATGCATTGTGACCAATTATATCTTTACTTTTATTTGTAGTATATCAAAAGAATCAGTTTGTAAATGATGTTTAGAATAAATATTCCAAATAAAGATACGGTGGAATCATATCACAATGATTATGATAAACAGCAAACAATGAATTTTTGCAAGAAATTTATTTACATGTCTTTCCAGAACTTGACAAAAACTGTGAAAATAAGTGCTAAAAAGTAAGCCAAGAAGGGTTCAACACGGAAAAAGTAAGCACAAATATAATTTGTTTTATCACAATCACTGGTATCTTACCTTCATCTCCACTGCTATCATGATCAAACACTTTCTTCTCTGATGAGACAACACCACAACTGATTTCTTACCTTCATCTCCACTGCTATCATGGTCAAACACTTTCTTCTCTGATGAGACAACACCATCTTGATCTTACCTTCATCTCCACTGCTATCATGATCAAACACTTTCTTCTCTGATGAGACAACACCACAACTGATTTCTTACCTTCATCTCCACTGCTATCATGGTCAAACACTTTCTTCTCTGATGAGACAACACCATCTTGATCTTACCTTCATCTCCACTGCTATCATGATCAAACACTTTCTTCTCTGATGAGACAACACCATCTTGATCTTACCTTCATCTCCACTGCTATCATGATCAAACACTTTCTTCTCTGATGAGACAACACCACAACTGATTTCTTACCTTCATCTCCACTGCTATCATGGTCAAACACTTTCTTCTCTGATGAGACAACACCATCTTGATCTTTGGATTTGTTCTTTATAGAAAAACTAAGTTTGGCTGGTTTCTCTTTCTCAAGTTTTTCTCGTTCCTTCAATACTTCCTAAATAAAATTACATAACAAATTCCCATAATTTTATATTTTTTAAGTGTGGTTAAACTTAAATGTCAAAGTTTAACTTTCAGTAAATTATAGTTTGTATGGTGAACCAAATTAGTCAGCCTGTTAACTAGGTGTTGAATATCTTAGGCATGCCAGAAAATATTGTTTTATAAAACAAGTTTAAAAGTTTAAGCTCGTAACCATTGAATTCTGCTTATTTCATACCTGGATTTATATTTAATATGTAGAATCAGTTTTGATAAAACTAGAATACTGTAGTTTATTTATTTTTGTGAGTACTAATTTTCAAGGATTTCCTGGTTCACGTAAACCCAGAAAAATTGGTATCCCACAATTACTAATAAATCCACAGTAGATATTTGTGATTTTTCATTCCTTCCTTTTATTTCTGTCAGTGATTCTCTCAGTAAAAATAACAAGGATAACTAAATCACTGATCTTGTGGTAGTACTCTAACCTCCAGTATTGAAGGTTTTTGTGTTTTCAACTCCTGTCTGGTCGATCAGTATATTAAACCATGTTTTTGTTGTACAGGTATAGGCGTGCTTTATTTCATTTGTCAGCACATGTACATGTGTGCTTAATTTCACTTATCAACAAAAGTTCAGGTGGGCTTATTCATGTGCAAAACAATGGTTTAATTACTTACCTCAATAAATATTTTCTTTTTAGAGTTGTAATATCTGAAGTATGAATGCCATGGTTGTAGAAATTCAAACCGTGGATCATTTTTACTTCTGACTACAATCTCAAATTCCACACCATTCTTGGCAACATACATGGCCATACGATCAATGATTGGCTGGATGTCAGGTGGTGGTGGTATAACCTTTGGCTCTAATGATGGACCCATCATCACTGGGGCATGCTGAACACTAGAAAACAGATTCAAAAATACTGTTATAAAGTTCAAAATAAACTCATTAGAGATACCAGGATTAAAATTTTGTTTGCAGACACACGTTTCATCTACAAAAGACTCATCAGTGACACTCATACTTTTTAAAAAGTTATACATGTTATAAAGGCCAAAAAAAGTACAATGTTGAAGAGCATTGAGGACCAAAAATTCTGAAACGTTTTGCCAAATACAGCTAAGGTAACTACAGATTTCTGAATATTCTTGATAAATTTAACTGCAAAAAATATTTGACTACGATTTATTGATCCTAAATTAGCATTTTTTAACATGACATATCATTACACTAATACAAAGTACATGAAATACTGTGGATTTCATTTATTTTCGTGAGTACCAACTTTAAATTTGTAAGTTCACCTATACTCATAAAATCAAACAAAAATAAGATCCTCTGAAAAATAAATCAACAGTAATCAAGTAACAATATTTACAATATGTTTAAAAATAACACTAAAGGTTCACTATGTCATTACAGATCAGCAAGCACGGTAGTACTTAAAGCTGAAAGCTTATACAAGTTTTGAATGTCTGTAATTGATTTCATTTAATATGTTGTGTCGTTTGGTTGCTGTCTCCATTTAGTCAAACTTACTATGAGAACCATAAACCAAGATGTGTAACCCAATAATAACATTTCATTGGTAGTTTATTGCGTTTATTTAAAACAAGTTGTTACACTAAAAAGTTACTGTACTGAATTTCTAAGACAAACCTTGGTGGCTTTTCCTCTTCTGGTTCCTCCTCCATAACTTGTTGTTGTAGATGTGGTGGTATCAATGGTCCCTCTAACTCTGTACCTGGGGGTGGAGGTTGGTTAGATGATGGTAAGGTGACAGGCTCCAGTCCAGGGGGTGGGGGAACACCAGGGTGCATGTGATGATAGTCTGTTGTCTGATGTATAAATGTATTACTTGACTCAGGGGGAGGAGTGCTGCTCGTAGGCTGTGGAGAGTAACTTTTCCTGAGTATGGGTCCTGATTAGGTGTTGGTGAATTACTGAAATAAAAATACATATCAATTAATTTTAATAAATATAAAACATATTTCGTTTAATAATTTAATGCATTAGAATATATCAATTTATATTTAAAAGGTATATTATTATACAGTAGCAGAAATGAAGGACTTTGTCCACCATCTACATAAACAAACATCAAAGTTTCAATAATATTAATACATTAACAACTTTGGTGTGATTAAAACAGGTAAACACTCTTTTAACATGTAAGACAGATTGAACTTACAGACTTATGACTTTCCCATTTTAAACCATTGACATTTGGTTTGAGTAATCTAATACTCACCTGTTTCTATCGGAGTCAGGAGTAGATTTTTTCAGATGTTTGAGCAATTTACCATACGGTGTATCATGTATAGATATAGCTGGCATCTTGACAGCAGGTGCTAAGTTAGGCTTGGTAGTGTGTGTCTGCACTAAACTTGGATGTAAATATCCATGCTGACTATGGGGAGCATCATCATCTGAAAAAAGAGTTTTATCATTTTACATTTATATTCAGAACATTCAAAGTCAATTAAAAATCTCTCAATTATTCACACTAAATGCTGTTTTTTTTGGGGTAAATTCACGCTGCAATTTATCTCTGTATATTTTATAGAAAATATATGACAGGGTGACAAAATTAAGAGTTTTATCATCAGCAATCACCATGTACATTCATATTAATGATTTCATTTCACATCTTTTCTGAAAATATCTAATAATAATAGTCAATGATTGTAGCAACTTTCTGATGTAAAAACACATATTAATTATCATTCCTACCCTAAGAAGCCTTCTTTGTATCTGATTAATCAATTGATGGATCGGTGGCTGTTTAACGTCCACTGGCAAATTAAATGCATATTCAGGACATGAAAATAATAATGTGATATGAATATAAATCCTGCTTTGTACTAGACTGACACGCTGAACTGTACTTTTAATGTGCTAGTTCACAAGGTAACAGTCTGCAGGAAGACGTGTCACCATATGCAGACACATTATTTTGACTCTGAACAGTGGAGAAGCAGCAAATACCAATTTTCAAGTCTTTAATTTGACCCGTCCTGGATTCTAACATAAATCTTAGTCAAACTGTGAAGAAATTACTAAGATTTGGTAAATCTTTTTCTATTTATAGGAGTAAAGATATTTAAGTTGACACAATAGAATAAACATGTGACATTGTTATTACAGACTGTACTAACCTTTGTTATCGTCATCTTCCTCTTTAATTTGTTTAGGTTTATATTTCCTAGATTTAATCATGTTGACCATATGTTTGTAGTACTAACCTTTGTTATCATCATCCTCCTCTTTAATTTGTTTTGGTTTATATTTCCCAGATTTAATGATGTTGACCATATGTTTGTAGTACTAACCTTTGTTATCATCATCTTCCTCTTTAATTTGTTTTGGTTTATATTTCCCAGATTTAATCATGTTGACCATATGTTTGTAGTACTAACCTTTGTTATCATCATCTTCCTCTTTAATTTGTTTAGGTTTATATTTCCCAGATTTAATCATATTGACCATATGTTTGTAATACTGATTTAACGGATCCTCAAAATGAAGAAAATTAAATTGAGAATTCTTGGCTTGTTTGGTCTTAATTATAATTTCCATCTGCATTCCATGACCAGCAATAAATTTGGCTGTCTTCTCTATAAATGCATGTTGTTTTTCTGTATCAGGCTGAAATGAGAAGTTATATCTAATCATCAAGACATTATACAAGATCTTGTTTTATTACATTGTAGACCTTACTACAAGTTATTTGGACTTTTCAAGAGAATAAATAGAAACTGAGCTACCCTCAGTCACCTAAACTATTCATCATTTAAATTTTTCTAAATTTTCTTTTAACCTAAAATCTTACATCAATGCTATTCCTTTTGGTTTCATGATCTTTTATTGGTCTTTAGTTTGATAAAAAAATAGGAATAAAAGGAGATGTGGTGTATACGTCAATGAGACAGCAATCCAGAGAAAAAAAACAATAGATATCAAGAAGTCAACACACAGAGTCTTCAACAATAGGTGCTTATTCAGTATATCTAGGTCTAAAACTTCCAAAGTCTGAAATGTTGTGAATTTATAGATTATCAATGGTTTTTCAAACAAGAGGGTGTAATCAACTCGAAGAGTTATAGCCCTGAGATGAGATGTAGCTGAGAAACATCATCCAGCAGGGTTCACCACAGAATGAAAATCAAGGGTGGGGGAGAAAGTTCATCAAATCAGAGATTTTGTGTTGCGTTGTCGAATCGATTCCTTGTGCATAAATTATTAATTATATGCCTTACATGTATTTGTCATATATATAGCTAATTTGGAAAGGGGGTCTCACATACATTTTGTAGTTGGTCCCATTAGTGGTCACCACACTTGAAGGAACATATTAAACAGGGAGAGTAAACACCTGATGTGGCTTCCCAGATTGCAGGAATATTCTGAAAATTTTATCTTACTTGTCTTATGGAAAACCACATGGTAAAAGGTCTAAAAGATACAGAAATTAACAATTAAAAAATATTCAGTCACAGAATTTCAGTCATTTCAACCAAATTAAGCCTATCTAGCAGTTTATAAAATCATATGTGTTATGTAGAATTTTATTAAATTAAGTCCCCTCTTTTCCAATACAATTATGTAAAGGAATTATATATCATTCCAGTTTTACTCTTTTCTTACTTTAAAAGAGTTTTAAGATAAGGAAACTCCTATCCCAGATCTAACTGTCTAAAAATAACCAGATGATGATTGGAGTTTTTAACGACCTTGACTGGCTACAAATAACCAGACAATGTTTGTCTGTTATTTAGGTATTCCCCAGTATTTTCCCACCAAAAGAGATCATGTGACATTGTTGTCAACAAAAGGACCATGTGGTCAGGGAACTTATTTGTTTTCTGGATTACTGCTTTTATCAATCTAGTTAGGATATGAACATTCCATTTAAGGTATAGTCAAACATATGCATTTATAAAATAACTGTAGTTTGTTAACAAGTTTTACTTTTCAAATTAAAGAAACTGGGTCATGATCGTTCATTGGTTGTTACCTTGTTCAACCACGAGACCATGTAAATAATATAATCAGCTGTCAGTGTACATCCCTTGAGGCAATTAACAATAATTAGACTTCTTAATTGCCACTGACATGATAATTGGATTAGGGATATCTGAAATTAAACTTCTATCTATTGAATCTCAAGTGTGGCGGACAATAAAATAAGCATGGCGCTGGGAATTTTAACGTGGCGCTGGAAATTTTAGCGTGGCGCACCTCCAGGTTTAAATAGGTTGTGGTGATCCCTGATCCAGTGTGAAAGATCATTGATATTCTGTTTATCGCTGTTTTTCAAGGCAATGTCAATGACGTAGGATTATGACATCATCGTGTTCTCTCTCTACTCGACTGAGAAATCCATCCTCAGTTGCGAAACGTGATATGAAAATTATCACCAAACAAAAAAAATCAAAGCAAGATTAGAAAATAGCAATAAAAATCAATATGCTGTTTCATTTCGAATAGGTTTTATATTCAGTAAGGGCTGTTCCATTAAAATAGATGTTTGAGGGTAGGAAAGGGAACATCATAGTTGCACATGAATTGTGGGTTATTATTTATAGTTTAATGTCACAAATATTTTATAACTAGAGGCTCCAAGGACCCTGTGTCGCTCACCTGATATTTTATTTACAATTGATGCATGATAAATGCAACTGTTGTACTGTCGTTTAGTTTCAGAGATATAAGACTCAAAGTGCGTTTGAAACCTATGTTTTATTTCAGCCATGTGTGCCATGTTGGCAGGCAGGGTCATCATACACAGTGGTCCCTTGATATCCTAGTGGTGATTTAAACCAAGTTTGGTTTAATTTGACAGTAGTTTCAGGGAGAATTTTGTAAAATTTATCTAACTAGAAATGCAAAGTGATGAGAAAGTTTGTTGTGAAGTTTTGTTGTTGCGCAACACCCCCAAAAAAAAAAAAAAACAAAAGGTAATAAAAATTACCATTTAAGGGCAATCTTTCCTATTAACGATTTCTGCAAAATTCAGTTGATTGTGCAAGGGTTGTATAGCCAGCTGAGGTCGTTAAAACTCTCATTTGTTGTTGCAAAATTCAAGTGGTTTTGAATTGCTTTGTTGATCTTTTTGTATTCAACTTTTAAACAACAAAGTACAACAAATATGATGACTGATACTCATGACACTGAAAATATGGTCTTCATTCTTGTGAAGAAAATGGTAAGGTTTGAAATATTTCTTAAATATTAATTCAATACCAATACTTTAATTTGTATTGGATTTATCCCAGGAAATGAGAACAAGGGACACAATTAAATTCAATTTTTTCCTAAACTTCTGATAAAATATAAAATGAAGAACTATATTTTTTAATGAGAATTTTTTTTAATAGTTAATTGATAATTTGAACAATATTAATTAAGTTTTAGATTTTGCATGGTTGATTAATTTTCTCTCAAAATTTCTGATATTCTATTAAAGTTTTAAATATAATATGAGGCAGGCATTACCTGTGAAAGGGGATGACCTGTGAAAGGGGATGAAGTCTGTATAAATTAGTGTAGGAATTCAAGCATCATTTGCACTTCAGAAATCTGTAGAAAATGAAGCCAAAGTACTGAACCATATCTGACATTCGACCTATTGTTCGGGATTATAGTTGTGACATCATTTTCAATGTAAAGAAAGAAACACCATCATCAGGTATTAATGTGGTTTTTTTCATGTTATAGAATTATCAATTATTTTTATTGCCAGTTCATTAGTAGATTGTTTTCTATATTGATTTTCTACTGCAGTTTCAGAAAAGAAGATTACAAAAGGAAAACATTTTGTAAAACTTACCAAAATTTACCAAATTAATGAAAATTGTTAAAATTGACTATAAAGGGCAATAACTCCTTAAGGGTCAACTGACCATTTTGGTCATGTTGACTTATTTGAAGATCTTACTTTACTGAACATTATTGCTGGTTACAGTTTATCTCTATCTGTAATAATTTTCAAGATAATAACAAAAAGCGGCAAAATTTCCTTAAAATTACCAATTCAGGGCAGCAACCCAACAACCAGTTGTCCAATTCATCTGAAAATTTGAGGGCAGATAGATATTTACTTGATAAACAAGTTAATCCCTGTAAGATTTGCTTTAAATGCTTTGGTTTCAGAGTTACAAGCCAAAATCTACATTTTACCCTATGTTCTATTTTTAGCCTGGCAGCCATCTTGGTTGGTTGGCTGGGTCACCGCACACATTTTTAAACTAAATACCCTAATAATGATTGTGGCTAAGTTTGGTTGAATTTGGTCCAGTAGTTTCAGAGGAGAAGATTTTGTAAAGATTACAAAATTTACAAAAATCGGTAAAAATACTTTAAAGGGTTAATAACTCCTTAAGGGTCAACTGACCATTTTGATCATGTTGACTTATTTGAAGAGCTTACTTTGCTGAACATTATTGCTGTTTACAGTTTATCTCTATCTGTAATAATTTTCAAGATAATAACCAAAACGGCAAAATTTCCTTAAAATTACCAATTCAGGGCAGCAACCCACCAACCAGTTGTCCAATTCATCTGAAAATTTGAGGGCAGATAGATATTTACTTGATAAACAAGTTAATCCCTGTAAGATTTGCTTTAAATGCTTTGGTTTCAGAGTTACAAGCCAAAATCTACAAATTTTCTTTTCTTTCTACCTATCTTTTTTTGTGCAAATTAGGAAATTAACAGTTGCCTCAAGTTACACTGCAGCAAATATAATGAGAAACTTATATATTATATATATGTTGTTGTTATAGGACCTTCTATTTTTTCAGCCATGGATATAGGATCTTGGTTGGTTGGCTGGGACAACTCTCCATCATATAACAATTTAAACTAAATACCCTAATAGGTGATTGTGGCTAACATGTATTTGGTAATAGAAAGCATGGTAAGTGGTCATACTGAAGAGATTATTTCAATCTACTTAAGGTGATTTGAGGCACGATAAGTTTTTCTTCCATAGGTAGATTTCGAACAATGGATGTTTTAAATTAAACAGAAAACCACAGTGTCAGAATTCTAAACATATTAATGGTTACATGCAATGTTCTCCCAGGGCCTTTTAGTCTCATGGTAATTTGATGCTATATTGCTTGAATGAGTATTTTCTTACAGATTGTGTATTGGATGTGATTGTATAATTTCTAGACAGAAGATGGTATTTCAAAATTCCCTGTTTATGATGATTTTTCAAATTTGAGGGGAAAACACTAACATGATTCAATTAATGTAACTCATTGGAAAACCATGGTGACCTACAAGTATGCATGTTTGACCTTATACTTTTTAGTATCCAAAGTCATTCTCATTGAACGAATTGTTTATAACAAAAACTTTAATGAGATATGTACATGTAATACTACACCATTAGCCAACAAAAAAAGACATCTGGAGGTTAAACCTTCAACAATGAACAAGTGCCTACACAGTTTCACAAATGCATAAATTCAACAGAAACAACCAAATATATTCCATACCAAGATCTCATGAAATCAAATGTCAACAGACACTACCAGTAGTAACAAGTACGTTTCACAATAATTTCAAATACAAAAATGTCCAAAATTATCCAAATTTCTGACTTGATGCATTTTACATTCATTTTCAACCGAAAAACTGTGACTTCAGCTAGTTTAAGCACATTTACAAAAGATTCTAAAAGACAAAAAAAATATATATATATAAACATTCTTCAATGAATAAAATTTTTCAAATCACCTTAAATTAGATTAAAATTTCTCACTATGCTACATGTACACATGAAGATAAATTAATGTCATTATCGTAAAAATATGTTTGTTGGCATGTAACCTCATTTATGATACGTTATACAATCATTTCCTAATTATGAGGTACTTGCACAGTAGGTATAGGAAACAAACATATCCCTATTTTACATTAATGTCTACATTATAATAAAAGCTTATCATTTAAAAAAATTGGGGCGGGGGTCTTCAGACATGTTTTCAAATAGATTCTAACAAAATATATGACAAATTACTGTTTAATATAAATTTTTTTCAATGTCTTTACCATTTTACATTTTGTACTAGATTCAAAGATTTTAAAAAAGGAAAAGGATAAGTTTTTTTTTATATTAAAATTGCATTTACCATGTTTACAAAGAGAATCTTTTGTTATAGTGTATGACATGTATGCAATGTTGCATTCTATGTAACAATCGATCTTACATTGTAAGCCAAGATGATGAGGATGATAGATGGTTGTTTAACATCTAGCCGCAAGTTAAATGCATATTCAGGACAAGAACAGACAACACGTTAATCATTGTTAATGTGATATGAATATGAAACCTGCTTTATTCTAGACTGACAAGATGAGATTTATTTTTAACATGCTAGTTCAAAAGGCAACAGTTTGTACAAAGACATGTTACCCTACCCAGACATATTATTCTGACTCCAGGCTGGCCAGTCTTTACTTTTACTCCTACTTGTTGTGTGCTTAGCAGAGAAGCAGCAAATGCAAATTTTTTTTTTAAGTCTTTGTTTTGACCCAAGAAAATAAATAATATTACGCTTTATCTTTAGTTACTTTTCCTAACCAACTGAACATGACCAATTCGAATACAGTCGAACCTCGGTGTGTCGAACTCGGTTGTGTCGAAAACTCGGATGAGTCGAAGTAATTTCTAGGTCCCGGTAAAATTCCCGTTTGATCAATGCATAATTACCTTTGATGAGTCGAACTCGGTTGATTCGAATACTCGGTTAAGTCGAGTAAATTTTATAGTCCCGTCGATATAAAATTAATGTAAATTGACCCTGATGTCTCGAAGTTCGAAGGTAAGATTTTTCGAAAAATGCAGACCTAATGATAAAAATTCAAATCGGATGTATTTCTTATGTAACCTAATCATTTTTCAAGAGATTAAAGCTGAATAAACATGCTTGTTTGTATAACAGTTAAAATGACATGTTTATGGTTGCTGGTAATTAACACTTTTGTTGATCGTTCAAGCAGAACGTTTTTTTTTTTTTTTATTTGTTTATCAGTAGTCAGGCTTTACAATCCCTGTACATCACCACCTGACTATGGTGTTAAGGGTTTGATTTATAAAACACAAATTTTGAATAATTGACTACATTTTTTCTACTACTGTGAAAATATATTATATGAATATCAACATTATAATAAAAGGGAAAAGAACAATCACACACACACACACACTCTTACACTTGCGTTAACATAACATATATCAACTTGTGTATTGCAAAGAAAATGTTATCTTTGTAAAGATCTGCTCTTTATAAACTGTAAGTTTCATTTTTATTTTATATGATTTGAATCAAAAGTAATTGTTACTAATCAGAAAAATGTAATCTACTGGGGCCCAGAATTTTTGAAAATAAGGTGTGGTACCATTTTTCTTTGCTATATAATGTTCATTTTCCTGATATTTTCTTATTTGCTATTAGCCCTATAATACTTGGTTTCTTTTCATACAATTTACATTTGTATATATAGTTCTTTGCAATAATAATCATCAAATTCAACAGTAAACTCTCATTTTGAAGGCCAAGAAAAATGTGTTTCTTAGATAATGTAAAGTTCACAAAAATTGAATTTGGTCAAGTAGTTTCAGAGAGAAGATTTTTGTAAAAGATTACAAAATTTACAAAAATTGGTAAAATTACTTTAAAGGGCAATAACTCCTGGGGTCAACTGACCATTTTGATCATTTGACTTATTTGTAGATCTTACTTTGCTGAACATTATTGCTGTTTAAAGTTTATCTCTATCTATAAGAATTTTCAAGATAATAACCAAAACGGAAAAAATCCTTAAAATTACTAATTCAGGGCAGCAACCCAACAACCCATTGTCCCATTCATCTGAAAATTTCAGGGCAGATAGATCTTGACTTGATCAACAATTTTACCCGTCAGATTTGCTCTAAATGCTTTGGTTTCAGAGTTATAAGCCAAAATATACATTTTACCCTATGTTCTATTTTTAGCCATGGTGGCCATCTTGGTTGGTTTGGCAGGTCACCGAACACAATTTTAAACTATATACCCTAATGATGATTGTGGCCAAGTTTGGTTCAATTTGGCCCAGTAGTTTCAGAGGAGAAGATTTTGTAAAAGTTAACGACGACGGACGCCTTCGGGCCAGGTGAGCTAAAAATAACACAAAGAAATATGGCGATTTTTAATGTCCTATCCTATCCTCTGACATCAATTTTAATGAAATAACCCTAAGTAACTTACTACTTCCATATCTGTAGGAACCTGTAAATCTTCTGGTACTATAAAAATTGGTTCGGGTTCTGTTGATAGAAAATAACAATAAATTACATTTATAATTAAAGGAATTCTATTCTGTCAGTTTAAGTTTCAAAATAATCATTTCTATATTATTGAGTTTTGGCACAACAAATTATTATTAAGTGTATTTATGCATTTAACTGTACTTAACATTTTAGTGTCCACACACTTGACCAGTTCTGGTTTTTATACACACATTTGACCAGAAGTTTGACCATTTGCATATCATCAATGGACAGAGGGACAGTGATCAATGTGTTTGTGATCATTTCTGTTGAATAGTTTAATGATACAAGTTATAAGTTAGTGAACATTTTTTGTAGAAATCCTCATAAAAATGTCAGGGTCTCTTAAAATCAGAGATTCGTTTAATCGGTAGAGGGAGTTGATGTTTGAGAAATAGTTTTCTTGTGTAGACTGACATTGACATCAATCTGTGTTGGAATGGAACACACAGGATGACTCTGTAGAGAGGTATTCAAAAGGCCTAGCATATGAGGTGAGATTGGATCCCCCTAGTATCATCTGATCAGCAAAGTCTCACGATCATGTGATTATCAAAGTCTCCATGTCATGTGATCAGCAAAGTCTCCATGTCATGTGATCAGCAAAGTCTCACGGTCATATGATCATCAAAGTCTTCATGTCATGTGATCATCAAAGTCTCCATGTCATGTGATCAGCAAAGTCTCACAGTCATGTGATCATCAGTCTCCATGTCATGTGATCATCAGAGTCTCACTGTCATGTGATCATCAAAGTCTCTATGTTATGTGATCATCAAAGTCTCACTGTCATGTGATCATCAAAGTCTCCATGTCATGTGATCATCAAAGTCTCCCTGTCATGTGAACATCAAAGTCTCCATGTCATGTGAACATCAAAGTCTCCATGTCATGTGATCAGCAAAGTCTCCTTGTCATGTGAACATCAAAGTCTCCTTGTCATGTGATCATCAGTCTCCATGTCATGTGATCAGCAAAGTCTCCTCATCATGTGATCAGCAAAGTCTCCTTGTCATGTGAATTGAAGGAAGACTGTAGAAGATATTGTACTCACTACATGATTTATAAAATTCTATATTCAATATGTAGATGACTGTAACCTACCTTGTACTTGTGTTTCCATGTAGTCTTGGTGATGTTGGTGATCATAGCTAAATCCCACAGCATTGAAACCTTCTGACAAAGACTGATAATATCTCTTCCACTCTTCCTCTGCACAAAAAAAAAAAAACAAAAATCTATATATATACATGACATAAACAAGCACATATCAACAACATTCTACTAGAATAAAAATATAGATTCTATAATTGCTTAAACATGTTAAAACTATCTTATTTTGGTTCTTTTAATATCATGCAAATCCAAACTTATGTAGATTTTAGGATTTGCCAATAGACATTGTATAAATATATATCCATTACATTGATAATGTAAAATGTTGTTTTTATCTTGGACTGTGGTTTCATTTATTTTTTTCGTGGACTGAGGAAACTTATATTTTCATGGATATTTGATTTCCTGGTTTTACCAAAATTTGCAGGCAAGTCTATTGAAAATTTGCAATTCAAAATTTCAACTCGTGCTTCACTTGAGCCAACGAAATCCACGAAAACTAATATGCTATGAATCATATGAATCAACAGTGGCCATGGTTGCTGCAAGCTTCTATTGTTGAAGCCTGATCCTAACTTCTCTGTTGAGTTTTGTCTTGTGAAAAAGGACATCTGATGGACATTTGATGGTCATTTTTGGTCATTTTCCTGAGAGTACTACATTTTTGTATGTACAATCATTTTTTAGTTTTTCAATCAGTATAATTCTTTTTTTCTTGTTTCAATGTGGAGTAAAATTTAAGAGACAATTACTTCCAATCATTCCTCCCATGCACATTTTTAAGTATTACTGTTGAGAAATGAAAAGAGAGGAAAGATCACTGACATCATACAAGAGAAATATATATATTTTACCCATACCAATAACAGAATACATACCTTCATACATCTTTTTTTCAGCCAGGTCATTCTTCAGTTCCAAGTATCTTTCCTCGTCACATAATGCTTCCATCTGTTTATCTTCCTCTGATAACTCTCCCCACTTAACATGACTGGCATCATATTTTGAAAGATCAAAAAGATGACCTCGTCCATCATATCTGAAGGTACAGAATATATACATACAATTAAAATGTGACCATAAAAAGACAACCGGTAAAGTTTAAGAATACTACTCTCTTCAATATGACCACCAATATACATATACATATATTACAAAAATTTGCCAAAATCATTCACATGTATGCTAAGGTAGTTATTTATAGGGGTAGGTTGCACAAAATGTGGCTAAAATAAACAAATTTTCTTTTCTTTCTACCTATCTTTTTTTGTGCAAATTAGGAAATTAACAGTTGCCTCAAGTTACACTGCAGCAAATATAATGAGAAACTTATATATTATATATATGTTGTTGTTATAGGACCTTCTACATTTTATATATTATATGTTTTTCATATACATGTATTTGGTAATAGAAAGCATGGTAAGTGGTCATACTGAAGAGATTATTTCAATCTACAGTACAACCTGTGACTTCCTCTTAGTAATGTCCACCCTCTTGTATGGTCACCATCGAATGGTGGCCATTTATTGGGGTATTCAATCTTGAAATGTTGGCCATTTATTGGGGTCATAAAACATAGGTTGATGTTTTATCTAATCATGTTACCTGTTGAAATCAATCAGGGTTGAAGTTTTCAGCTTGTGTGTTTCATTAAAATTTACCTGTACAGGTACCTCAGGTTTCTTCTGAAATTGACATTTCACCTTTTCTTGAACATGTAGAATAGAATGTTGTTTTAGTCTTTGTTAATTTATATCATTTGTTGATTTTTCTGTCTTTAAATTTACATATTTTCCTTTTTTTCTAATGTTTTTATTTTTTTATTTTTTTATGTTATTTTTTATTTTTTATTTGTTTTTTTGCTTCTATTCTTTTAATTTCTTCTAGGAAAAAATCTTGAGTAGAAATGACAAAAATTCAAAGATGAGTTATTGACTAGCATTTGAAAACAAAACAGAGAATCCTTTAAATAATTATTTTTCAGTAAAAAAGTTATTGTACATGATGTACATGGTATTCAATTGTCTGTGTGTATTATTTAATGAATTATTATTAATTATAACTTATAATCATGCAAATGATATGTTTAAAGGAACCATGAAGCAAGTAATTTAACAAGCCTGTTTTTAACAAATTAAAATTATCAATATCATGAATATCAAGCCTTTACAATAAGTTTTGTTAACAAAGTTGTACAATCTATTATCATGATTATTATTCAGGAAAACTACAAATATCATTATATGGTATAGGAAGAAACTATTTTTGTTTATCTTTTATATTTTCAAATCTCAAAACTGGAGTTGTGCATGAAGAATCACTAAAGAGACTTTAATTTTCCAAATGGCTACTTAGTTATCATCAACTTTGATAAATGCTAATCATAATGAAAATGTTCTTATCTCTGAATTAAATAAATCTTATGAAAAGAAATTATTTAAAGAAAAATTGTCTTGCTTTTGAAACAATTGTAAACTTATCAAATATGTTATCTTCAGTTTGGCTATTTTTGTCAGTTAACAGGCAAAATTTGTCTCCAGAAAAATAAAGTACACTTCTATATAGATTGTGACATTTTATGGTCTATTAATTAAATCATTTTTGTTCTGTGTATTATATTGTCAAAACTGCAAGACTGGCATATGCATGATACATATTCTTGGTATACATGTGCAAAGAATATTTCACTCAACTCAGGCCTTTTAGATAAAGCTAATAATTGCAGGGACTTGAATGAATTAGATTCTTTAAAGCTCTTGATTAAAATGAATTTTAAGAACAAAAATAAGAATATTTTTGAAAATAAAATAAAACTTCTGATGAAAACAGTAAACTCAAATGCTTCACTTAGTAAAGAATTAGTGGTCATAATTTAGAAATAGAAAATGGTAGATAAAATTCCTATAAAGGATAGAATTGTTTGTAAAATTAACATAACAACTTAGAGATAATCTATTTGAAAATTGTTTACCTTCTCATAATAATGTCTCTGACCAGTTTGTGAATAAAATCTTGAATCTTATGAATAAAATCTTAACCAAAACAAAAAGTAAAAGAAATGCTAAACCTCTATAACATGGAACATGTTTAAAATATTGCTCCTTTATAAAAAAAAGTCATTAGAACTGAGGGCAGAAACCTAATATTTTTTTCCATGTGTTTTGATTTTTATAGAATTGTTATTTCTTTTATAATTATAATGTTTGTTTTTGGCTTTTTTTTGTCAGAAACTTGATTAAATTGTAATATGTTTATATATGACAATAAAAATATTATCAAATTTTTCTGTAATGAATATTTTGGATATACATGTATTTATTCAATAGAGAAATAATGAATTGCCTAAATTTTATTTAGAATAAGTCCTAAAGATAATCTTAAAATTTGTTAAACAATGTTAAATACAGTTAGTATAAACAATTTTGATTTTAGAAAATTAATTTGAGAAACACCTTTTCAATGGAAAAAGGCAGGCGTTGTGAAAGTTTGCATTATATTAGAAGATGATATTCATTTATTATTCACTTCCATCTAAAATAAGAAAAGTGTCGTCAGCATATTGACTCAAAGGATTCATTTTCATGAACAAAAGTTCCCTTTATATTGGGGTTTGACCTTATTTTCATAGAAAGTAACTCAACACCTATAATAAAAGGTAAGGGAGAGGGGTCTCCTTGCCTACAGCTTCTCTCAAATTAAAGAAACTTGAAAGATGACCATTATTTATAACACAACTTGATGCTTTCAAATAAAATACTTCAAACCATCTGCATATAGATGGTCCAAAATTGAAACTCTTCAATGCTTTTTCAAAAAGACCATTCGATAGAATCAAAAGCCTTTTCAAAATCTACTAGTAGTAAAAGACCAGTTTTGCTATGTTTTTCTAAATAGTGCATCAAATCATACAATAGACGCATATTCTCACCCATAAATCTATCCTTTATAAAGCCTTTCTGACAGTCACTGATAATAGATGGTAAAACAGGTTTTATTCTATTAGCAATGACAGCAGAAGCAATCTTGGTGTCAGTATTCATAAGGCTAATTGGGCCAATTAGCTAAATGACGCCTATCTTTATCTTCTTTGGAATACATGTAATGACACTTTGATACTGAAATTTAGAAAATTCCCCTTTCATAGCCAAAATATAATGATCTAAAAGAAAAGGTCCAATATCTCTCAAAAGACTTTGTAAAATCTACAGTATACCCATCTGAGCCTGGACTCTTTCCATTTGACATAGATTTTAATGATTCTGCACATTCTTTAAAAGAAATATTACCCTCACACAAATCCTTCTGTTCTTCTGTGAGTTTAACATTGTGCTTGAAAAAGGATTCATCATCACATTCCAGATTTTTACTTGAGTATAATGTTTTAAAAAAATTCATTTCTTCTTGTAAAACTCTAGATTGCTCTGATATATGTTTTCCTTTTTCGTCTATGAGCTCAGTTATTGTTTTTTTAATAAAATTTTTCTTTTCCAATTTACAAAAGAACTGTGAACACTTTTCCCCATTCTCGTGCCAGTTAGCATGGGATCTTAATAAAACACCTTCAATTTTTCTTTCCCTTATGTTTTCTAATTCTAACTTTTTCTGGTTTAAAGCTGCATGAATTTGACCATCTGGGGATATGTTCATACAATTTTCCAAATTTTGAATGTGATTTTCAAGTAAAAGTGTTGCAGCTTTTTCCTCTCTCGCTTTTTGAATACTATAACCAATAGACAAAGATCTAATTTTCATTTTTAACAACTCAAAAAATACTTGATCGTTGCATGAGAGTTTAACATTTAACTGATCATCTATGTTGCCTGATTCATAATATTCTAAAATAGTCTCATTTATACATGTTTTAACTTTTTTGATATAGTCTAAATCTCGTAACAGTTGGGAGTTAAATTTCCAATATCCCTTTCCCCGCTTTGCTAAACTGGCAGAGAAGGTGAAAGTTATTGCAGAATGATCTGTCTTATACCCAGGAATAATGTTAGTATTTTTCATGAGTGAAAACAGATCCTCTGTGACTAGAAAAAAATCAAGCCGACTTTGTTTTATGGGTGAGCATTGACGCCATGTATATTTTCTTTCATTTGGATAACAAGTCCTCCAAGGATCCAATAATTCAAGACTTTCTACTATTTCTTCAATCCTTTTTCGTGAATTTGGGTTTCTATTATGAATAATATTATAAGTGTCTATGTTTGTGTCTTGTACAACATTCCAGTCCCCACATAATAAAATGCTAGTATTTGAAAATGATGCAATTTTCTTATGTATATCATTAAAAAATGAAGGTTCATCAGTATTAAATCCATACAAACAAACAAAAGTAATACGTTGACTTGACAAGGATAAATCTAAAATAATATAACGACCATCTATATCAATAATAGAATTATGCACTTCAAAATCAAGACCTTTTTTAAACATAATACTGACACCTGCACTTTTGTTACTATGATGACTGAAAAAACATGTATTTCCCATTCCTCTTCCCATTTTTTTCAATATCTTTATTACTTATCAAGCAGAACGTTAGTGTGTTGAACATATTTCACATGGGATAAAAACAAAACGAATTTAAATGACCCAAGCCGAGATTAAATAAATTGTTGGAATTAAAATTCATTAATTACAATAGATAAAAGGATTAAGACAATTATCATAAATTCATGATAATTTAATGTTAGGCAGACGACCTCATCAGAGACCTTCAGAACTTATTTCGTTCTGCGAGTGATTTCATAATTTATAGTGACTGACCATTGTAAATTTTGAAATTATTTATGCATGATTCGTATCTGTACTTGTGTGTTTAATAATTATGAAGGACCAAAAATGGAGATTGAATACACAATCTTAAAGTGTCATATCGAAAAAAAAAAGGCACACTGTTCAAAGTATCTAGTTTACGCAAATCTCATACCGTATTTTATGCATTCTAAATTTATGACGGCACACTCGACCTCGGATGAGTCGAATACTTTGGTCTGGTCCCTTCAACTTCGACACAACGAGGTTCGACTGTATATTGATTGTTTCAAAATTTCTGATTAAGTACTATCATCAACAAGTTTGTTTCAACAATATTTGCAGTTATACAATGTAATATGTTTAAGATAAATGCAACTGTTGAATGTATGGGATAAATCAAATGTTTTTTATGATCATGTCAGAAAATAGAATTACTCTTTATTTTTTTACTGTGTCAGTGTGTAATTGTAACGTGTGGCAGAGATTCAGATTGGACAAGTTGTAAAGTTCTGGGACTATCAGATGACTCAAAATTGTAGAATATGTGACCAATGATCACATAAACCAATACTTATCCTGTAAAATCAACACATTTGTATAATTACCAATAGTGTTACTCTCTGTGCGTTATAACGTCGCTGCAAGGCAATCTGAAATTAAACATTCCGCAAACACAACATATACATAATTTTTGTTCTTAAGTGCCAATATTGCCCAAAAAACAATACAGACAATATGTTTAAAGGTCTTTATATATATAGTTGCTGTCATGTAAAATTGGCACCTGGTTTTCGATCAAATATTTTTAAACTATCAATAGTGTTCATTCGAGGTGACCTTTTTCACTTAGCGGAATCTAAAACATTCCCAAAAAAACCATTACTGTCATACCTTTTTTGTGCTTGCTAAATGTAATCCTGACCCTCACAATATCATAAACAGTTTTCCATTGTAAATCCTCCATCTCGGTTTCTATAACTCCTTTAAATTTATTTACAAAAAATTTTTTACTCTACGATAATATTCATGTCGTTGATGTGAACAGTTTCCCATGCTTTAGAGTAGCCAATAGAATATTTCTCTGAACTTACCTTGCAATAGCGCAAAACTTTAGAGTGGTCTGAAAATATGTAAATAAACTGCACGTGAAATTCCAGGGTAACACTTCCGGTGAAAACAATGTCAGATACCACCATTGCAAATCTTCTAGGATAATGTGAAGGTCAGGATTGTACAGTGCAATCACAATAATAGGTAGGACTGTAGTTAGTCCAAATAATTATAATGTTTTGAAAGGCTATTTGAATTTTTTTCTGTGATGCCTTCCTACGACGTCATAACGCTGAAGCCTTTTTTTTTCGTCTGGACTGCAAGAGAGAATTTTTGGCGGAAATATGAAACCCCAATTTTGCCATGAAATCTTCATTGACGGCTAGAAATTTTTGCATATATATACAAATTCTGACCTTTTGTGTGCTTGTTGGTGCAAAATATTTGCAGAAATATCCAAAAATAATGATAAAATAAGCTACATGTATGATTCTGTTTTGAGATGTGTGCAAGATCATTCTGACTTACAGAGAGTGTAAAATACCAAACTCAGTAAATTTGATGGAGCTGAATTTCCGAAACGTTCTTTTAAGGAGGATAGAAATTCAGCTTCACTCAATTTTACGGAGTTTGGTGTTTTAAAATACCCTTTCAAGAGTTCATACACAGGTTGGGAACAACCCCTCAATGTAATGACTATCCCTTTTATGAGGGGTACATTTCAAGTGATAAAAAATATTTTTTTGTAAAAACCACCTTTTAGTACAAAAGGGCACATATTTATATTATTTGAAGAAACTTTTCCCAAAAGAACTATACATCTATCTGGTATTATATGGTCAAAACATGACCATGAATTTTGTAATACTCATGGACTTATATCTTCTTTATTATTAAAAATTAGTAGACCCCTCTTTTAGAAAAGTTGTTCCAAATATAATGATTTTTTCCCCTTTTAAGTTAAAAAAGCTGTTTTTCTTTTTTCTTTTCTACAACAGCAAAATGACCCCTTGTCTGAGGGACAGTCCCTCATTTAGGGGTTTGTTCCCAACCTGATAAATGTTTGGACTAGACTGTAGTGAAAAAGATCATCACTAATGAATGTGAATGATATATTAAAAATATTTGAGAAAAAACCTGGTGCCAATTTTACATGACATTGACTATAGTTTATATTATCAACTGACAAAAGCTTCCATCAACATTTGTCATATGGCTTCCATTCATTCATAAGGTCAAGGTCGTTTAGAAATTATTTTCTTCATTTCTGCTGTATTGTGTATTGATTTAATAGTTCCTTAATACATCAATCATGTTAACGAATTATTCATTCAAATAAAAATATCCTGAAACGAAAATGACATCATTAACGCGTTCGCGTCGCGATAAATACGAGCTAATCGAGACCTGTAAGAGCAGCTGTTTCTTGAGAACCGACCTGTCAATCAACAGACTGGAATCTCCCATCCATGGTATCAGATGTTCTCCTTCGTCAATGGAAAAGGCTTTTCGATCATCTCTGAATAATTTACAAGCATAACCAAACACAGAGAGCTCCTCTGGTTCCTTTGATTGTTGACTTTCTTCCTCAGGTATGTCCCATATGAGCGCCGCCATCTTCCGACGTTTGTCTCACGAATGGAATAATCCAATGTTGGACAAATTTTCATAAAGATATTTTTATATAACGCGATTTTCTCTTTCATATTATTTCCATATATCTATTGAATAACTTTTCAAAGAATAATTTATTTTACAGTCACCAAACATTGTTAGCATTTACATAAGTAAAAGAAACCTGATAACCCTAAGAGCAAAAATAAGATTAACCCATTTCATTTCCTGTACAGAATGGAACCTAAAGTGAAAGTTACAGAGAGAATCAGAGAGTTACTTCAAGATGTAACTGAAAGACTGAAAACTGACACAACAAATGAGATAGAAGAAATAAAAAAATATATTTACCAAAATGAAAAGAACTCCGAAATACCATTTAAACTTGTTCATTTTGCATATGAAAACAGAAAACCAGGTACAGTTTGACATCACATGATTATTTGATTATGAAAATGATGAAAACTTTGTTTATGAAGAAAGTTTACATTTTCAATGCTTTGTTGTACGTTTCATAATATCTATTTATAAGTAAATATGCATTAAGAGCCGATAAATCTTTGCTCTCTTTTGAATGCTGGAAACAAAAAATACAAATTTAAATTTGGTCTTACCTAGTGAATCCAGATAGTTTCTCCTCAATTCCTGTGAGCACTCACAATCTTTTACCCTGATTCTTGTTTGTCCGATTCTGTTCACACCTCCGAGTGGGACATTCTGTCACTACCAGACAGTGCGGGTTGGTACAGCCTGTCACTACCAGACAGTGCGGGTTGTTGCGGTCTGTCCTCTGAGTGGGACAGTCTGCTCTGCCAACTTCCTGTATTAGACAAACTTGTACCCAGTACAAGTTGTCCTCGCAATGTTATAGCTGTTATATGTAACTCATATCTAAGTAACATACTACTGCTTATAAACTGGTCTTATTAGAACGCTGACAGAACCCTAATGATATTCCTCACCCGCTTTGATATATACTCAAGGGCTAATACAATATTTCCTGGATATGGGTGTTCTCTAAATGTTCCCCTTAGGGAACATAGAGAATCCCTCTCAAACACCCCCATAACCTTGACCAGGCCACTGACTTTCCCACCAAACATCTAAATATACATAACGCTTTCTCAGGTGAAAAACATGCATTGCTACAAGCAGATTCGTCTTATTGGTAACAGAAACGATCAATAAACATTACAAAATATATATATATATATATATATATATATATATATATATATATATATAGTAAACATGTATTTTGTCTATTTAGGATAATTGATATTTGGTGCAACAAGGTGGTGGTCTCTTGAATATGAACTTTTATGTGTACTTGGTCAGATGTAATTAATAAAAATGAAAAATTATCTTCATGAGTGCTATTTTAATCTTTTTGAATCGACCTCAAAATTTTTTGCGTCCGTATTATGTTATGGCGATGTCTGCATCTGAAGACATTTTGGTTCGCAGACAATAACTTGAGTATAAGTGTATGGATCTCTATGAAATTTTAGCACAAGGTTCCATACCACTAAAGGATGGTTGGGATTGTTTTTGGGGGGTATTGTCTTAGCGGTTTTGTAATTAGGGGCCAAAAAGGTCAGTTTTACTGGTTCATAGAAAATAAATTGGTTCGCAGACAATAACTTTAGTATAAGTGTATGGATCTGTATGAAATTTTAGCACAAGGTTCCATACCACAATAGGAGGGTTGGGAATTATTTTGGGGTTATTGTCATTGCTGTTCTAAAGGAATTAGGGCCAAAATGGCCTTACAAAACTATTATTTGGTCAAAAGGGATCAAAACAAGCATTTTCATGTTTCAGGACTATAATTTGTGTATGAGAGTATGGATCTCTATGAAATTTAGCCACAAGGTTCCATACTACAAAATCAAAGTTGGAATTGATTTTAAGGCTCATGGTCCAAACCGTTTAATAATTAGGGACCGTAAAGGAGCCAAAAACTAGGATTTTCTGGTTTCTGGACAAAACTTGCATGACTTGAGTATAAGTCTATTTATTGCTATTCAATTGTGCCACAAGGTGTTATACCCTAACATAAAGTTTTGGATTGATTTAAGTGGTTATGACCGTATTGGTTTAGTTATAAGGGCCAAAAATAATTCTTTTGTAATACTTTGTATAATTGCTTATTAGTCCCCTACCGACGAAGTCGAAGGGACTTTAGGTTTGCACTCCTTCCGTCTGTCTGTCTGTCTGTCTGTCTGTCTGTCTGTGTGTCTGTCTGTCTGTCTGTCTGTCTGTCTGTCTGTCTGTTTGTCTGTCAGTTTTCCAGACTTTTTTCTTCGTGCTTGAAGATATTGATTTGATATTTGGTTTATTGATTTATCATGACAAGTTACAGGTCAAGTTCAAAATTCATGATTTTAGCTTTTCTCTTTGTTCAGTTAAAGCCTTTTCCTAGAATTAAATTTTGATGAAATACTTATTAATTAGTAGATTTCTGTTCAAAGGAAATAACTCATTTTAGCTCACCTGGCCCAAAGGGCCAAGTGAGCTTTTCTCATCACTTGGCGTCCGTCGTCCGTAGTCCGTCGTCGTCGTTAACTTTACAAAAATCTTCTCCTTTGAAACTACTGGGCCAAATTTAACCAAACTTAGCTACAATCATCATTAGGGTATCTAGTTTAAAAATGTGTCTGATGACCCCACCTGCCAACCAACATGGCCGACATGGCTAAAAATAGAACATAGGGGTAAAATGCAGTTTTTGGCTTATATCTCTGAAATTAAAGCATTTAGAGCAAATCTGACAGGGTAAAAATATTCATCAGGTTAAGATCTATCTGCCCTGAAATTTTCAGACGAATCAGACAACTTGTTGTTGGGTTGCTGCCCTGAATTGGTAATTTTAAGGAAATTTTGCAGTTTTTGGTTATCTTGAATATTATAATAGATAGAGATAAACTGTAAACAGCAATAATGTTCAGCAAAGTATGATCTACAAATAAGTCAAACATGACCATAATTGTCAATTGACCCTTAAGGAGTTATTGCCCTTTATAGTCAATTTTAACAATTTTCATAAATTTTGTAATCTTTACAAAATCTTCTCCTTTGAAACTACTGGGCCAAATTTAACCAAACTTGACCACAATCATCATTAAGGTATTTAGTCTAAAAACTGTGTCCGATCAGCACGCCTGCCAACCAACATGGCCGACATGGCTAACAATTGAACACAGGAGTAAAATGCAGTTTTTAGCTTATATTTTTGAAACTAAAGCATTTAGAGCAAATCTTACATGGGCGGTACAAATGTTCACCAGGTTAAGATCTATCTGCAAATTTTCAGACGAATCAGACAACATGTTGTTGGGTTGCTGCTTCTGAATTGGTAATTTAAAGAAACATTTGCAGTTTTTTGTTATTATCTTGAATATTATTATAGATAGGGATAAACTGTAAAAGCAATAATGTCTAGCAAAGTATGATCTACAAATAAGTCGATATGACAAAATTTTAATTGACCCCTTAAGGAGTTATTGCCCTTTATAGTCAATTTTTCGTAAATTTTGCAATTGATTACAAAAATCTTCTCCACTTAATCTACTGGGCCAAATAGAATTAAACTTAGCCACAATTTTCAATAGGGTATCTTGAATCAAAAATATATCCGATGACCCTGCCAACCAACTATTAAACATGGCCACCATGGCTAAAAATAGAACATAGGGATTTACTATAGAAGTCTTTAAAGGGAAAATTGTAAAAACAAATTCAAATGGTCACAACTTGAAAACTAATTTAAAAATGATAAAGCGTCTTCAGTAACTATTGTAAGTCTAGTTACTAGTGGGATGACCTGCTTTTAATATAACTACTGGGCCAAATGAAACCAACCATGGCCTCAGTCATTATTAGGGTATCTAATACTATTTATTATGATTTAAACCTTATTGTACATGATTTCCAAAACCACAGTAGATACAGGTGAGCGACACAGGCTCTTGAGAGCCTCTAGTTTAAAAGACAAAATGACATTTTGGATTTTTTCCTTTCTTTCGTAAATTGTTTGAAGAATTTAGTGGTAGGTTTGCTTGTCATTCTTGAAGATATTGATTTGATAATTAGTATATAGTTTTATCATGACAAGTTACAGATCAAGTTGGAATTTTGTTCCAGTCTGATAATTTTGTGCAGAGTTATGGTCTTTGGACATAGAAAATTCACTTAAATAATCAGTTTTCATCAGTTTTTTCGTCATGCTTGAAGATTTTGACTTGTTGTAGTTTACACCATGACAAGTTATAGATCAAGTTAGAATTTCGCTTCCATTTCAATGAATTTTAACGGTAGGGGACTATGTATTGTCATGCAATACTCACAGAATGCTTGTTTCTTTAGCAATTTTAATGGGGTTTAATTCAAAGTCTTGAATTCTTGGGATTCTTTAACATGCTGAATCTAATTGGGTATTTGTTATTTGAATTTTGGGTCTTTTTAATCGACCGCAAAATATTTTGCGCCAGATTATGTTATGACGATGTCTGCATCTGAAGACATTTTGGTTCGCAGACAATAACTTGTGTATAAGTGTATGGATCTTTATGAAATTTTATCACAAGGTTCCATACCACTAAAGGATGATTGGGATTGTTTTTGGGGGTATTGTCCTAGAGGTTTTGTAATTAGGGGGCCAAAAAAGGTCAGTTTTACTGGTTCATAGAAAATAAATTGGTTCGCAGACAATAACTTTAGTTTAAGTGTATGGATCTGTATGAAATTTTAGCACAAGGTTCCACACCACAATAGGAAGGTTGGGATTAATTTTGGGGGTTATTGTCATAGCTGTTCTAAAGGAATTAGGGGCCAAAAATGGCCTTACTAAAACAATTACATGTATTTGGTCAAAAAAGGGTCAAAAACAAGCATTTTTCATGTTTCAGGACAATAATTTGTGTATAAGAGTATGGATCCTATGAAATTTAACCACAAGGTTCCATACTTCAAAATTAAAGTTGGGATTGATTTTAAGGGTCATGGTCCAAACTGTTTAATAATTAGGGACTGAAAAGGGGCCAAAAAACTAGGATTTTCTGGTTTCTGGACAATAACTTGAGTACAAGTCTATTTATTGCTATTCAATTGTGCCACAAGGTGTTATACCGTAACATAAAGTTTGGGATTGATTTTAGGGGTTATGACCGTAATGGTTTAGTTATAAGGGGCCAAAAATAATTCTTTTGTAATACTTCGTTTAAATTGCTTATTTCTTTAGCAATTTTATGGGGTTTAATTCAAAGTCTTGAATTCTTGGGATTTTTTAATATGCTGAATCTAATTGGGTATTTATTATTTGGATTTTGGGTCTTTTTTTTTAATTGATCCATATTAAGGTCCAAAGGGTCCAAAATTAAACTTTGTTTGATTTCTTCAAAAATTGAATTATTGGTGTTCTTTGATATGCTGAATCTAACAATGTATATTTAGGTTTTTAATTTTGGGGCCTGTCTTCAAATTGGTCCACATTAAGGTCCAAAGGGTCCAAAATTAAACTCAAACCTATAACCTATTCCAATGGAAACGAGGGCACTACCATGATGAGATGTTGTCTCATTGCACAAGGTCATATGAATAAAAGTGTGAAGACAAGTTTACGTCAATGAAGCAATAACTCAAGGTCACAAATGAATTCTACTAAGATGTCAACATCATCATCATTTTCATGTGGTCTAGCTCGTTATTGTAGTTAAGAATTTTATTTTAATGTAAGGTAGTCAACTCATGAAATTTCATGTGAACACATGAACAGGTGGCTAATCAGAAATCTAATTTCTGGCTCCTGTATGGAGCTGGAAACTGAATTCAGTTGGTAGAACCAGTAGAACATGAAAGATTGTGAATTTTTATGCAATCAGGCTATATTTAGTTAATTATATATTTCAGATTAATGTTCATTCAATATTGAAATGGTATATATTTCTAATTTTTCATGGATTGCATTATGATTTAGTTCACTGTTATTATGTTTATAGGATATGTGTGTCACAGATGACCGGTTAGACCATTTGTTGTAGCCCCATTCTCTTGTCCTCATTTATGACATTCAGAATGTGACTTATTTTGATAATGCTGTTACCACCCAATGTGACGTATCACCAGAGTATTGTTACCACCCAATGTGACGTATCACTAGATTAGGTCAATAATGCTGTTACCACCCAATGTGATGTATCACTAGATTAGGTCAATAATGCTGTTACCACCCAATGTGATGTATCACCAGAGTATTGTTACCACCCAATGTGACGTATCACTAGATTAGGTCAATAATGCTGTTACCACCCAATGTGATGTATCACTAGATTAGGTCAATAATGCTGTTACCTCCCAATGTGATGTATCACTAGGTTATGTCAATAATGCTGTTACCTCCCAATGTGATGTATCACTAGATTAGGTCAATAATGCTGTTACCTCCCAATGTGATGTATCACTAGGTTATGTCAATAATGCTGTTACCACCCAATGTGATGTATCACTAGATTATGTCAATAATGCTGTTACCACCCAATGTGATGTATCACTAGATTATGTCAATAATGCTGTTACCACCCAATGTGATGTATCACTAGATTAGGTCAGTAATGCTGTTACCACCCAATGTGATGTATCACCAGAGTATTGTTACCACCCAATGTGATGTATCACTAGATTAGGTCAATAATGCTGTTACCACCCAATGTGACGTATCACTAGATTATGTCAATAATGCTGTTACCACCCAATGTGATGTATCACTAGATTAGGTCAATAATGCTGTTACCACCCAATGTGACGTATCACTAGATTAGGTCAATAATGCTGTTACCACCCAATGTGACGTATCACTAGATTAGGTCAATAATGCTGTTACCACCCAATGTGATGTATCACTAGATTAGATCAATAATGCTGTTACCACCCAATGTGACGTATCACTAGATTATGTCAATAATGCTGTTACCACCCAATGTGACATATCACTAGAGTATTGTTACCATCCAATGTGACATATTACTAGATCATGTCAATAATATTGTAACCATCCAATCTAGATTATGTCAATAATATAATTGTTACCACCCAATTTGACGTATCACTAGAATATGTCAATAATATCATTACCACCTAATGTGAAATTTCACTAGAATATGTCAATAATATTGTTACCACAGAAGACAAAAATACAGCTACAGTGTAGAAGTTTTGAACATTTTCAACCATATGAGAATAATACTGTAAGTTTTCAGTTTCTGATCTTACAAATTAATGACATTTAAAGCTAAAATAATTCTTCCTTTTCAGAAAAAAGCAGTTTATATTTAAATGAACTTTTAGAAGACAGTGATCTTATTCTAAAGGAATACATTCCACCTACAAGAGTAAGATGCTTATTATATGTTTAAACTTTAACCTTGGACATCTCAAGTCATTACATTCACAGATTTGGCAATATAAACTCCCAGAAGAACACACACACAGAGACACACTGCACTATTATGTCAATGGAACAGCTGGATCATACAAATAATGCTATCAAATTTACATGCAACTTTTTATTTTAACTAAATCTATTATGTCACAAATTTCATTCACAATAATTAAAACTTTGTAAAAATTTCTGAAGTAACAGTATGCATTTTATTACATTGACTTACGATGTCAATAAAGTAGAAAATTTCTACATGTTCTTGTTTTGTTTTGTTTTCAACTTCATATTTTATTATATGACATCACAGGAGTAAATACATGTATACAGGATTTATATCTATATGACATCAGAGGAGTAAATACATGTATACAGGATTTATATCTATATGACATCAGAGGAGTAAATACGTGTATACAGGATTTATATCTATATGACATCAGAGGAGTAAATACATGTATACAGGATTTATATCACGTGGGATATAGTAGTTTATAAATGACTAGGAAATTACAACATTTTCATTGAAACGAATGTAATGCATGATATGAACAAAATCTTAGTAATTTTATATTCAAAAGATAATTTCACAGCAGTTTTTACAAAGTGTTTGTTTTTTAGAATCCAGAACTTGAAGCTAGGATTAAAAAACTGAAGACACAACAAGAGAACAAAGACTACAAAAAGATGACAAAAAATGTTGGAACATTCAAGGTAAAGTATAGTTAGTATAGTATTAAAACAGACATTAAGATATATACTTCATGTACTTTGTATAGTTTAAGGGGAAAAAAATAAATGATTTCCAACAGAAATTTTTATAATAACTACTTCTTGCACAATTAGAAAAAGATATTTTCATTTACTGTGGAATATTAAAAGTACACTAGACACCAGAGGCTACTTAATTTTGAATCAGTTTCAGTCTTATGACAATCATATACTTGTAGCTACAAAGCTTAATCAGTGATTATTCCTGTAAAATGATACAGACATTATGATGCTTAGTTTTGATTATTTTAATCAGCATTTTCAAAGCTTTCTTTCAGGCAGGCAGAGATGTTGTTCACTATTTTTCTTTATAAAAGTTCAATATGGCACATTTGAGTTGTCCTTGACCTCATTTTCAAGGTTAAAAGGCACTTATATTAATAAGATATGAAGTAAGCTTTAACTTTTAGATTCTCAGCTACTATTAGCAATAATTAAAATAAACTTGGTTCTTTAAGGTGCACATATCACTCTGACTGGATTCTTTTGATATTGATCTCATTATCATGGTTCATTGATTCATATTGAAATTAGTTCTGTTTCTGCATTACTTTATTAGAGTTCATGTCTACAGTCTTTCATATGATTCCCCCAACACAAAACACATGTGTAGTTTGTTCAACTTTTGATACATGCGTGACATTCAAACTAAACTCTAATGATCAACATACATCTTGTTTATTTTCAGGTTCATGAACCAGGTTCAGTTGGAAAAGAATGTAAGTTATCTCCCCTTATGACAGAGAAAAAACATCTTTGTTAAGGATTACAAGTTACAAAAATAAGGTAGTTATCGGTACATATAATTTTCAAAAAGTAGTAAATACATACTGTCATGACTGTAAAACCCTTCCTATTGTTGAAGACAGTATGTTGACCTATAGATGTCTTTTAGTTATTTGTGTCCTATAGTTATTTGTGTCCTATAGTTATTTGTGTCTCTATAGTTATTTGTGTCTCTATAGTTATTTGTGTCCTATAGTTATTTGTGTCCCTATAGTTATTTGTGTACCTATAGTTATTTGTGTCCCTATAGTTATTTGTGTCTCTATAGTTATTTGTGTCCCTATAGTTATTTGTGTCTCTATAGTTATTTGTGTCCTATAGTTATTTGTGTCCCTATAGTTATTTGTGTCTCTATAGTTATTTGTGTCCCTATAGTTATTTGTGTCTCTATAGTTATTTGTGTCCCTATAGTTATTTGTGTCCCTATAGTTATTTGTGTCCCTATAGTTATTTGTGTCCTATAGTTATTTGTGTCCCTATAGTTATTTGTGTCTCTATAGTTATTTGTGTCCCTGTAGTTATTTGTGTCCCTATAGTTATTTGTGTCCCTATAGTTATTTGTGTCCCTATAGTTATTTGTGTCTCTATAGTTATTTGTGTCCCTATAGTTATTTGTGTCTCTATAGTTATTTGTGTCCCTATAGTTATTTGTGTCCCTATAGTTGTGTCCCTATAGTTATTTGTGTCCCTATAGTTATTTTTGTCCCTATAGCTATTTGTGTCCCTATTTGCTGTTACATTGACATATATACCCCACTTCTTGTCCATATTAAGGGGAACAATCTGTACTTGTTGAAAAAAGGTCCTTCAGTCTGTCCCATTTTCGTTTCCGCACTCTAACTTAAGTTTGCCTCATCAAATTTTATGAAACTCATACACAATGCTAAGAACCAAAACTCACAGAGTTCAAATTTGTGTAGTAAGTCACTTACGGTTCTAAAGTTATGCCCCTTTATAACTTGGAAAATTGCAAATTTTTTTCATTTCAGCACTCTAATTTAAGTTTGTTGCATCCAAATTTTATGAAACTCTTACACAATGCTTAGAACCGCAACACGCAGACAGAGTTCAAATTTGGGTTGTAAGTCATTTGTCGTTCTAGAGTTATACCCCTTTTAACTTGGAAAATTGCAAACCTTGAGCGGGGGCATTTGTGTCCTCATTTTCATTTAAAACATAGATGACTCCTGTCTGAAATATATTAAATCATGTTCAAAATCATCTATCGACTGGGTTATTCCTACAAAAATTGAAACGCCATTATTTCAGCATTATGTCTATTTTTCAGTGAAACAACTGAACAATCAGATGATAGGAGTGTTTAACTTTGTGTTGACAGTGGGCGGGGCTTTTGTCTTTGGATACAAGGCTACACAGTACGCATTTGCAGATTCTGTGCAAGATACTTTCCCTTTGGTAAGTTAACAGGAATGTTACAAATTTTGATATTTTGAATGGAAGTTATTCTCCGTCTAATTATATCTGTTGGAACGCAGTATGTGAAGTCATCTGTTGGAATATGTGAAGTCATCTGTTGGAGCGCAGTATGTGAAGTCACTGTTGGAACGCAGTATGTGAAGTCATCTGTTGGGACGCAGTATGTGAAGTCATCTGTTGGAACGCAGTATGTGAAGTCATCTGTTAAACACCAAAGTATGCAGAAAAACAAATTTTGAGCACATGATTTAGTTTTAAATAATTGTAGACATAAGCTTTAAATAAAATAAGATTTAGTGTATACATCAATAAGACAGAAATCCAACACATGAATAATAAAGAAAAATTGTGTTGAGGTCAACGTAGATTCTTGTAATCCTACACCAGTAATAAAAGTATCTGTTTTGAATTTTAGCAATTGATGTCTGGATTAATACTTGGTACCATCGTGTTCTTTGCTGACCTTTATTTCTTAGTGAAAGAGGACATGAGGTGACACAGAAGGGAGATAATCCAGTCTGTTTATACAGTGCGGTCACATTTAATATGAAACTGAATGGAGCCGAACCAATCAGAATGCCAAGAACTATAGACCAAGACAAACCACTAATGAAGACGATGAATTGTAGATGAAGTTGGTGCTAGAATCAAGACTCGTTATTTATTTATTTATCGAAATAATAAACAGAGATTAAGTTTATGACTGCTTTGTTAATTTGCCTTTATGAAAGAGTATTCATTATTTTTTCTTCAAATTCTACCAGTTTGTTTCAAGGAGTATTCCATTTTCACACAGTTCTCACTTATGAAGGGCAGACAATTCACACTTGAATAAGCAGTAGAAAAATTTGTGGTGGACACATGCTGTGTACCAATACATGTGAATGAGCAAAAGCATTAAAATCCATTTGAGGAGACATATTTTTGAAACTTGAATTAGAGACATCTAAGGACAGAATGACATTACATGTTACCAATTTAATGCACCAGATGTGCGTTTGGTCAACTAATGTCCCATTAAAGGATGGTAGGGGCCAAGATATTTTAAAATCTCAAACCTAATAAGAACATTGAAGTGCTGATATTACAGAAAAGGATCATAAGTAAAGTCAAACTTAAACAAGGAATAGGAGCTATGCATGAGAGAGAAAGTAGCTCTTTCGTTTGAATGAGTTTAGTTTAATTGCATGACTTTTGTGTCACACAAGAATAGTGTTGATACTCAAATGACTAAGGCTTGTTTCCTATACAACAAACAAATCTGCTGATTTTCTGTTTCTTGATTTAAATTTCATTTGAATTATCCCAACTTGAATTACAGTTAAAGCATAGAAAGTGCACCATAAAAAAGTGTTATAGAAAAAATTTTAAATGCACCTTCATGTTGACGATGCTGTAATAGGATTACTTATAATTTCAGGCTCAACGATAAAAAAAATTTAGGTAAGGGGGTGGGGGTTGTGTCAATGAGAAGCAACTGAACAACACAAAAAAGCAATAGACAACCAGATGTTACCACATGGTCTTCAACTTTAGATGTCCTGTCATGCTCTATATTGGTCAGAGTCTAAAAGGCGCTGTGAATGAATGTAACTGAGGCTATCCAAAATATGTTATTAACACCAAACTCTCCAAATGACAAAAACATTAAAAAATAACCAAAGACAACCACTGAAGAAACAGTGGCAGGAATAAGCTAATTTCAGGAGTCTTTAACCCATTTTACTCTTAATCTTGATCTATGGATATCAAACAATAATATATGAGAACATACTTTACAATTAAATTAATCCAGAAAATGCACTAGACTATATTATATACAACAAAAGTACAGGTATATATATGAATAAATTGATTTTTTTAAAAGAATGCTCCAAGTTACCAAACATAAGCACAAAGTTCTTTAATCTGCTTATATGAGATCATGCTGTCCTAAACTCTAGTATCATCTGTTGTACTTCAATGTAGATTTCATACAGGAATATGATTAACAGTACAAGATGCCATGATCTTGTGCAAGGTTTTGGTAAATTTGTATACAATATCAAAGTAGAATTATTTTTTAAAACATTATATAAAAATAAGAGATGTGGTATTATTGCCAATGACAACTATCTACCAGAGACCAAATGATGGATGTAAGCAACTAAGAAAGAGTGAATTGATTATAATCTCCAAAATACTATTGGAGGGATTGAATTACATCAGTATACTAATATCTTTTTCAATAAAGTCTGAACCCAACAAATTTCCTAAAATTGTGTGCTTCATTAAAAATTGGAGCCTTTTTCCCAGGTTGTCTCAAACCTGGGAACAGTATATCTAACGTTAATATATATGTTCCTGCTCAAACTTATAAAACCATAAAAACTAGTATGGCAGTAATATTTAATTTCAGTGTTGAAAAGGAAGGACTGTGTGTTTAAATGATTTAATTTAATTCGATTAAGTCTTGACATCAACCGCTGACTGACCCATACAACTTTATACTTATAGTTGAAAGTGAAAGATAATATGAGAAATTAACTCGAGATGTAATTTTTATCAAAGCCTTTGAGGCATGAAATGTGACCTATTTTTGATGGTAGACATCTTCTCCTCTTAATGCATTCTCTAGGTCACTTGAATAACATGAAATTTAGGTCAAAGTGGTCAGTTTTCTTGTAGGAAGCTATTATACTACCTGAGACGTAACATTATACACATTTATATATTGTAGGTCACTTGGTATTTCAAACCATTCCTTGAACATAAAAGTCAGTTTAGATTAAATGTAGAATTTAATGAAAAGATGTTTTATTGTACTAGCAAGTATAATGACGGGTATCTTTTTGGTTGAACAGGTGAAAGCCCAGTGCAAAGTGAAATATGACTGATCTTTATCATATCACTTTTGAATAATTCTATGATTGTATGTTTTTGTGAAAATTTGATTATAAGACCTTTATTATATGGTAGTCAGCTAGCATACATCAGTATGGTCACCAAAATAACCTTTTCACCTTGATTGCGTGACGAGTTAACTTTTCTATTGTCCTCGACTCACTTAAAATACAGATGTCAGACTCTCATTGACGTATACCCCATATCACCTTTGTGTATTGATATAAATAAGCATTACAATTTTCAAATGAACCAAGGTTCCAACATTGTTAGCAGCAAAAGAATTGTATTCTCTTAGATTTGATAACGATTTAGTGAAATGCCAGGGGCGGATCCAGGATTTTGGAAAGGGGTGTAGTATTAAAATTGTCCGAGCGGAGCGAGGCGACAAATTTTGGACCTTTTTGGCTAAAAACATAAAATAAGTGTAAAATGCTGTATTCTCTCCATCAATTGTCTATTATGAAATGATTGGATGGATCCAAAGCTATGTACTAATTAATATATTTGATGTGGGATTTGTCAGTAAAAATAGACATGGAAAATTCTCGTTTGTTGTATGGTTAGTTAGCATAACCTCACAAATTTCTTGTTGTAAATAAGATATACGGCTATTCAATGAAATTTACAATACGACCGACACGAAGAAAGACAAACAAGCAATTTTCATCCAAATGTTTGATTGAAATGTTTCACCCAACAAGGAAGTGAGGGGTTCCAAATCAACCAAAGGCTACGAATGAGTCGGAAATGACAATGAAGTTGTGAATGACGGTCGACACATGGAGACATGTAGGCCACACCCAGCAAGCAGGTTGCAGTCGGGCCTTGAAAAAGTATTCAGTATATCAGTTCGGCGAAACACATTCCGGTCAGATATGGGATTCACATGCAACGCCCCCAAAAAAAAAAAAAAAAAAAAAAAATTACGCCCGTTTTTATTCACCATGTTCATTTAATGCTAAATAATTCTGTTGAAAATATTTTTCTTATATCAAAAAGTGGACAAGATTATTGTTTTCAATCCAGATACGGCCAGAATTTTGTTTAAAGCAAAAATCAGGGTCAGAATTTTTCTCTAAAATATCTCAGACTGCCCCTCAGATTAAATGGTCCGTACCTTAGACTTTAAATCTATATCTAAAGCTTACTGACTGGGGATCACTATTCAGCAATGTTATTAATGGGCTGGGGCGTGTGGGGTTAAACATGTTTTCGTAGGTAAATAATATTGCTGTGGAACTTTTTTTCATGAGAGTGTAATAGAGTATTTCTTTCTGTTGGGTGGAATTGTGAAACAGAAGTCAATACGTTCTTGCTCAATACTTTGTCGCTTTGAAGGCGTCATGCTTGTCATCCTCAGCCTAAGCAATGTGTTACTGTAATTTGAATTTCAAAATTACTGAGTGACGTTTTTTTCGACGAACTGGTCAACTCCACCGTAGAGAATCACATGACTTTGACATAATCAATAATATATTACAGTAAATACGAGCGAAAAATATCTTTATAAGTAAAGAATTGTCGCATAAAAATTAAATACACGGGAAATGGCAAAGTTCACGAAGTCTAGTCTGATTAATCATTTTACAAAAAAAAAAAGTGCAAGCAAAAGGGGCGTACGCCCTCTAAGCCCCTCTGGATCCGCCACTGAATGCTGACTAAATTAGTTTAAAACGAAATATGTTTTTTTGGGTGATATACTGATGAGTATTGTGCTGACAGGAATTTAATTTTATTGATAGTCTCTGTGAAATTTGTTCAAGACTTATCTAGGTTCGGTGCGCCGGATTAAAAACTTAACGCATGTTTTAGACTCTTGTGTTTTGTTACAGAACGTATGTTGACATCCAGGTATCTTTATTGTAGGTTAAAGTTCATCTGTCTCATTTGCACGGTTCACTTTCTCTTATTTGTGTTACACTTGTTTTGTTAATTGGTCATGTTAATATTGCCGTCAGTGCGTGACTTTTTTTTTACAATGACCAATATAATGACTTAACCGATTATGACATTTTTACCGAGGTCCGCATGGCGGGTTATGCAAGCATAGGTAGAGACGCTTATCGATACACCCGGTTTGTCCCTTTTAGAATTCCCGCGATTTGTATCTAAACTACTGTTGCCTCGGATTTAACAAAGGCCAGGATTCGTAGTAAGACGTGAACAGTTTGTTTAATAAACAGATAATTCCTGCTTTTACCAAAAATATGTTGAATGTTTTGTGTCGTTAGGTTACTGTGTCATTAAATTATACACCACATCGATGGATGCCAAAGTACCGAACGTACAAAGCCAAAACTTCTTTCTTTAGATGTGTATGTAGGAAATTGGTTTATAGATGAAAAACTCTCATCAACTGTCCAGATGAAGAACAACCCGGCCAATAAAAAGACTGTGTCCTATTATTGTATAATATAAAAAGAATGAGATGCCGTATAATTGCTAACTTGACACACTAGTATCCGCCAGAGATCAAAGGACGAGATGTTTTTATTTCATTCGACTATAGACTCATTTACACTCACATCATATTTTTTCTTCTCCAACTTTACACACGCGTTTCTCTCCATTACTGTGTGGATACAGGAAAATGTATCAAATTAAGTGTTTATATAATGAATAAAAATATATATGTACGTTAACTGAGAGAGCAACCAAACGACATAATAAACCAAAATACATAAATAGAAGTAAACACACCGTCTTGAACAATACACAGATTTCTATATATATAATATATGTCAAGCTCTAAATCGCAACGAGTCTAAAAATCAATTAAAAAGTGTCTGGTAATATCATGGATCCGCCATCAACACCAAAATGACAAAAAACATTAAGAAAAAAACACAAGAAAAGCACTGACGAGGTTTCACTAGCCCTAGACAGACATATGACTGTGTGTGTACGTTCCTTAACATTTTTGGGAGTTTTTGTTTATAAGTCAATTTCTCTTCGTTATAAAAGCTTTAAAAACTTCATTTTTATCATAGTTGTTTTGCTTTAAAAGATATAGATGCATTCCAACAGTTTCATCTCCATTTCAATCTCAATTTTCAATGTCCAGATTTCCTACAAGTGTTTTGTTTAAACCATGATATTGTCTTCTTGTTTGATGTTGACATAATTATGATTTCATATGGCGTTCGTGCAACGATCAAATGATAAAATTTGTAGGACAACTTCACCAGTTTTACATAGTGTATGGCTGACTACTAATGTTCCGCTAAGGAAATTTGTAAAATCCAGGAGAACCGTTTTAGTCGATGGTAGGAATTTTTTTTACTTCATCGCTTCACCACTGTCTACGACAAAAACTGAGAATTCATTGAGTATTCTAAAAGAGAGGCGAAAGATGCCAAAGGAACATTCAAACTCATAATTCGAAAATTGGACAGTTGGAACATATCCGTTGTCATCTGGGAAACAGATATTCCATAACGGTCTACCAACTCATGATGGCGTTCGTAAAATTATCGAAGGGATGATTTCAACTTCTCCACTTGGAACTCTTGGTTTAATATCTTCCTTGTGAGCAGCAACCCTCTGTCAACGAAATCACGAAGGAAATCAAACCCTGGATTATCGTATCAAATGGGAGATATATACTCAATCTGCAGGCCCTGCTGGAATGTTGCTACATTGAAATGGAAAGTTCACAATTGGGAAGCTAAAATCATCTTCTTTGTCGTATAGTTTTATTCTCGACCGTCCCTCATTTTCATTGCCTAATTATTTAGTAAGAGGACATCATCTACATAGCGGAAAGTGAAGTTAAAGGCTTCTTTTAATTATTCCTAGGATAATGCCAGCTTCTTTTAATTATTCATAAGATCTTGTATGAAGTCAACCTCATATGAATAATGGAACAAATCTGCAAGAAGAGGACCACAGTTGGTTATCATGGGAATGCCGATTCTTTGTTGAAAAAACACATCCTCCAAAGGTAACAAATATGTTGTCAATCAAGAAATCAAGTCTAAAATCAACTCTAAAGTGTCTTATTCTGTTCATAAAATATGGTAAACATTTTCACGCGTATACTAGTATGTGAACATGCATACAAATTGTGCAGTCCAAATAAAAAAATCCTTTAAAAGTTATAACGTTTATAATTTTACTACTCAGCACTCATTTATCAATATGAGTACAAGGAAATGTTTGCTATACAATAAAAAATATAATAAGATGTGGCATGATTGCCAATGATAAAACTTTCTACCAGAGACTAAGTGACGTAGAAGTTAACAACTATAGGTCACTGTACGGCCTTCAACAATGAGCAAAACACACACAGCATAGGAAGCTATAAAAGGCCCTGAGATGACAAATGTAATTCTTATGCATGAATTAATGAAAACTCATCTGAACTGAGAGTTACAAGGATTCCAACCTAGATTGTATACATTGTAAAGCTTTGTGAGTGTCTGCTCCATGTCGAGGCTAAAAGCATTGTTATTTGATATATATATCCGTTCGCCCATTTACTACGCCCCTTTCCACATGGATATACATACGTGTGTAATTTTTTTATTCAAGTACAGATCAAAAACTTGCAGTTTAAAAATTATTTATTCATAGGTTAATCAAACTAAACAAAATGAGTTACCGGTGCAATTCACTTTTTACAATTCTTCGTCCGTTGTTTCTGCTACATTTATCGATCTATCCCCGCTTTCATCATCATTATCCTCCTCATCATCATATTCAGTAGATTCGTCATCCTCAGATCTATCCTCAATTAATACAGCATCATAGTCTTCATCTTCCTCTTCGTCATCAGTTTCTGCCATTAATTGTGCAAAAATATCATCGACTGAATCTTCATCATCTTCTTCATCACCTTCATCATCACCTTCATTCTCATCATCATAATCAGCTTCATCGGCTTCGTCCTCTTCAACATCTTCACTGTCGTCATTATCGATATCGGAATCGTCAATGCCATCATGGATATCATCTTCATGACCAATGTTTTCATTTTCACGATCGAGGTTTTCATCAATACGATCGATGTTTTCATTATCATGATCGATGTTTTCATCAATACGATCGATGTTTTCATTTTCACGATCGAGGTTTTCATCAATACGATCGATGTTTTCATTATCATGATCGATGTTTTCATTATCATGATCGATGTTTTCGAAATCGATTTCGTTGACTTGCTCATTATAGTTGTTTCCTTCATCATCATTGTGATCATTCTCTCCATTGAACTCTTCACCGTTTCCAGAGTTTCGTTTCCGTATGTTTTCAGTATCTCTTACACTTCCACCGTACCCTGTAACGTCGCCATCATTAAACAGTCCTACATTCTCCAAGTGACCTCCATACATGTTTTCTCCATTATCATTTGTCATGTTTTTGTCATCATTATTTTCATTGTATCCTTCAAATTCATTGTTCAATTGGCCACTGTTTTCATCATGCCATTCTTTCTCGCTATCTCCTTTATTATCTTCATTGTTTTCTGCATTAAAGCCTCCCGTGTACTGGACATCATGGTTTTCAATGTCCTCCCAGGGGAAGTATTTGTTGACATCGTTAGCCTCACCACGGAAATCTTCTCTGGCACCGGTCCAACTATTCTCCCAGTGGAAAACTTCTACGCATCCAACGTAATTCCCAGGACAGATATCTCTGCCATTATTTCCACTAGTTTCTCCAGGATTGCTTATATAGTTCTCTTGCATGTTGCTCTGTTCATCTATTTCAATACTTTCTGTATCATAATCAATGATGTCTTCTTTGATAGATATATTTTCGTAATAGTGATCAAAGCTCCTTCCATAATTGTGATCACTATTTATCCTGTCGCTTTCACTGTGTTGAGGCTCACAATTATTGACATTCAAAGAGTTAGGTTCAATATTTGATCTGTTTTCCTGTTGACCCACAGTCAGGGTTTCATCTTCATTATAATGTTCCACATTGTCTGTATCATCTTCATTATATTGTTCCACATTGTCTGTGTCATCTTCATTATATTGTTCCACATTGTCTGTATCATCTACATTTCCGCCATCAAGGTTTTCATTATTGAGTGTATCGTTTCCTTCGTTTACATTGTTTTCCTCTAGGTTTTCATTGTTAACCTCGACATTGCTCCCATTGTTAACCTCGCAATCATTTTCATTGTTAACCTCGACATCGTTTTGATTACCGATTTCGCCCACATTTTCATTTTCTGCACCATCATGTTGATGATCAAGTAAAACATTGTTTTCGTCTCTCTCTTCATTTTCATTTTCCTCTACAATTTCATTGTTCTCTTCACTATTTTCATTTTCCTCTCCTATTTCGTTGCCCTCTTCATTGTTTTCATTTTCCTCCTCATCGGCGTTGCCCTCATCCTCATTATTGACCACCACACGAGGTTGTTCTGCACTAGCCTGTCCATCATGATTTTCCATTATGTGGCCATTTTCCACTTCATCTGCGTTGCTCTCTTCATTGTTATCATGCTCTTCTATTTCGACGCCCTCTTCATTATTTTCATTTTCATCTTCGTCTTCGTTGCCATAATCCTCATTATTTACAACAGCCGCACGAGGTTGTTCTTCATAAGCCTGTCCATCGAGATTGCCAAGTATGTGACCATTTTCCTCCTCGACATTTTCGTCTTCGTCTTCATCTTCTAAAACATCTTCTTCGTCCTCTTCTTCCTCTTCAGATTCCTCTTCCATGCTTTCCTCGTCATCGTCTGACTCCATCTCCGATGTGATGACAACGTTATTATTTCTTTGGCTGATAGCCTGTGTAAGTTGAACCCGGATGGTCATTAGATACTTCAGTTCTGTTTCCTCTAGACCCAATACACCAAGATTTAGAGATCGCAGATCTGAAATTGACAAAATTCTTCTAATTGGCAATTTTCTAACTCATCTGATCATTTAAACAGTAAAATTAAATCAAATGTTACTTTTGTTTTGTTTTATATTTCACTTTAGTTATAGCCACGCCTATGCCGAACGAAACAGTGATAGTACTTTAACAATCGCAACTGCCTTAAATCTTATTGCTCTCTTTTCACCAATGTGAAGCAGTTTTTAATAGACAACACCTTATAAGCTTTTCTGTGATACGCCAGACATTGACTTCCTTTGTATTATCTTAGCATCTCAAAGTTTTAACATGAGATGTGTTACTGTCTAGGTCAATACTATCAATATCCGTTTGAAATCATGGTCATTTAACCCTGACCTAATTTGCATTCTGTTTTAAGCTTTAAGATTAAGTCTAAGTAACAAAGTTTGACATGTCAGCAATATGTGGTGTATGGATTCGTTGTCTTTCTGACATTTAATTCATATGATGTTGACATGGTTGACTCCATTTTCATTTTCAGTGGTCAGATAAGGCTATATAATTGTCTTTCGGAGACCTGAATGCATTACATTAAGTTACGGGTAACAAAAGGCATATCAAAGCTAAATGAGTCATAATACATTATAATGCATAAATAGTTGTATGAAAATACATTTATCAAAACCATGTCGTGATATATGATTCATAGTCAGTGTTATAGTAGTCTCAGATGATTCCAAACAATGTTTAACAAGTCAAAATTAATAAATGCTTACTTAATTGTTTATCATATTGCATTTGGCAAATCTTCTCCACGGTATTAACAGACATTTTACAGAACAAACTCAAATGTTTCAGACGATAACATCTACCAAGAAAGTACAGAATTTCATCGTCAACTGGCTGGTTCTTGTCAAGGTGAAGGCTGAAGCTTTCTGTTAAAATAAAAACAAATTATTCGTCTCATATTGAGTTAAATAAGTCTTCGTATACAAATTTATGTTTAAGACCAGGAGAAGTATTGTGTTGATTACCGTACTGGCAATCTCTGACAGACCAGGAGAAGTATTGTGTTGATTACCGTACTGGTAATCTCTGACAGACCAGGAGAAGTATTGTGTTGATTACCGTACTGGCAATCTCTGACAGACCAGGAGAAGTATTGTGTTGATTACCGTACTGGCAATCTCTCACACTTTAGTAATGAAGTAATGAAGTATTGTGTTGATTACCGTACTGGCAATCTCTGACACTTTAGTAATGAGAAGTATTGTGTTGATTACCGTACTGGCAATCTCTGACACTTTAGTAATGCAGTAATGTTGGTGTTATATCTGCTTTTAATGAAAAGCCAAGAACTTCAGACAAACTTACACATTTGTCATTTCGGGGTCTTTTATAGCTTACTATGCGGTATGAATTTTGCTCATTGTTGAAGGCCGTACGATGACCTATAGTTACTAACTTCTATGTCATTTGGTCTCTGATGGAGAGTTGTCGCATTGTCGCATTGGCAATCATACCACATCTTCTTATTTTTATATTATAAGATTTCATTAGCAATTCTGTTTGAGTAACCTACTGTGATGGAAGAATCAATGATTACTTTACACTGTGATTAGACGAATCAATGATTACTTTACTTGTTGTAAAAACAGCTGATGTTATGAAGTAATGATCAACTTACCTTTTGTTGTTAGAGGAGCATTGTTGTTGTGATTAATAATGAATTCATTTTCGTATTATATCAGAGTTAACATTGTTGGTGTGATTAATCAATGATTCACTTACCTTTAATGTCAGAGTGAACATTGCGGATGTGATTAAACAATGATTCATTTACCTTTAATGTCAGAGTGCATGAACATTGCTGAATGATTAATCAATGATTCACTTACCTTTAATGTCAGAGTGAACATTGCGGATGTGATTAAACAATGATTCATTTACCTTTAGTGTCAGAAGAAACTTTGCTGATGTGATTAATCAATGATTCACTTACCTATAGTATTTAATTATGATTGCTGATCTGATCTATCAACAATTCACTTTTTTATAGTGTCAGAGTAAACATTGCTGATGTCATTAAACAATTATTCACTTACCTATAGTGTTAGAGGAAACATTGCTAATGTGCTTAATCAATGATTCACTTACCTCTAATGTCAGAGTAAACATTAATGAATTGTTTAAAAAAATGATTTACTTACCTAAAGTGTCATATTTAACAATGATGATGTGATTAATCAATTATTCACTTATTTTTGACTTATGAGTTTAAATGTCCTTTTGGTATCCTTCGCCTCTCTTTTATCTATTGTGTCATAGTAAACATGGCTGATATGATTAAACAATGATTTACTTCATTGATCGCTTAATTAATATTACTGATATGATTAATCAATGATTCACTTATCTACTGTGTCATAGTAAACATTGTTGATGTGATTTATCAATGATTCACTTACCTATAGTGAAGAGAAAACATTAATGAAGTGATTAATCAATGATTCACCTATCTATAGTGTCAGAGTAAACATTGCTGATGTGATTAATCATTGATTCGCTTACATACAGTTTCATAGTAAACATTACTTATGTGATTAATCAATGATTCACTTACCTAAAGTGTCAGAATAAACATTACTAATGTGGTGAATCAATCCACACAATCTACTTTGTGCCTCTGCTCTCGACTCAATGATTGCTGGCCATGCAATTATGTCAATTTCTTTCATAGGAACAGTTTCTGGGAGAGCATGCTGTATGCCATGACGGAATCCAGAAGCATAGATATAGAATATCACTTTGGTGTCAGGACATTGCTTCTTAAAGTAGGTCCACATCTCTGGCTCTATCACCCAACTATTGATATCGCAATCAATAGTAAGTGTAAATGTTTTCATTTTCTGTTCTCTAGCGAAATGCTGTAAGATTTCTCCGTTCACTGTGTTGTAATTGGTGTAGATATAAGTTAATCCTTTCAACTTTGACATAGCATTTCGATAACGTGATATAGAGACGGGGATAACATTAGTTTGGAACATGTCTTCCATGTATAAAAGTTTAAGAGTTTTTGATGCTGCTCCCCGTCCGAGGGACTCCAATATTCTACAGCCATCTACAAGTGTTAAACGCGCAGCAATTAAGTTAAGTACTTCAAGCTCCCGACATCGTCTCAGAAAACGGCAGAGTGAAGCAACAACACGATTTTTGGAGGCCACAAAATGCCAGTGATTTTCCATGTTAGCATGGTAAAGTGTAAATTCCTTCAGTTGCATGTTTGCTATGACTGCTAACTTCTTTAAAAATACTTCAGTTGCTTGAGATATGACTTTCACCGTTCGATAGGTGGGTCCCTGAAATCTTATTGCTAAAGATCGCAAGTGCTTTCCAAACCTTTTAATATATCTACAAGCTCTTTCGGCAGTGCCCATAGCATCGAATCCACCAAAGCTTACACATCGGTACCGCCATAGTAATGGCGTTTCGAAGAGCCGCAACCAGTTTTTACATACACGGGCTGCAGCCACCCGTTCACTGTCATCCAAGTATTTGTAAATCTCTATCAAAGCAACATCTGGAAGATAACACCAGTCACTACTTTGTCCTAAATCACACATGTTTAGGAATGTTTGTAGACACCAACGTTATCCGTGTAAAAACTTATCCGTAAGATCCAAGGGTGCGCAGATTTACCAGAGAAACGACAATGGGGAACGTCACAAAGATCAGTACATTATATTCGGTTTAATTCGGAAATTATAGTCAAAAATCGAAAACAGTAAAAGTCGATTTAATATCATTACGTGTTTCTTTTCGTTGTCTACAGATATCTTAAAGAAAAGTAAAACATGAAGTCCAGTTGACGTACACAAAACAAGAAAATAGTTTAATTCGGACTACGGCGGGGGCAACGTCATAATATCACAATTTGATACTATGGAGAACGTCAAGCATAGTAACGTCGAACTGAATGGAAAGTAGTTGGGTTGTTGGAAAAGTTTGTGAGATTTTCACGTCAGTATCGAGGATATTTAACAGTTATAGCATGGAACAATCGACATGGGTTAATCTACCAGATGTCGTTGTGATAGAGTTATTCAGATTTTTAAAGGACAAGGATCGAGCAGCTGCCGCACTGACATGTAAAAACTGGGCAAGATTGTTTAAGACGCCATGCCTATGGCGCTCTCGACACTTTGAGATGGGAGGTTATAGGGCGCACAATAATGGAAGCCGTGCTTGTGCGTTTGCAAGTTTATTCGGAAACTATGTTAGATATTTATCGATTTCATGTAGTCATCCTTCATACCACACGACAAAAATATTCCAGAGAGCAATCGAGGACGTCCTAGGAAAAATGCGCACGTCGCAATTATTCGAGTTTGAGCTTGAAAGATTAGAACTTGAACGTTTTTGGAAGTACGAAACACCCCGTGATAAATTAATAGCATGTTTTGTAAGGTTTTTAAAAACACAAAAATATTTGAAAATATTTGATATGACAGCTGCACAATGCAATTTAGATGGGGGATGTCGAATATTACAAGCAGTGGGCAATAATTCTGGCTACAAAGTACAAGATGTGTTTATTGAAGACTTTTTTCATTCAAGATTAGCAGTGTTTCAAAATGATCGATATAAGTCAGCAATTTACCAATTTACAAACATAAATTATTTAGGAATCAATTACAACTGCTTATCCGATGAAATTATTGAAACTTTTTCCAAAACATTAGAAGGAAAATTGGAGTGTATGAACATTAAAGTATACCGAAACGATCCTCATTTTCACACCATTGGTGGCAGCCAGTGGTCTAGTTTACGCCGGAAGTGTCCAAAGTTGAAGGTAACCATGTGGTTTGAAAGCATTGGGCATTCCACAGATATTATCCCGGTTCTTGTAAAGGAGATTCCATTAAAGGATTTACATATCTGGACAGGGTACGATGATGATGTGGAATGGAGACTAGCTACAACGATAGACCATATTGCAAATTCGTACGCCAATACTTTAAGTAAGTCAAATCGAACCTCTCGCCGTTAATAATCAATAGGATAATTGGTGAGTGGAAAACATTAGAAAAGTAGCTCTTCTTTTGATTAAGTTTAAGAAGCCAATAATGTGATTACCTCTATTACGGTACCATACTAATATTCAATAATAGTCATTGTAAAACCAAATCTTTAATGCCTCAATTTTAGAAATATATATGCAAATTGTCTTTTAAACAGTTTTATTTGAAATATATTTATAAACATTATTCATTATTTATCGTATGTGCCTGTCTCGTGTCAGGAGCCTGTTATTCAGTGGTTGTCATGTCTTGCTGTATATCATATTTGTTTTTCGTTTATTTTTTTTTTACATAAATCAGGCCGTTAGTTTCTTGTTTGAATTGTTTAACACTTGTCATTTCGGGGCAATTTATAGCTAACTATGCGGTATGGGTTTTTGCTCATTGTTGAAGGCCGTACGGCGGGTGACCTATAGTTGTCAAATTCTACGTCGTTTGGTCTCTGGTGGAAAGTTGTCGCATTGGCAATCATACCACATCTCATTTATATATGGAAACACTTGCATTTTAAAATTGTCTATCGTTGCTGCATATCAATAAATAAATTTTGAATTGAAAAGATTGTAGACATGCAATGCTCGTGCATAGATTTTCTGACTTTTCATGACAGTCATTATAGTATAGCCTAGACATAGATGTAGAGGTTTTATTTAAAGTCGGTATACATAAACTATTAATAACATTAGCTCTGGAGCGTTAACATGCACAGGCTTGAAACCTATTAAGTTAATTCAACATAGATGTCGAGAACACCGGTCTACCAACTGGCACTCGAACATTCAAAACTGGCTCTTTGTGATTAAAACTATTTTAATTGATTTCTGTTAAAATGAAATACAAAAAATTAATGATTGAACTAATATAATAGTCGTATGTTTCCGGGATTCCACGAAGGACATACTAGGTTATCATAGTTTGGCATATACTACTGTATTACTAAACAAGAGGCTCCAAGGAGCCTGTGCCGCTCACCTGATATTTTTATTTACAATTGATACATGAAACAATGCAACAATAATACTTTTTTTAAAGGAAACTGTGTGGACCCAAATTTCATCTTTCTTATGATTTTAACTGTTTTCAACCCATCTATTATTTTAAGTTTCTATTCCGATGCTCTCGGAGAAAAACAAACCATTAGAGTTTCTATCTGCTATATCTTGATACCACAAAGAAACTAAATAACAACAAAGCCCAATGAATATAACTGAAATTCCTGACACTGAAAAGACGGTCTTCATTCATGTAAGGTAAATAGTATGGTTCAAATATTTCTTAGATATTCATACCAAAACTATATATATCATTAATCCCAGAATATAAGAACAAGGGACACAGTCCAATTAAAATACAATATTTTATACAACTTTAATTTTCAAAATGTATTAAAAACTAAAACTAAAACTGTAACTCCATTATCCCTTAACAATTAAAGGTCCAAAATCAAATGAATATATATATATGCAAAGACATCACAGTTCAACAGAACACTGCCATTTTAAGATACAATTAGGAAAAAAACGTCAATAACAACTCTATTGACAATTTGCGCAGTTAATTAATTTGTAGATTTTGTCTTGCTGATCATTATTTCTTTTTAAAGTTTCTATCTATCTATTATAGTTTTTAAAATATTAGACAAAACGTAAACAAAAATGGTAAAAACCGTCATTTTTGCTTATATTAGTTTCTTTCTATCTGTTATTGTTTTCAAAATGATAGGCAAAATGAAAATAAAATGATAAAATTTGTCATTTAAGGGCAATAACTCCTGTTAGAAGTCATCTGACTGTCTTGATTTAAACGGACAGTAGGTAGATCTCAACATTCTGAACATTTTACCCCCGTTTGATTTTCTTTATTCATAACAATTTTCAGTATAATAGACAGAACTTGCATTTTACCCCTTTGTTCTATTTTTTAGCCATGGTGGCCATATAGGTTGGCAAGTGGGGTCATCGGACACATTTTTTAAACTAGATATCCCAATTACGATTGTGGCCAAGTTTGGTTAAATTTGGCCCAGTAGTTTCAGAGGAGAAGATTTTTGTAAAGTTAACGGACGACGACGGACGCCAAATGATGAGAAAAGCTCATTTGGCCCATTGGGCCAAGGTGAGCTAAAAATGAATCTGATTTTTTCCTTCAATACCACATTCTAATGAACATTACTAAAACAATACGAATGCGAATAAAGGTGTTAAAAAACTAAAAGAAAAAACCGAGAGCTGCACTTATTATAATGTCTTTTATAAAAGGTGTAATTGCTTGTTTTATTTAATTCCAGGCATGCTGTCGTTAGAACTAGATAATAATCACGAACTTGTAGACGATAATATTCTGGCATTGTTACAGAAGTGTAAGAAACTAAACCAACTTACTCTCAATGCCAATGTTGTGGTCAGTACGATCAGGGCTATCTGTCTCTTACGGTCAGAAAAGAAAACCAGTAAGTATAATTCAATTGTCTCTTACGGTCAGAAAAGAAAACCAGTAAGTATAATTCAATACCACAAACAAAACAAAATGTGTGTCCTTAGTGGAACACTGAGGAACTGCTTATCATTGAAGATCACTTCGCGGTTATGAGGGGGTTTTGTGTAGTCCGATTTTGCACTGACGTCTGACACGATCTTTTCTATGTCTTAGTGGGCTCGAGTAACTTGTTGGGGCCGTGGTACCGTGGCACGACCACAACAAGTCATAAAAAGGCCGTAAGACGTCCGAGCAATCTCGAGCTGGATTTATGTTGCTCAATCTTTAGTTTTCTGGTAATTATTTTGTTGCACGTTGTTTGTCTTTATTCTAACAATGATATTTTCTGTGATTTTCCTAACTTTTGATTTAAAAATAATTTCCTGGTAGTAAACACGTACACAAACTGTGACACCAGTTACAAAGCTGGAACTTGAAATACAACCAACATTAGATTCAAGTTTTTTTTTAATTCATTTTTAACAATTAAGCTTCATCTTGAAATCTTCGATATCATAAACATGTGGCACACAATAATGATACTTTGTTGTTTTTTTTTGTTAATGTCCAGCAACAAACATTACACACATGTTTACTTTCTATATACCATTTAGAAAGAACTCGGAATTTGAAATTTGATCCCCGAGTCAGGAGCCTGTAGTTCAGTGGTTGTCGTTGGTTCATGTCTGTCATATTTGTTTTCGTAAATTGTTTTGTTATAAATTAGGCCGTTAGTTTTCTCAATTGAATTGTTCCATATTTTTCATGTCGGGGCCTTTATAGCCGACTATACGGTATGGGTTTATCTCATTGTTGAAGGCCGTACGGTTGCCTATAATTGCTTACATCCATTTCATTTGAACTTTGGTGGATAGTTGTCTCATTGGCAATCATACCATACCTCCTTATTTTATATAAATTGTAACAGTTTTAAAACATTTTGGGTGGTCAAAAGATCTGATACCTTATCACAAGGTAATAGTAAATTAGAAAACTATTTCAACCTCAAGACTGACTTCGTAAAGGAGGCTTATTTATCAATTAAAGATTTTAATATAAGAAGAGCTATATGTAAAATGAGAATAAGTGCTCATGATCTTAAAATTGAGAAAGATAGATATAGTAAAAATACATAGAGAGAACTCAGCATCTATGTCATCACTGCCTATCACATGGATCAAATTTTATTGAAGATGAGACCCATTTTCAGTAAGTTGTCCTTTATATAACGAACAGAGAAAATAATTATGGGATAAAGTAAGCAGTTTTTGTACTAATTTTAAAGAATTACCCAAGGATAAAAAAATATTTCTGGCTGTTCACAAATGAGCATTTACCAACTCTCATGTGCCAAGGCAATTATATTATTAAGTGTTTAGAAATAAGATCCAGGTGGAAACAAAATATATAAAATAATATTTGATTATTATGAAATTATTGTAATAGTTATGTAAGACACATGATGTGTTAGGCTCTGATCCTGTCCATAACATGATAGTATTATATTAGGTTCTTTTCTTCTTTTTCCAATCATATTGTGCATAATATTGTTGTAAAATGATGCCCTTTATGGGTTCTTGATTAGATTAATAAAATTCTTATCTTATCTTAAAATTCTATAAAAGAATAGTGTACATCATGCTTTAAATTATAATGGAATGTTAATGTTAAAGTATCACCTTTGGTTCATCATAGCATGCCAGTGGTCATAAGATACTTAGTACCTTACCGAAAAGGTCTAATAAATGCTTTTTCTGTACTGATTTTAATTGAACCTTTCTGTGCAGATTATCATTCAACTAATCTAGATTAAAGAGGGAGGGTTGAATGTTTAAAAAATTCGTAAGGGGTTCCATGGAACCCTGTGTCTCGCCTTCGATTGTTGCCGTCATTGTAAAGAGTAATGTTGACTTAAAAGTGAGTCCATTTATCAGTAAAATACAGAATTTGAAAAATAAATTCAAACGTTTTCTTTAAGTGCTATTTCTTGGACTTAAAAGTGAGTCCATTTATCAGTAAAATACAGAATTTGAAAAATAAATTCAAACGTTTTCTTTAAGTGCTATTTCTTGGTCTTGACAATTAGCTTCTGTCCAAGTTTCATAACAATCCAGGAAGGTTTACAAATTTATCATGTCAAAAAAATTAATCCCAGACTGTCTGTAAATGTTAACTGTACAAAAAACTAGTCCATCTATCAGAAAAATACTCTGAGGAAAAATACTAAATATGAAAAATATATTTTCAAATGTTTGCTTCAGACATTATCTCTTAATCATTAAAAGCTTCTGCCAAAGTTTCATAAAACTCTATGAATCTCTTTGGCAGATGTGTAACAAACTTTAAACCCAGACTGTATCTACTTGTTAACTGTAAAACCTAAGTCCATTTATCAGTAAAATACGGAAAAATTAAAATAAATATTTTCAAAATTTTGCTCTGGATACTGTCTTTTGGTCATAAACAAGCTTCTGTCCAAATTTCATAAAACTCCATGTAGGGTTGACAAAGTTATTGATGTCTAAAAACTTTAACCACAGACTGAACCTAAATGTTGACGCCGCCGACGCCGGAATCTAGGATCGCTATGTCTCGCTTTCGCAAAATAAATTTTGCAGGCTCGACAAAACTAGTTTAACTCAGCAACATGTGTTTGTCACTTGCAAGAAACTTCATCAATGGATGTAGCTATTTATATATCTCCATGTTTTCCGTCTTTTAGAAAATATAGCGTTGTTTGTTTTTTAGTCTATGTTAATTTAGTTTGGCAGATTTTTTTGGCCTCCGAGTGATTAAGAACTATTGTTGCAGACCATCATATATTTTAGAGCAGGGATATTTTTTGAGTATTGTAATAACATGAGCAGGAATATTCTTTTGAGTATTGTAACAACATGAGCAGGGATATTTTTTGAGTATTGTAATAACATGAGCAGGAATACAATTTGGATTACGATAGATAAAAAGTTATGTTTGGTCACATCTTGAAGTAGATATACAGTTTTTAATTACTGTAACATTTTAGAGTAGGTATACAATATCAATTACTGTAACTAATAAGGGTAGGTATACAGGAAGGTTTCTGTTGCAACCTTACAGCTAAGAGACGATATTGGTTGTTCGCCTCTAGATGTCCTTTGGTTTTGTGTCATCTCCTTTTATTCATACTGTATTAATTACAATTGCTGAAGACCTATTACACACAACTGGATTGACAATAGATGTTATATGCTGACATCATCTGTAGATGTATATAAGGACTATTTTTGGTCCTCTGGTTTTGTTGCCATCGTGTATAATGGTAATGCTTTTATATTTACAGCCTTACAGTCCCTCCATCTGACAGCATGTGGACTGTCTGAACAAGAATGGACTGTCCTATGTCAAATCAAAGACGAGTTTGCTGAGTTGATTGAACAACAGGGTTTGGACTACAAATTCTGTACCGATTTGTTAATAGACCTTGGAGCCATGTAGAAAATGCTCTTGGTCCATGATAAAAAATATTGACAATCAATTATGAAGTATTGAATACATATTGTTTTCCTTGATTAAATAAGCTACGTAACAACACTTGTTCATCTTTTCATTTTTTTGCCATTGCGTTGTCAGTTTTTCTTTGACTTATGAGTTTTGAATGTCCCCTTGGTATCTTCGACCTCTTTTAAAAATAATAACTTTGTGTTTGGTAAATGATAAATAAATTTAAAATAGCCTCAAATCTATGAGTCATAAAGATTGGTTGATTCATTCATTTAATAAAATAATTAGTAAAAGGGGATCAACGTTGCCTAGGAAACAATCAGAATCTGTACGTATAAGAAAAACAAAGCCATTGATGTTTCCATATTGTGTTGGTCGCAGAAACTTTCTTATGTGTGTTTCTTGAACAAAAATGGTCAGTATAATATCTGGTGTTCAACCCTTCCAACTATAAATCTTTTTGCGTTAAAACCACTTTTAGTGCTATGTGTGTTACATAATATTCTGATTTAAACAAGAGTGCACACGCTGAAATGTCTCGCCTTCTTTACTAATCATTGATATTATGTTGATAGTTCTAAATATAAAGCTTTACTACAACTATCACATATTAATTAACATGATCCAAGAAAATGAGGTCAAGGTCATATAAACCAAACAAGAAATACATGTACACCTTACAATCATTCAATACACTAAATATAGTTGACCTATTGCTTATAGTTTCTAAGATACAGACTTAACCAAGAAAACTAAACATTGACTAATGAACCATGAAAATGAGGTCAAGGTCAGATGAACCATGCCAGGCAGACATGTACAGCTTGCAATCCTTCCATACAACAAATATAGTTGACCTATTGCTTATAGTAATAGAAAAACAGACCAAAACACAAAAACTTAACACTGAGCTATGAACCGTGAAAATGAGGTCAAGGTCAAATAAAACCGGCCAGACTGACATGTACATCATAAAATATTTCCATACACCAAATATAGTTGACCTATTGCATATAGTATTAGAAAAAAGACCAAAACTCAAAAATTTAACATTGACCACTGAACCATGAAAATGAGGTCAAGGTCAGAAGACACCTGCCAGCTAGACATGTACACCTTACAATCATTCCATACACCAAATATAGTAGACCTATTGCATACAGTATAAGAAAAACAGACCAAAACACAAAAACTTAACTATAACCACTGAACCATGAAAATGAGGTCAAGGTCAGATGACACCTGCCAGTTGGACATGTACACCTTACAGTCCTTCCATACACCGAATATGCTAGACCTATTGCTTCTAGTATCTGAGATATGGACTTGACCACCAAAACTTAACCTTGTTCACTGATCCATGAAATGAGATCGAGGTCAAGTGAAAACTGTCTGACGGGCATGAGGACCTTGCAAGGTACGCACATACCAAATATAGTTATCATATTACTCAGTATAAGAGAGAAATTAACATTACAAAAAATCAACTTTTTTCAAGTAGTCACTGAACCATGAAAATGAGGTCATGGACAATGGACATGTGGCAGACGGAAACTTCGTAACATAAGGCATCTATATACAAACTATGAAGCATCCAGGTCTTCAACCTTCTAAAATACAAAGCTTTTAAGAAGTTAGCTAACGCTGCCGCCGCTGGATCACTATCCCTATGTTGAGCTTTCTTTGACAAATGTCGCAGGCTCGACAAACAATGAATTTCAGAATGAATCCATTTAAGAGCCAATCCGCCAGAAAACCATGCAATATTCAGAAAATCGTCCAAATCGACAATCACAACTTGACAAATTTTATACATCATCTTAATCCTTGACAGAAAATAAAAGAATTTGACCACTTAATTTTTCCCAGAATCGTATCTATTTTTAGTAACAGCCTCATTTGCATAATTCTGTAAATTCATAATGAAACCAAGGAAAAATCCAACTTTTTTATGCCTTTTAAGAATGACCCAGAAGCATATTAAATGGGGTAGTTGAGTTTTTAGAGTAATGTCAGCTGAAACTCATCCATTTTACTATGTTATGATCAATACAAATGAAAATTTAAACGATTTGGCACATTGCCAGGAGCAGGGACACAAAGGCTGGGTTTTTCATACATGAATTTACGTGGTTTTTATTCACTTCTATCTTGCAAGACCCATTCCGGATATGTTTGCAACTTAATCGGTTTTAACTATGGGGTATGTTTTATATCAAAACAAAATATTAAGCTTGGCAAATGAATATTATATGTTAATTTATGCCTTGGAAGAATGGTGATTTTAGTCCCAAATTGACACATTTTGATTTTGATTTTAATTAAATTCTAAACACAATTGGTAATAAAATGGCTCATAAAATCATTCGAACAAGTAAAATCAATTTGTCTGAAAATGAAATAAGACGTATTTGTACTGCAAGTGCAAAATCAATAAATTGTCTGAAACCAGGGAGTCCATCTTTTATGCTCTTCCATTGACTTATCTCCCTTGGGTAAGATCTCAAACATGTCAGCTCCCAGTGATGGTTTGGCAGACAAATGTTTACAGTGAAGTTTGTGACTTTAATAATCTAGGATGAGCATGTGGGCTATCCCAGCCTTATACATCTACATATTACAAACTATTTAAGATATCTGAATGCACTAAAGACCAAAATAGCATTTCCAAAAAAAAAAATTACTGCCAAGAAATTTGACAATCATGACAATAATTTAGTGAATAAACATGATAAATATTGATTGGAAAAATAAGTCCATGAACAGCAAAAGTGTTTTTAGATTTCAACGAGCAAAACAAAAGTATTCTAAATCATTCTTTGTAAAAAAAAGTGAGTGAGTGGAACCACCTTGCACGCACCAAAATTGAGATTGAGAGTGTCAAAACTGCTCTGGCGCACCATCAATAAATCAACGACACTCTCTCTACCGTGGTATTGAAACCAGCATTGGTAACCAAACATATTCATACAGATACAGACTACCATTCATCTACATTTAGGAAGTCTGAATAATACTGAAAACTATGGTGTAGAATTTCCAACAGGACTCCTTATTTTATATAAGACAAGGAGTGGTTTATTTTCCCATGGTTGTTACATCATCTTGTCTTTGAATATGCTCAAAGTACAGGGACTTTTATGGAATTCATTGACATGATAGTCAAGCAAGATGTCAACATCTCGTCCAACCCTCTTCATGTTCATTGCTCTTCCAGCAAAGCCAAAGCTGACCAAGGATCTTCACCCTTTCAAAACAGGCTGTATACAGGATGAGTTATTCCAGTAGGAACAGGTACAAATCTTACAATCAATTTTCATTTGTTCCATATAGTCAATCTGAAATTAGGGGACCAACAATTGATACATTAGCTAGATTAAAAAGGGGGTGGGTGTTGAAGGGCATGTGAATATTCTTTTACACCTGACCTGTTTCTAAGACATCTTATTTATTTCCTATGGCAAAGTGCAAGCAAATAATATATATCCCGTATATACATTGTTCTGTCTTGAGACCATTTGATTAAAAAGCAAGGGGAGGTTAGAATGGTCAAAATATTTATGTCCTTGTCAGCTTAGGACAGAATTTTAATTTTCAAGCTATTAACCAGGGTACAATATATATTTATTTTCTGCTTTAAAAATCAATTTATAGACCAGAATCATGATAATAATCCAAATTTATTTCAACATATTCAATGTTTAGCAGGTCAGGTTTTAATCTCTTCCCTAAGTTATATTTTCAGTTCTTACTGGAAGTTGTTCAGCTCTCTGTCTACTAAAAACTTTTATCTCGTGGAAAAGCCTCATACAAATACATGCATTACATACAAGATACTGTACATGTAACACTAGACAACTTTATCCAGAGAATAATATTTTTTAATGAACTAATAGGCCATGGAGACTAAATTAAATATAAAAAATCAAAAGCATTGCAAACTTTTGTAAAGTTCTATTTTAGGACCCTACATGTACATGTATGTAGATTACTTATAGAACCCTTTTAAAAGAAAAACATACATTTAAACTACATGCACAGTGATGCTACACTACCCTACATTTCCTGTCTGATATATTTTATTTCATGTAAAACAAAATTGAAGAATTATTTTATAGTTTAACACTTTTTATTTGTAGGGCTATATATATGCAAGCAATGCTCAATTAAGATGAATTTTTGTAAAAGTTACAATAGCCAGGTCAAACTAAATACATGTATAGAAGAAGATATTGGTAAGTTATTATTAACTTATATATTAATTTAACTGTTTGTATAACATGGTAATCATACAAAGTATATGTAATCACTTATATAATAATATAATTATACAATTACATGTTATACATTTGTACATCAGTTTTATTAAACAGGTCTTTGTTAACTTGGTTTTCCCATTGAAAATTACTTTGCTAATTTTAATTTGCAGTACTATATTGGGCGGCTCCTATAGGTTCCATTCAATAACTAACAATGACTAATGAACTGTTCATACATTCCATTTCAAATATAAAAGGGGGAGATTTTTATTGGTACATGTACTTTTGAAGATATTTCACCTGTTCGATTAATTGATTGGTTGTTGGTAATGCTAATGTCCAATGGCAAATAGTTCATGCATGTTTAGGACAAGAACAAATTAAAATAAATACATTATTTGGGTTCTTTAATATGCTAAATCTAACAATGTATTTAAATAATTTAAGATGTTGCAATTGGGCCCCATTTTAAATTGGTTCACACTGATTTCAAAATGGTCCAAAATTTTTTTCTTATTTGTACACAATTTGAATTCTTGAGGTTCTTTTGATATACAAAATGCAAATGTTTTATATTTAGATTTTTAATTTTGGTCCGGTTTTCAAATTTGTCCACATTTTAAAGTCCAAAGGGTCCAAATTTTAACTTACATGTAGTTTAATTTTAACAAAACTTGAACTCTAATTACAATGAATTAGGGTTCTTTGAATGATAAATAGAAATAATCAAATACCTTGAATATAAATATGTACTTAGATTTATGATTTTGGTCCCAGTTTTCAAGTTGGTTCAAATGGGGTCCATAATTTAACTGTGTTTGATTTCAACAATAATTTTATAGATGCTGATTCAGCCTGAATCTAACCTGTATTTAGTTTTTGGGCCCTATTATGAAATTGGTTTACATTGAGGTCCAAAGGGTCCAAAATTAAACTAAATTTTAAATCTTAATTTGATCTTGGGGTTCTCTGATATGCTGAATCTATTAAACTTTATCTTTATACCATATTTATTCTGTGTTAGAAACCTATTCTTTGTCAAATATTTAATCCCATTACAAATTCAGAGCTGTTATAGCTTGAATGTTCTGTCCAAACTTGCATTTTTTCTTCATCTTCCACAAAATTTGTCCTTTTCTGAGATAACTGGTGTTATCTTTTAAATGAAACTTTAGTGAAAAGAAAAGCACAATATGTGGATGATTATCTGATGTCAAACATTTTCAAGATGGCCACCAAGGATGGCACAAATTTCAACACTGGTTAATTTAATGAAAATTGTTAATTAGGGATAGTCGTGGTAGTTTGACTTGCTAAACAAAGTAAGGTTGTTTTTCTTCCAAAATGGCAAACATTTTCAAGATGGCCGATATGAAAATTAACATTAAGGAATTATAGCACTTTTGACATGCCAACAAAACAATGAGTTTTTTTTAAAGATGGACACAGCAAAGGGTAAAATTTTCAATTTTGTTGAGTTTGATTTTAAAGAATATTGATATTTAGCTGTACTTTGACACAGAGAACAGATATAAAGATGGCCACCATTTCAAAGATTGTCACTAAAAGCGGTCAAATTATCACCATTGTCTGTTTTCAATGTAAAATTATATTGAGAGGTAATTTGACATGCCAAACCAAATGGAGGCAATTTTATTATGGCCCCATAACAAAGTTGTCAGGGCCATATAGTTTACCTTGTCCGTCATTCTGTCATTCTGTCATTCCGTCATTCTGTCATTCCTTCATTCCGTCATTCTGCAACAAACCATAATACGGCATTTTTTCTAAATGCCTTCAGATATTTTTGGTATTTTTGGTATGTGAGTTAACCATGATGAGTTACAGATCAAGTTTAAATTTCGTTCCGCTCCACTAATTTTGCGAAATTACGGGTTTGGACTTTGATAAATTGTTGAAAATCACAGTTATACGGATTTTTTCTAAACGCCTTCAGATATTGGGCTGATTTTGGTATGTGAGTTAACAATGATGAGTTACAGATCAAGTTTAAGTTTCCTTCCGCTCTGCTAATTTTGCGAAATCACGGGCTTTGGACTTTGATAAATTGTTGAAAATCACAGTTATACAGACTTTTTTCTAAACGCCTTCAGATATTTGGCTGATTTTGGTATGTGAGTTAACAATGATGAGTTACAGATCAAGTTTAAATTTCGTTCCGCTCCACTAATTTTTGCGAAATTACGGGTTTGGACTTTGATAAATTGTTGAAAATCACAGTTATACGGACTTTTTCTAAACGCCTTCAGATATTGGGCTGATTTTGGTATGTGAGTTAACAATGATGAGTTACAGATCAAGTTTAAGTTTCCTTTTGCTCTGCTAATTTTGCGAAATCACGGGCTTTGGACTTGATAAATTGTTGAAAATCACAGTTATACAGACTTTTTTCAAACGCCTTCAGATATTGGGCTGATTTTTGGTATGTGAGTTAACCATGATGAGTTACAGATCAAGTTTAAGTTTTGTTCCGCTCCGCTAATTTTTGCCGAAATTAAGGGTTTAGAACTTTGAAAATTGTTGAAAATCACAGTTATACAGACTTTTTTCTATATGCCTTCAGATTTTGCGCTGATTTTTGATATGTGAGACTACCATGATGAGTTACAGATCAAGTTTATGTTTCGTTCCGCTATGCTGATTTTCATGTCGTTTCAACACATCTTGTTAGATCTGCAGTACATCCACTTCCTGTTTGCTGATAGTTTGAAATTTAATTACTCTTTGATCAAGGAAAATTTTCATCAAACTAGTATTGGTCTTGAGAGCTTGATACTATACATGCATGCTTGTGTCCACATGTGTTGTTGAAATTGCAGATTTTCATTTTTTGAGACGGGCCATTCGTGTCGTTCCAACACATCTAGTTGTTGTAAAGATGTTTAGGGCTATTTGGACATGCTTAAAAGGAGTGGATAATAACTATTCTGCAAAATGATTTGGCTTTAGTTGGAAGAATTTTGTAACTGCATCCACTTACAGTAAAAGTTGTCAATTTTATTTCCTGTCAGTGGTATATATGAAATTAAAAAATGTGGTATGATTGCCAATGAGAACAAATGACATAGAAGTAAAGCTATAGGTCTTCATACGCCATATGGCCTTCAACAATGAGCAAGACCTATACTGCATATATATTCAGCCATAAAGGCCCCAAAATAAGAAAATGAAAAGTATGAAAACTAACAGCCTGATTTATGTATGTATGTTTTGTGGTTTTCAGATCTAGACTGCAGCTTACCTTTCTGTCAGTGTCAATTCAACAACAACTGAACTTTCACAGCAGTCAACATCAGATTGGGAGACTGATAATGCTTCTAACAGAAACAATTTCAACCAACCAAACAAGCAACAGAAACTTTCCAACTTTAAAACATCAGTTAAATCTTCCATGGGATGATGTCTCAAAAATAACAGTTCATCATTTATGGAGATTTTAATGTTATGGTTTTCTTTACAAGAACGTTAATGTACACTAGTAAAACCTATAGCCGTTCAAGTATAAAAAACACATTCAACTTTATTGAAATTTGAAGATTTATATGACTTATTTTAATTCTTTTATCTCCGAGGATGTGATGTAGAGCATTATAGGTAAGGTAATCTTAACAGCTATCCAATTTCATTCAAAATTCTTTATAAATTTTGCACTGGTATATATAGACAAAGTAATTTGTTTTTCGTCTAGTTATGGGATTTTTTTTAGAAGCATTTATGATTTTCATGTTTGTATTGACCACATTGCAGCAACATAGATATAGGTACCTGGCAAATCTTGCCTTGTTAGCATACTAGGCTCAAAGGGTCATAAAAAAATTTCCATCACTAAGTGTCTGTTAAAATCATCTGTTTACAGTTTTCACTTTTAAACCATCATCTTAATAACTTTAGAAGAAGTGTCATACATTTATATATGTATACAAAATTTAAAAACTTTTCAATATATATATATATATATATATATATATATATATATATATATTTTGATAAAAACTATCAACATGACAAGATCTAAATACCCACAATTTTTCTGAAAAATTGGACATAACATCTATGAGCTATATTGTCCCTGAAATGTGTAAATTTACAAATTTTCACAGTTTTCTGCTACTATCCGACAACTATATCAATATATTATAAGAATAAATTGCAAAAGTGGTCAGAAGAAACTTTTTTTTTACAGTCTGAACTTATTCTGAATTGTTTAACTTCTAATTTAAATTGATTGCTTTTGAAATATGTGTTTTTTATCGTTTTTAGGTGCACAATTTGTCAATACGATCTATTTTGGCTCCTGGGAGCCTCTAGATTTATAATGAATAATTTGTATTTATGTATGATTATTTTCTTAATGTATTAAATGAAACATTAATTATTCTTTTCCATTTGTTGTTATACTTATTTATAAGTCCAGATCCTATCATATGTCAGTAGTTACAAATTAGACGGCAAAATTGAGAAAATTTGAATATGCAGGTTACCCCATTTTGTTGTGGCATATACCAGACACCAACATTATTTGCCGAGCTTGATATTTTTTTGATTGGGTATATATAGTTATACTTTGCAAGTAGATATGTTGTTTTACAATAATAAACGGGTCTTGGAGTATTTTGGCTCTGAAAGATGACCAAAATCAGCTATTTTGGACATGTAGCTAAATAAGACATATTGAAACAGTTAGAATATACATACACTTAATAGACAGCATTGTTAATTCTATGCATTCTTACACTTAAAGTGATGTATTACTAGGAACAACTATCAAAAATTATAAATGTTGCCATATTTTTTTATTTAAACCAGCGAAATATGCCAAAAAGGCTTATTTTTGCTGTTTTCGAAACAATTTCATCTGTTAAAACATGGCGCTCAAAAATATCCAGATCGGTTCAATATTTTCCCAAAAAAATTTGTGTGGTTATTTACATTACTAAGGTGCACCAATGTGCCAAATATGAACTCATTTGGAAAAAGTGACATTCGGACGGTTTTGCATGGTTTTCTGGCAGATTGGCTCTTAAAATAGGATTACTGTATCCTTCCTACCTATTTATGGAGTATTCATGACAAAGCCTTGCAGCATGACATTATCACATGATCTTTACCTCTCTTCAAATGTGTATCCTATCTGCTTCCAGCATGACATTATCACATGATCTTTACCTCTCTTCAAATGTGTATCCTATCTGCTTCCAGCATGACATTATCACATGATCTTTACCTCTCTTCAAATGTGTATCCTATCTGCTTCCAGCATGACATTATCACATGATCTTTACCTCTCTTCAAATGTGTATCCTATCTGCTTCCAGCATGACATTATCACATGATCTTTACCTCTCTTCAAATGTGTATCCTATCTGCTTCCAGCATGACATTATCACATGATCTTTACCTCTCTTCAAATGTGTATCCTATCTGCTTCCAGCATGACATTATCACATGACATTTACCTCTCTTTAAATGTGTATCCTATCTGCTTTTAATTGTGTAGAGTTTAATTATGATTGATCCTTGTCAGCAAATCATTTTCACCTGACCTTAACCTCTGTAAGCAGGATAAGATTTCTGAGTAAATCCTATTCCTCGGTAACCTTCTATGACAGGTCAACACTATTTGGAAGGTGGACCCTGCATGTCATTTTACAGCCTTCAACAATGAGCAAAACCTGTGCTATATAGTTAGCTATCTAATACCCCAGCATTAAAAAGTCTGATTGTTCATTCTCAGTACTATGGATGAGAGATAAAATCAAAGAGCTGAAAGCTCTGAGGAAAAATGACGCCACTGTCTCTAATATTGTGATATTTTATATGCAAGTCTTGATTTTCACATATCGTAATTATTTTAACATTGCAACATGTCTCGTAAATAGATATAAGAAGATGTGGTATGAGTGCCAATGAGACAACTCTCCATCCAAGTCAAAATTTATAAATGTAAACCATTATAGGTCAAAGTACGGTCTTCAACACGGAGCCTAGGCTCACACCGAACAGTAAGCTATAAAGGGCCCCAAAATTACTAGTGTAAAACCATTCAAACGGGAAAACCAACGGTCTAATCTATATAAAACGAGAAACGAGAAACACTTATGAACCACATCAACAAACGACAACTACTGAACATCAGATTCCTGATTTAGGACAGGTGCAAACAAATGCAGCGGGTTTAAACGTTTTAATGGTACCAAACCTTCACCCTTTTTCTGAAACAATAGTGTAACATCACAACATAGAAAGACACACTATAAAATATCAACTGAAATAGCTTAACTCAATCAAAGGACATATTAACACCATTGAACATACACTGAACAAATAAATTTGACCTATGATACAATGTAAATTCAAAATAAATAAACTAAGGGAAGAATAATAAAAGTAACATGTTATATCGGTATGAAATGTTAAACAATTTAAGAAAAACAATATGCTCGAACAAAATATCAGCCATTTGCAATAACTTTAAACACCGTAAGCATATAATTGATATTCGTATATGTGTGTGTGTGTGAAGTGAAGATGACAACTGGCTGTTTTTTTAGTACAAATGAATAGGTCAAGACTACCTGAATGATCTACAGTATTCAATGACTACTGGTTGTTTTTTTTGTATAAATAAATAGGTCAAGACTCCCGGAATGATCTACAATATCCAATGACTACTGGCTGTTCTTGTGTACTAATAAATAGGTCAAGACTATTTGAATGATCTACAATATCCAATTACTACTGGCTGTTCTTTTGTACATATAAATAAAGACTACCTGAATGATCTAAAGTATTCTAAGTAATGTGATTTTTTTCTTGCAATTACATTTTTCTAAATCAAGAATACAGACTACTAGTATCCTTTTCAAACCAAATGATTATGAAGAGCCTGTTGTAAGCAAGCTCTTATACCCAACTCATTAAATAAGTTACTATACTTAGTTATTTCTGTTACTTGAAGCAAATTATACTTCTGTAGATTTAGACAATAGTATAATATTGTTTAACTAGTTTTATTTCACCTTGAAGATTAGACAAATAGGAATACTCCTTTGATTTCTTATTTCATGTCAGTCAAGTCGCTTTATATGAAACTTGAAACCACTTCTCTGCCATATTGTTATTTTATAACAACTCTGCCCTTGACCATGTTGACCCATGTAATTGATATTCATTCTTTAACCATATCTGTCTCCATTTAAGTTAATGACATTGAACCGTCATGGTATTAAACACAATTTCAATAGTGATAATGCTGTTCTCGTGGGTCACCATATATTCAACTTGGGTAGCATTCCAGTTAATGAAATTTGTGTCAGATTAGAACAATGATATACACATGTAGACCTTCAGGATTGGATCTTATAATTTAATATGAAGCCATAGTATGGGACCCCTACACGGTAACAAAATAAACAAGCTTGAAAGGATACGTCAAGCGGCAAAATGTATCACCAGAGATTACAAGTCAAGAAAGGACGGACGGGATACGTCTCCAAAATGCTTACCAAACTGGAACAAGATCTCCAGACAAGACGAACAAGGCGTTGAAGCCAGAAGTTAATATTTATGTAAAAGTAGTTGAGGGCTGACTCCGCTATTGAACCATACTGTCATTCTATAATATTATTACGTAGTATTTCTGTATTGGCCTTGTTATTGGTCCGAGGCTTGGTGTATTGGCCTGAGGCGGCCGAATGCCAATACATCTGGCAAGACCAATAACAAGGCCAATACAGAAATACACGTAATAGTATCTTTATTTATTAACTACAGTGTTACAATATTTTTTATTTCATTTCACAAGAGATAAACATTTTACCTTGAAGTGGAACTATCCAAATCTCAGTTTCTTTTATAAGATGCAATATCTAATGATCTGGTGCCGTTTCCATGTATCTTCAGCCTTTTCTCATCAGATGAATTTTCTACCCTTTCCAGTCACTATAAAGTGTTACAACTTAAATTTAGACACAACACATAAATAGTAATTGGAAAGGTACTGCCATTGCACGTGTAATGCAAATATAGTTTTAAAAAATAATGTAAGAGTTGAAATTGATACAGCTATCCATAAGCCAAATGACCAAAGAACGAAGATTTGCACAATTACAGAATGCATATGCCTGGTTTGGGTTTAAAAATAAAAGACCGTTTACAAAACATGAGAAGCGAAAGTAAACAGTAAAATTGTTTTGTACCATCGACATCGTGAAATTATGAGGTCGTCAAGAAATGAACTTTGTGATAATTTACTCGTTCCCCAAACCTGAAATAATTCCATCGTCTGCTTTCAAAATGCTTTTTAAATGAATGGGACTGTCTTTAGCCTAAAATATATGCCATACTGAACGTTTCAGCTTGTTTATGGTGAGTAAATAAAAACTGTCTTACAAACAAATGTTTACTTCCAGTTTGAGTTTATCGTGACTTACGATCTAAAAACTAGAGACGTTCCGAAATCCTGTTTTGGCCGGATCACAGAACTCGGCCAATACAGAAAAAAATTTATATTGGCCGAGTTGACACCTTATATTGCATAGGCAGTTTTCATCATATTAAGTACAATAACAGTGTAGTTGATTAATAAGGATACAGTTACAGACTCTGCTGATATATCTGTATTCTGTAAACAAAGATTCATACGCACCGCGTGGGTACAACCGTATTACTAATTTCCGATTATTAAAATCTTCGTAAATCTGGATAAAGACCAGTATCCATCCAATGGATATCAAAATGATTCAGATTATTTCTTTTTAATGATTGTAAAGTTGAAATGGCATGAAAGGCTGACATTACACAATGTATTTAGGAGAACTATTTTGTACAGCGATTGCTGATCATTGGAGTGTAAAAGTCACACCATAACAAAACGGATCTATTTATACATACCGATTGTTTACGATTGTAAGACATGTGCATAAAAGTGAAAGCTCGAATAAATATGAAAAATATAACAAAGGAAAGCTCCAAATACCATTTAATAACAAAAACATATGGACAGGTCAAGATATTTTTGGTAAATAAAATAAAGTATGTAAACTGGTCCTGTCCGACTACAACACTTTGTTCGAGTGTAGCGTTATACAAGCAGATTCCAGTTAATATGTAAAATAGTAAATATGAAACCGAGTGCGGAAGGCGGAGAAATATAATCGACTTCCGTAAGTTCTTGTCAATGGTATCGGAAACATGTCGCTGATAGCGTCATTTTCCAAAAAACAACTTCTGTTTGTGGATAACTAGGAATATAAATATGATTGATGTATACTGAGCCAAAAAAAAACCAAGCCACTTCAATTATACAAGATCTTGATAACAGGTGTATACTGAGCATCAAGTCACTTCCTTTTTATACACCAGACCAAAACATTAGACCTTCCTAGTGGTAGTCATTTTCTGACCACGTGTAACTTTTCATCAATGTGAATAACATGGAGTCTTTTGCAAATTTTACCTTGATTGCCAGCTGCAGTAATGTGATTTATACACTGTGAATATGATGTTCTTGAATATGCATGAAATATTTGCCACTGGACTCAACAATCAATCAATACGTGAACATAATCTTGCATATACATGAAATATTTGCCACTGGACTCAACAATCAATCAATACGTGAACATGATCTTGCATATACATGAATTATTTGCCACTGGACTCAACAATCAACCAATACAAGGACATTATCTTGAATATGCATGAAATATTTGCAGTTGGACTTTAAGCAAGCAACAACTAATTTAATTGTGAACATGAAGTTCTGTTTTGAGGAATATCAAGGATTAAGCTATATATATATATTGATTCACACAGCACAACCTTTAACAATGTTCCACAGAATTCCTGTTCACTGTGTATTTATCATCAGTCCTTTCTCTCTGGTTCATAGTGTATGATTCTTACAAAGACTACCACTCAATGCATTAAAGAAAAGAAAACACCAGATTCTTTCATTTGTATTTTTATTATATCAACATATGTATATTTAATGAACATATAGATTAACAAATTACCTGATAATAAAACCAGTTATAGCACACCTATATACTGTGTATACATAATATAAAGTGGTATCAGTGTCACACACTTGCTTATGGTTGTTCAGTCTAAATCATACACAGAACCCAGAGAAGGCACCTTGTAATCTCAACTATGGATGGGTGTCAAATACTGTGGAATTCTAAAATTACTATATAGATGGTTTCCTATTTTGAAAGTGCTTTCATTGGGTAATGTGCATGTTCTAATGGAACAACCTTTACTTTATATCAAATATTTAAAGATCATTTAAAAAAAATCTCCAAATTTCAAGGACTATTATAATTTGGTTCTTGCCTAGTAAAAAGCATTGCATAAACAGTGATAAAAAGTAAGTTTTATTATGGTTGGCCAACTACTTCATTGAATTTATCCCCACATCTCTCAGTAATGTAAAATGCATTCAAGTACAAGTGAAATTTAGTTTAAAATTTGGGAATTTGATTAAGTGATTAACACTAGTTTTGCATCTAATTTCATCTTAACACAATTACATTGGAATCAACAGACCTTCACATAAATATTCAATATATCTACATTGTCGGAAAATATAAAATTTATTTGTACGAGCTTTAGAAACAGGACGAAAAGCGAGGCTCCCAAGCTTTTCTCATGTTTCGCAGCGAGTACAAATACATTTTATATTTCCGACAATGTACATATATTGTTTTTATCCTGCAATTTACACCAAAAAATCCAAATCATTGTCTCTATTTTTATAAAGAAATCGACATAGTTTAAATGCGGACCGCGAAGAGGACCCCAAAATGAACTGTTATGCAAAACGAAATATCCACAGTACCGCTTGCTCAACGTGGAAACGGGGTAACAGGAGACTTTATTGTACAAGTACAAATAAAGCAAAAATTTATTTGTGTACCTGTTATTTGTACAATAGTTGGCTGATTGCAGGATAAAAATTAATTAACAATACAAAACACATTATTCCTTTCAAAATATCATGAAATCAATACACCAGTCTCAAGTTATTTTTTATATATGAGTTACACTGGTTGACCAGAGGTCAATCGGCGTAAATGATGTCAACGAAGTAATAACATAAGCATTGTGACATAGGAAATATATCGGAAAATGCACGAATTCGACAGTCGTCTATGAAGCTATCTAAACACTATTAAAATATTGCACAAGACTAAAATTTCAGAGTTTTTCAATTTATAACCATTGAATACGGTAAGTAAAGCCATAAATCTGTCATAAATCTGGCTTTAAATCAATTTTGAATTTACATAACATTCACTAATAGTATCATTATTGTTTTTCTTTCATTTCTTCTTTACATTTTGATATCTCATTTGAAAATTTCATCAATTTTTCATTTTTTTTGGTCATTCCCTCATATTTTTTCAAATAACTGTCATGACTGTGATGTTCTTTGATACAAAGACCAGACAGTTCACACAATAAAACTGTGGCTGGCATCTCTTCATACTACAAGCATACAGGTCACATATTGTGTCTTCTCCTATGACCATACACATGAATGTCACGTACGTGTCACCTCTGGTTATTTATATTAATTTCACTACACAAGCTGTACTTCTTTATTCCTTGAGATGGTCAGTAATTTTAGAGCTCTGAGTACCTGTAACACAAAAATAGTCAGTTATTTCAGAGCCCTGAAAATCTGTATCACAAATATAGGTGAAAATAGAAAAAAACACTTTATAAATTTGTGTGTCCCAAGTGCCTTTCTGGACTTACTATCATCAGGAATGATGAAAACACAAAATTTGAAAGTTCTGGATGTATGAAAGGCAACAGTCCAAAACCTCTTGTTTGTAGCTAAGCAATAGTTGTTGATTTTTAGGTTGCCAAATGTAATACTCCTTTAGCAACTGAGCAACCCCTTATTTTATTCCTCAAACTTATGGTCAATATAAAATTAGTGTAAAATGCATTAAGGGCCCTTTATAGCTTGTTGTTCGGTGTGAGCCAAGGCTCCGTGTTGAAGGCCGTACATTGACCTATAATGGTTTACTTTTATAAATTGTTATTTGGATGGAGAGTTGTCTCATTGGCACTCACACCACATCTTCCTATATCTATTAAAACAGAATATTTATTTGCAAACCTTTAACTTAGCTTCTCCCGTTGAACCAAACACTTTCAGTCCCATTTTATTCATTTCACTTGTTGACAAAGGCGATCTGTAATAACACAATCAATGTGATTTAAGAATATTATCTTTTAGTCAAATACAAAATTACGTTGTACAATTTAATATGTTCTAATAAAATACTTGGATTGTTTTGTTACTCTTACAGGTACAGTCGAACCTCATTGTGTCGAACTCGGTTGTGTCGAAAACTCGGATGAGTCAAAGTAATTTCTTGGTCCCAGTAAAATTCCCGTTTGATCAATGCATAATTACCTCTGATGAGTCGAACTCGGTTGATTCGAATACTTGATTAAGTCGAGTAAATTTTATAGTCCTTGATATAAAATTAATGTAAATTGGCCCCGATGTCTCGAAGTTCAAAAGTAAGAATTAGAAAAAAGCAGACCTAATGATAAAAATTCAAATCGGATGTATTTCTTATGTAACCTAATCATTTTCAAAAGAGATTAAAGCTGAGTAAACATACTTGTTTGTATAACAGTTAAAATGACATGTTTATGGTGACCGGTAGTTAACACCTTTGTTGATCGTCCAAGCGGAACATTAGTGTGTTGAACATATTTCACCTGACATAAAAACGAAACGAATTTAAATGACCCGAGCCGAGATTAAATGAATCGTTAGAATTAAAATTCATTAATTACAATAAATAAAAGGATTAAGACAATTATGATAAATTCATAATAATTTAATGTAAAGCAGACGACCTCATCAGAGACCGTTCAGAACTTGTTTCGTTCCTGAGTGATTTCATAATTTATAGTGACTGACCTTTGTAAATATTTGTTTTTATTTGTGAATGATTTGTATCTGTACTTGTTTGTTTAATTATTATGAAGGACCAAAAAATATGGAGATTGAATACACAATCATAAAGTGTCATATCGAAAAAAGGCACACTGTTCAAAGTATCTAGTTTACACAAATCTCATACCGTATTTCATGCATTCCAAATTTAAGACGACACACTCGACCTCGGATGAGTCGAACCTTGGATAAGTTGAACACTTTGGTCCGGTCCCTTCGACTTCGACATAACGAGGTTCGACTGTATTTAATACATATATTTCATTGTTTCTTTATGAAGAAATTATGCCTAGGAATCTACAGTGACCTCCTTCATAAAAATCTGATGCAATGGTTTAAAAATGTTATGTTAATGAAATAATATAGTTTTTCAGTTTAATTAAGGATGAGTCCAGTTTTGTTTTTATTTTAATGGTCATCAGCAACATTTCTGGTAGGAGATGAGCACATGGACCCACATATTTTTTTTCTAATATTTTTGAAATAATATACATTTATTTGTTATTGTGCTTTTCTTAATATATCTCCTAAATATAACTCACTTGTTTCCTTCCTCTTTAAAATGTCTCCACAATATTCTGTATACCTATAAAATACAGATTTATATTTCAACTGTTGATATAATAAAGTTAACATATAATATATGATCGACTAGAATGATCTGTTAAAAGACAGAGAACACAGGACAACCCTCAAAGATCAATTGGACAAAGAAGCCTTTTAAATTGTCTAAATGACTTTTATCAATTATTGATTTTTGCCTAATGTACAGTGGCAAATATTATATACATATTTATGCTGAGAATAAATCAACAATATATCAACATGTATATTGATATTTTTACAATCATTCTCACTTACAGTGGTTGTATCAAATAAAATACAATGTAAATAAATGGTATTAAATCACTTTTGGTATTTTGTCTTTATCTGTCAAATGTCAAAATTAAACAGATACATGTTTTAAAAAAGTTCATTTAGAATCAGTACTTTTGACAACAGCAAAAATATTGTTACATTGAACAGTTACTTGGTACAGTATGCCCCTGATTGAAACATGAAGTATAATATTTAAGTCTGTAAATCTACGATTTAGAATTCATAAACAAATTCTAAACTTAAAATGGTATGAAATATTAATTCTCCTTTATGTCTAAATTTTCAAATGAATTCTAATTCTTTAGATTGACCTATACACAATAAATTATTTCATACCATATTGACTTCTAAAAGTTTAACTCTTCCTTTAATGAGTGAAGATACTGTATCAAACTCTGACTCAGTGATCTCTATAAACTCACAGGAACCAGATCGTAACTCAGCAGGGGATAAACAAATCTCCGCTCCTGTAAATATTTATTCATATTAACAATTATAATTAAAACAGTTTTACATTTTATATTCAAATATCTGAATTCTTCAACATTTAGAACTGCACATAACTTATGTATTTGGCACTTTTGTGCAGCTAAAAGCAATGCAATGCATATGCTCTTGGTCATGCAAAGTCCACTTTCACAACACATCCATAGACAATCAGCCTCAGTGATCCAGTATTAAAGTTTAAAACTGGAGTTTTGACTGAAATGAGGCAGTTGCACTATAAACTATCAAGATTCTATTAGCTGATATAAAAATAAGAAGATGTGGTATGATTGCCAATGAGTCTAGAAGTGATAATTTTATTACAAAAAGAATCGATTAATAATCTAATATACATATCTTTATTTCTTACCAATAAATATGAAACAATGGTATATTTCAATTAAATCCCTTAAAAGTGCCTTTATATTTATGTAAAGAATGCCCTGAAAGTGGCTCAAAGGATGCCCTTAAAGTGTAGCCAATCGCGCTTAGAGTGCCCTCTGAGAAAAGAATTACCCTGCCTTTTTCAAAAGCTGCAGGAAACACTAATAAGTAACATGTTAAAAGAGTCACCTATGGAGATATCTAACAGTTTCATACAGAGAGACCTATGGAGATATCTAACAGTTTCCAGGAGATAACTGCAGTCCACTTTCACAACACATCCATAGACAATCAGCCTCAGTGATCCAGTATTAAAGTTTAAAACTGGGTTTTTGACTGAAATGAGGCAGTTGCACTATAAACTATCAAGATTCTATTAGCTGATATAAAAATAAGAAGATGTGGTATGATTGCCAATGAGTCTAGAAGTGATAATTTTATTACAAAAAGAATCGATTAATAATCTAATATACATATCTTTATTTCTTACCAATAAATATGAAACAATGGTATATTTCAATTAAATCCCTTAAAAGTGCCACAAGTAACATGTTAAAAGAGTCACCTCTGGAGATATCTAACAGTTTCAAGGGAGATAACTGCAACTTTGTTTGGTCTGTATATATTTCTAAAGTATAACAAAGAAAATGATTGTTGGGTGAGATTCCTTCTACACTTAATTGCAATGTTATCTGTTTGCCATATTTCTCTGTGGTTCCAAATGAGACTGACATGAACTATGAGGAATGTAAGGAGCCTGTAATTGAGTGTTTGTGTTTTCTGTTGTTGCTGTATATCATATTTGTTTTTACATAAATCAGGATGTTGGTTTTCTCGTTTGAACTGTTCTACCTTTTATCATGTGGGGCCTTTTATAGCTTGCTATGTGGTCTGGGTTTTCTTTTGCTGAAGACTGTGCTATAACCTTTAGTTGCTTCCATCCATGTCATCAGGCCGCTTCTAAATAGTAATCATACCATTTTATGCAAATTTAATGCTCTGGAATTCTTTAACCAAGCAAGACATAAACAGAAATTATTTTTTCTCTGACAATCACCTGCCGTGTTTTCTTCCTCTGTATTATTTTTAGAATCAATAGTATATGTATGGTTTTCTTCTTCCTCTCCTGTATCTTTCTGGTCACAAGATGGACCCTGAATCTCACAACCTGTAGGAATTTTAACTCCCAATATTTCCTCTATCTTATCAAGTTCCTGGGGTCTATCATTATCCTGCAGAAACAAGTAGGATACAGTTAGAACATGTCTGTGATCCGCCTGATCCATGTCTTGAAGATCAAACTTAAAATCTAATTATGAATATTATACAAAAAAAAGTCATGTTGCTTAAGTCCATGAAGTAAAAGTAATTTCAAAGACCAAAGAAGTTTTCACAAATTATTTTCATAATTACATATTACTTGAACAGTTCTGAATTGATCTTAATTTGGATATGACACAAAGGCTTCATCATAGCAGATATACATTCTGAGCTTACTTTGTAATATGTTTAAGATGATTTAAAATTTATAAAATGCAAAAAGGAAATGCTAGGTAGAATTATGCAAAACCAACACATTTTCTGGAGGAAAATTTACTGGTTATTCATGAAATTTGCCAAAAATAAATGAAGAATATGTCCATGGGACACAGATGCCCTCGCTTGAAAATATCTGACTAATTCTGCAATTTATCAATTTACAAAGGTGACGCCAAACAAATTCGAACTTGATCTGTGTTTGGTGGTAATAATCATTTTGTATAAGTTTTATAACATTTGGTTGAGGCAAACTAAAGGTAGAGTACGGAAAGAGCAAATTTCGCAAATTTTCCATTTATAAAGGGACATAACTCGAGAATGAATAAAAGGGCGCCACCTAAATTCAAACTTGATCTGCGTTTGGTGGTAATAAGCATTGTGTATAAGTTTTATAACATTTGGTTGAGGCAAGCTAAAGTTATAGAACGGAAACTAGTTTCAGGACATACAGACAGACAAGGGTAAAACTTCATGCCCCTCCACCACGGCGGAGGCATAATTATGTCAGGTATTTAAATAAAATTGAACACAAAGTTTGACTTACTGATTTTCCTGTTTTTTGTTGTAGATCTTCTAACAATTTACATACTGTCTGAATCTGTGTCTTAAAATAATCTGCTGCTTCCTGGAAATTCAAGTAAAAAATGTTAATACAAATATACAGGTTGTAATCATTTTGTACACATATATAACAGTTCAGAAGCCTGATTAACTTAGTAAGGGTCTAACTCATTATGATACAATATTCTTTCAAAAGTAATCAAGAGTCTTTTAGTTATATACACCTTATCTTGGAAATCTGTCCTGCCTGACCGAGAATCTGTCCCGCTTGAACTTTTGACGTCATACAACAATCACTTTTCCATTGTGGCGTCAGATTTTTCTATTATGACGTCAAAATTTTACGGAACTTTTGTGATGTCCAGTAATGGCGGACAAATAGCGATAAGGTGTATTGTGCTGTACGGTTGTTGTCTGATAGGCATATACATGTACTATCTGTTGATTCTATTGCATAAACACTTAACAAACAATTAAAATCAAATGAACCATAAAGCGGTACAGGTAAAACATTTAGATATAGAGTGAAGACACTTTAACTGTAAAACTGCATTTACCCAGGAAATTGTTATTCAGAATATGAAAATCCTTATCCTATAACATTTTCGGAGGTTGAGTTATACATTCTTTTGGTTCTGTGTTTGATCAAATTTTACTTGTTTAATTTCCCTACCTATGTTGCCATGATGCAGTTTTTTTATATCTTAAATAAAACCAATAAAATTAGGGCAAGCTATCTAAGCAACTACACCTACAAAATCCATTAGAAATACAGCACGAGATAAACCTTTTTGGACTTGCTGTATAGCAGCTGCCTCCTTGACAAGAGATTCATATTCTTTCTTTATATGAGACAAACCTTTTGGACCTGCTGTATAGCAGCTGCCTCCTTGACAAGAGATCCATATTCTTTCTTTATATGAGACAAACCTTTTGGACTTGCTGTATAGCAGCTGCCTCCTTGACAAGAGATCCATATTCTTTCTTTATGTGAGACAAACCTTTTGGACCTGCTGTATAGCAGCTGTCCTTTGACAAGAGATCCATAGTCTTTCTTTATGTGAGACAAACCTTTTGGACTTGCTGTATAGCAGCTGCCTCCTTGACAAGAGATCCATATTCTTTCTTTATATGAGACAAACCTTTTGGACCTGCTGTATAGCAGCTGCCTCCTTGACAAGAGATCCATATTCTTTCTTTATGTGAGACAAACCTTTTGGACCTGCTGTATAGCAGCTGCCTCTTTGACAAGAGATCCATATTCTTTCTTTATGTGAGACAAACCTTTTGGACCTGCTGTATAGCAGCTGCCTCTTTGACAAGAGATCCATATTCTTTCTTTATGTGAGACAAACCTTTGGACTTGCTGTATAGCAGCTGCCTCCTTGACAAGAGATCCATATTCTTTCTTTATATGAGACAAACCTTTTGGACTGCTGTATAGCAGCTGCCTCCTTGACAAGAGATCCATATTCTTTCTTTATGTGAGACAAACCTTTTGGACCTGCTGTATAGCAGCTGGAGACAAACCTTTTGGACCTGCTGTATAGCAGCTGCCTCTTTGACAAGAGATCCATATTCTTTCTTTATGTGAGACAAACCTTTTGGACTTGCTGTATAGCAGCTGCCTCCTTGACAAGAGATCCATATTATTTCTTTATGTGAGACAAACCTTTTGGACTTGCTGTATAGCAGCTGCCTCCTTGACAAGAGATCCATATTATTTCTTTATATGAGACAAACCTTTTGGACTTGCTGTATAGCAGCTGCCTCCTTGACAAGAGATCCATATTATTTCTTTATGTGAGACAAACCTTTTGGACCTGCTGTATAGCAGCTGCCTCTTTGACAAGAGATCCATATTCTTTCTTAATGTCTTGTATTTTCTGTAACATTTTAGCTGGGTTCACCTGTAAACATAGTAAAAGGTATATCTATAAAATTTCATACAAATATTGAAGATGTTTAATAGAGTCAAGAAAGTCTTTTGGCACATGATGTAAATTAATGGTAGTAACTATAAAACTCTCAGTGGATCTAATAAAGCAATTATATTATTGTTTATCATCTGATGTACTTACATATAATACAAAGTTTTAATGACTAAAATATTTTCTACATGAAATTTAAGTATGAAAATTTTATATGCATAAACAACATGACTGTTCCATTCAATATTTTTAAACATCATTACTAAGCTGTCATCCATACAACATGTACAACTTTTATAGTATGAAGCATGAAAAGAACAGTTTTAGAATATTATATGTGTTTCTACATTGCTTGTACCCCAAAATGAAAAATAATGTCACGTCATTGGTTGAAAATCATCTTATTATACAACCACAATATTTTGGTGTATGTCATTGAAATTAATACCCAGAAATCAGTACATTTCTTACCTTATTTTCTTCATTATCTTTATCAAATTCAAACTCAATCTTCCTGGACAAATAATTCAGATCAGATTCTGCTTGCTGGAACTGAAATCAAATAAATAAACATCAAAATTACATTAAAACATGTCAAACTCAATCTTCCTTGAAAAATATCCTCTTAAATCAGATTCTGCTTGCTGGAACTGAAATCAATAGAATAATTTTCAGGTATATATATATATGTACATGTTCATTCCAAGTATCAACATGTCCAACTTATTTTTCTGAACAGAAACATTTTGTTGGGCACATAATCAAAATTTAATCTAAGAAATTGATGTGAAATTCTGAATGCCATATTTTATTGTTGTCCACTTTCTGGTAATAATTTACATTATGTAAATAGACAAAGTATAATGCATAGATAAAAGTTAAACTTCAAATTTCTTTCTGAAAGTCTATATTAAATATACATTGTACTACAAATTAAAACAGCCATAAATACAGGTTTGATTTTGAAATGTTGGATATTATAAAACAATATTTCCAATTGAATTATGGCTCCATGAATGTTTGTCATGTCTGTGTGTATTCCATCAACAGAAGGATATGTTAAACATGTTCTTGATGATAAAAGACTGATACATGATCTTTTAATATAAAGTATCCAAGCTACTACATTTACTAGTAGCTAGTTCAATAATAAAATGGGGTGCAGCTCGCCTGTTTTTTTCTGTGCGCCCCTCTACTCTTAGTGTGCTGCCCATTTTTATTTTTATTTTCTGAAGGAAATACATATTTTCAATGCAAAGAAAATCATTTTAACTACATCATGTACATTGTACAGGAAAAACTTTTATAACCCAAAACACTATAAATCCAGCAAAAATTATTTAATTTTCTTATCAACATGATCCAGTATCCATGATCCAATATATATAAAAATAAGAAGATGTGGTAAAGACAGTCATAACTCTTCACTTAGTCCCTTTTCCGAAAAGAAACTGTGCTAGCTCTAAACTAATTCATATTTCCCCCAAAATGGTTAATCATTTTTATAAAACATGTGGTTTAAATGTGTACATTAATGTTATTGAAAAAATCGTCAGAGAAACAGATCTCATTACAGTATATATATATGGGTATGGCTTCACTACAAATTGTTTAATTCAAAATTGTACTAAGACAAATACATGTATTACATTTTAAAATTTTAAAGATCTTGAGTATCAGGGTTCTGACTATGAGTGCCTGAGAGAACCACAGATCTACATTAGGAAAACTCATAATCATAGTCAATTAAAGTTGAGTCAAACATTTCAAATGCATCTGCCATGAATGGGATTTGAACTCACAACCTCAGTGTTGGCAGGCTAGTGATGACTGTAAATGAACATCTGAGGCCCTCGGCCACAAGAATATCAGTAAAGTTAGTGCAAGAGAAAAAAACTTAGTTCATCCAACAGTTAAATACAAAAAATTAAATAAAAGCATGAAATAAATGGGGGGAAGCTAAGTTAGAGAACGGAAACGAAAAATTCAGCAATTTTTCTATTTGTCAAGGAGCATAACTCTAGACAGGTAAAAGTGGCGCCCCAAATGCAAACTTGATCAGTGTTTTGTGGTAATAAGCATTGTGTATAAGTTTCATATACACAATGCTTATTCATTCCGTTGTGGCAAACTAAAGTTAGAGATCTAGAACGGAAACCAATTTCAGGACGGACATGCGGACAAGGTAAACTTAATGCCCCTCCGCTACGGCAGGGGCATAAAACATTTCTCTGTCTATTGTCTCTTGGTCCTAAGGAACATTGGTCCAAGTTTCGTAAGTTTTCTTGACAAAGGTATTAACAAATATGTCTGTCTTATGATCATGTTTTGTGTTGCACTGTATATAGAGAGCACCATAGCTGCACATGGAAATGTGGTTAGATGTCCAATGGTGGAGGGAGTACCAGCACTGTATACAAAGAGAGCACCTGTTCTACATATGAAAATATGATTTCCCTACAAAGGGGGTTTAAAGATGGGTACAAGTCAAATTGGCACCTATAGAAAAAGTCAAATGCACCTGGTCAAATCGGCACCTATTTCAAGTTATTTCAGCATTTGGTTAGTGAGTTTTCTTACCTCGTTTAAAAAATTAGCACATGTAATTAAGCAGTTTATAGAATACACAATAAAAAATAATCAGTTGTTTGCTGTTTGAAGTTTTCTCAATATTCTATTAAGTTTGATTGGGTATCACTTGAAAAAAATTATGGTATTAGTTAAAAACAATAACCCGCTTGTTGTTTTAAACATTTTCATAAAGTTTTTCATGTTTTATAATTTAAATGACTTAGATTAACCAAAGAAGCAATTACCGAAGCTATTATTTGTTTAATCCACATAATTTTATGAGGATAAAAACAAATTTAACCAATGTAATTTAAATTGTTTTTGTGCCTTTCCTGTCTACTTACTAGTATATAAAATCTTACTAAATAAATCCTTGATAAAATGAATAACGCTGGCACCAATTTTGTATGTTTACTAGCAATGTACAGTTGTCATGAAATGAAAAGTTCCTTGATAATATAGTAGGAACAGATATTATGGCATTGTTTATAACAAAATTTCAATTGGAACTACTGTTATACGTCACAAATATCCTCGTCTCATGGGTTTTCGTGCTACATGTATTAAGAATGCATTGTGACGTCACAATTTCCATTGAAAAAGCATACAAAGTACAAATTCATATGACCTACTAAAACATATGATCTGACCACGTACGTTGACACCTTGAGCCAAACATATCTTAAAAAATATGTAAAAAAAAGGAGTCTTCAATAGTTTACTTGCAATACATAATATTAATCAGGTATCGGGTCCCTTCGCTCCCAATACATGTTCACACCCTCCACCTTCGCGCCCTATTTTTATTCAAATACCGATTGGATTATTAGATGTTTTTTAGATGTATAAATCAAAATATTTATATTTTCATTAATAAAATATCGGATTTTCAAAATGAAATATTTTTTGGGGGGATTTGACTGTATGGACCATCAGACAAACCAATTGACGATTTTCCGCCACAGTAGACTTTGAACTTTGATTACAATTGTGACTGTTTTTTAATTTAATACATTTTTTAAAATTCTTAAATAAACAATTTATATTAGTGGATATTAGATCATGTAGATAGTATTGGTGTGTGAATGGTGTATAATCATGATAATGTGATGTGATGTTTAAGGTTTTTTAACTGAATATTTTAGTACTCTTTTAAAATTTTATATAGCAGTGTTTTCCTAGGTTGTTCAAGCACTGCGGTACCGCTACGCATAAATTTCGACCGCCATGCATCCCGCTATGTGTGAAAATATAACTGTGTAAAATATTAATTATCGATTTTGAAAGTGAAGTGACAAGTGACCACACTCCACATGGGTTTTAAACTCATCCGACTGATAATTGGATACATCACGTCGCGCGTGGGATTTTACAACCTTCTTGATTAGTTGGTTATATATCGAGACTTCGGTTACATAATAGAAGTTGCCAGTTAGCTGATAAATAAATAGTCAGATTAATCTCCAATGCATATCTTTCTGTGCTGGATAAAAAGTTTAACCTTTTCCAGTATAAATTTCACCTTAAATCGGTGTTTGACATCGTTATTTTACTGTGATCTTTAAAAGTAGAAATTTAAAATTTGGTATAGTCTCTGGTATTATAAAATAAAACTAACGTAATTTCACGAGAATGGACAAAACTTTTGTTTCAATAAAGTTTCGCAGTTTTTCATCAGCTATATTTACATTGATGAATTATTTTTGACTGGTCACAACAATCAGTTATTTTTAGATTAGTCGCGGTTGATTGATTATATCAAAGAATACACATCACCGCCACCGGCCGAGAAAAAGACGTGTCGTATGAAATATTTAAAAGATTTGATAGAACTTTCAAAACATACGTAGTTATTTACGGAAATATTGTTTTAATAAACTTGTGTTGTTCTATTTTATTTGAATGGGTCACATGAAGCTTAAGTGAAGCGGATTCATTTGCCGTTTTTACACAAGTGGGGCTAAATTTCTTTCACTTGCAAGATAGGATTTTAACAATTATAAAGCGTTATAAACAAATCGGACAGGGATGTGTCTAAAAAAATAGTTACAAATTGTCATGAAATAAAATGTCAGCTTAGCTTCCAAACAATGTCATCCGTATGTCCGTATGTCAGGTATTCTTTATTGACAACTTCTGTAATTAACGTATTAAACTTTGTTTTATTGTTTCCTGTAAAATCTCTGTGAAGCAATGATGACATTCAAAGTTTTATTTAACAACTTGCTGTTGATGCTGAAACCATTCTATCAGCAAACCGAGGACACTATTAGTGAAAGAAAGACATGACATTTAGGCAGACAATGAACAAAGTTGCCAGTCTTGGAACTTTGTATCCTTGTCTGTCTAAGTATGCAACAATGAGTCTTCCATTGCCAGTTTCAACAGCTGATTGTGAAAGGTGTTTTCATGCTTCAGTGTTCCAGCTAGGTCATTTTCACAGGGCGGTCCGCCCGCCCTTTCCCGAGTGCCGCCCTGTGCCCTTTTTAAGACGCCCTGCCCTTTTTCGTAAGTCCATGCCTTTATTGACGTAATATATTGATGAAAATACAATTATTTTACCTGTCTTCATAATAATGACAAGTTTATGACCCTCAGCTAATTAACATTTACAGCAGGTGTAATAAGTTGTGATTACAGATAATCCGCTTATCGACATCGGATGGGTCATTAATCCCTTAATAAAACTTCATAATTGACCATGGACATAATTTTTCTCATTAAATTCGATCAGTCAGCATTTCAATTTCAATATTTCTCAAAAGATGACAATTTGCGTTTCGTTTATCTGTAGATCGTCTGTTGTTATGATGTCAAATATATATTTTTTTTAAATTGATCTTTTAAACTAGTTTTAATCCAGAAGAAAGCAAAAACAATGTTTGACTGTACCTTTCATTGAATATCTATATCCAAATTAAATTGATTAAAACTGTAATCCATGATCACAAATATTGAATGCTTTGTTTACATTTGTTGAAAGCCATGTGCTTTTTGGCAGGAAAATTCGGAAACCCCTTTTACAAGAAACAGTAACATTTCATTGTTATTTCCAGACAGTAAGAATTTCATTTTGATTAACTGCTCAGATTATTTCATTAAAGAAGAATACTTTCTCGGGGTGAAACTGATAATACTATAATATTCTACATCAAGGGAAGTGTAAAATGGAAAAGGGGGGGGGCTTTTTTATATACTTTTTTTATATAATATTACAAATATAAGTTTACCAGTCTGAAAAGACATCATTCAATGGATTTTAATTCTGAAAAACTCAATGTGGTTTATTAATTCCTTTATTATTTCTGTCATAATCAGAAACAAGCTACATGTATTAGGCATTTCAAACATATTTAATTGCCTTTATAAGAACATTCAAGACTACACTGTATTAATAAGTATGTACCTGTAAAAAAAATACCCTGGTAGGGCCTTAAAATTTCTACTGGGCCCTTGGAAAAAAGTTTTGGGATCCAGGTTGGCCCCTGGAGAAAATGTTAGGTATTGTTCCTGACTGTTTTGCAGATTTATGTGTAGTTTTTTAACTGACATATGCACAATTCATTTCACTAATGAAATAAGCATAATTCTACAAAATCCTGCTGCGCTCTGCATTGCAACTTAACCTTAGACCCACCATGCATCAAAAATTTTCTAGGGATGACTGAGCTAGTAATATACATGTACGTCAGTCCTTGGTCCCTTTAATACTGTTACCCAATAGAAGGTTGATTTTCATTTAGCGTAAAAGTGACTAAACCCCCTCAAAACTCCTAGCTGAAACCCTGCAGTTTACATAAGACAATGTTTGACATGCCCTTTTTGAAATATCATATCAATCATCGCACTAAAGTGCCCTTTTCATGATTGGCTCCCTGTCCTTTTGAAATCCTAGCTGGAACACTGTGCTTGAACAGAGTTAAAACACCTTTGAGAAAAAGACTATGCCAAAAAGTGCAGAATTGCTAAATGCATATATCAATTGAAGAACCGAAGGAGGAAGATTTTGATTTTGAAAAATGTGTGGTGACCTTTGGAAAGTTGAAACAGAGGAATATATCAACAAAATAATGTGTACATGGCATTTATTTGTAAATAACTATTGCAGACTGGATTATTTTTATTATTGTTTATAAAGTCTTTCATTAATTCCTCTCATCTGTAATAAATACTTTAAAGTTCCATGACTTATATGAATTGCTGTATAATAAAACTATTAGATTGGTATATGGCTTTAAACATATAAATTATGTAGAGTTACTAATTCTGGAAAAAGAAGCGTCACACAAGGCGTTGCAAATTCACCATTGACCCACCATGCATGAAAAATTTTCTAGGAAGACACTGTATAGTAGTTACTCTCGTTTTAGAATCTCACTTTATTAAGACATGTATGAAACAATAAAAACTTATTTCTAGCAATACACTAAAACACTATTAAACAATTATTCAACACAAAACCAACAAGTGAAACTGCGAGCTACTGCTCACTGATGATACCCCGCCTCAACTGGATAATTTTAATAGTGTAAAAATATGTAAGTGTTCGGTAAACAGGAAGTTGTTGAGTGATGCATCTGAAAATGCATCACACGGTAGAGCTGACGGATGGACGGACGGATGGATGGACGGATGGACAGACAGAGGTAAAACAGTATAACCCCCACTTTTTAAAGCGGGGTATAATACACTATATCGCTATTTAGTCTAATCCGGAAAAACAGTCATTTAGACAACTTCCTGTTTGGGTCAACAGGCAAAAAACAAAGGTCATCAGTAACGAGCTGAGGAGGAAAAATTTAGAAAGCGATCAATAGGAAACTTTGATAGATTATGATCCACTTTTTGAAACTCAAATTATAGTCAAAAAATATTTTGTTTGAAGTTTTACGATGTTTTAAACAGGTCTCATTAAAAGTATCATGCATGGTGCATTGTTTAAACAGGGTCCCAGATAGCTTCAACTGGATGAAAAAGTTGTGTAATTTTAGAACTTATCCGAATGGAATAAATAGCGATTAGGTGTAAAAAGGGTGCGAACGTGAAAGGGGGCAAACGTGAATTGGAGGGGACATGATTTTGGGCGAACAGACCCAGATTCTATTAATCATGGGTGCCGAAATAACTACCTTGGGTGCCGAATTAACTAGGTCCCAATCTGACTAGGTGCCGAATTGGCTATACCGGGTGCCGATTTGACCAGGTGCCGAAGTGACTAGAAAGTTAGATTAGATTATAATTTATAGTTGGTAGGTTTTTTTTTTTTAGAGTGGGAAGTGATTTGACAGCCAGGGTGTGATGATTTAAAGATTTGGCTTTCTATTTTCAATTTAGCTTGAAAGCGACACAAATGATCAAGAAATTAATCAATTTTTACCATTGACTCCAAAATCTCAACATTTTTCTCCATTTTCTTTATTTACTTCCGGTAATTGTTAACTGTTCTGTGATTGGACATCGACTTGTTAAACGAGAGTTGATTGGATGTCAAATAAAGGGCGGTCATTACAATCATTAAAAAAGATGAACATGTCTATGAAGAACAATCATGCATTTAATCATGTCAAGTATATACTAACTTGACAACCAATTTTATATACCAGTAGTTAATAGTATGTAATATTTGCAGGTCATCTGTTAATTTTTAAACATATCTTGGTATAAATTTACATGCATGTACTTTTAATATGAGGCAGGTGTTACCTGTGAAAGGGACGAAGTCAGAAAACCTTAAGAATCCCATTAAGGTGGTATGGGAGTATGAATTAAAATTTATAGAAATACAAAGTTTTCTGAGCCTGTAAATAGTTTAAAACTTTTATGAAAAATCATAATTTTATAGATATTTGGCGTTTCTTACATGAAAATACACAACAGTTTACATGGAGAAGAAAGGATAAGACACAAGCCAGTAGGATAGATTTTATTTTAATTGCAAAAGAATATGAGACAAACCTTTTGGATCTGCTGTATAGCAGCTGCTTCCTTGACAAGAGATCCATATTATTTCTTTATATGAGACAAACCTTTTGGACCTGCTGTATAGCAGCTGCTTCCTTGACAAGAGATCCATATTATTTCTTTATGTGAGACAAACCTTTTGGACTTGCTGTATAGAGCTGCTTCCTTGACAAGAGATCCATATTATTTCTTTATATGAGACAAACCTTTTGGACCTGCTGTATAGCAGCTGCTTCCTTGACAAGAGATCCATATTATTTCTTTATGTGAGACAAACCTTTTGGACTTGCTGTATAGCAGCTGCCTCCTTGACAAGAGATCCGTATTCTTTCTTGATGTCTTGAATTTTCTGTAACATTTTAGCTGGGTTCACCTGTAAACATAGTAAAAGGTAGAACTATAAACCTTTCATACAAATATTGGAGATGTTTAATAGAGTCAAGAAAGTCTTGTTGGCACATGATGCATAACTTCTGGTAGTAACTATAAAACTCTCAGTGGATCTATTAAAGCAATTATATTATTGTTTATCATCTGATGTACATACATATAATACAAAGTTTTAATGACCAGTCAGGGATATAACTCTATAGGGTTATTACAGAAAAATAACATACATTTGTTATTGTGGACTAAAAATCAAAGAACTGTGATAACATATGTATGTTACATGTTTCAAAGGGACAATATACATCATTAGTTTAGTTAAAATGTATAAAAGTTCTATTGATATTACTTTTGTCTATATGTATACTTAACTATTGAAAGATATAACAGTTCATAGTTTGCCAATTTTGCATAGTACACCTATATGTTATTACAGAAAAATATGCCTGTAATAACTAAAGGGTGTTATCACAGCTTCTCTATATCACTTCAAAGCATTTGCTCAGACATACATCATGCTTAATTACAATGTATTTTAATTTATTGTAGAAATAATGACCAGAGCATGTAATGAGGTTCTCATAAGTTTCTCAGTAATTCCCAAGTGTCTTATATAATAAGTTACATTCCTTTAATAACCTAGCCTTGTTATCACAGCTAAGTTTATCCCTTAATAGCCTCGTCTCATTGATTAACCATGGTTAATCAAAATGAATTAATTTAATTAAAAATTAGTTATCAAGGCTATGCATTTAGTTTCTGAGCAAAGTCTGAAGAGTTCCCTAGAGCCCACTATAAATGAAATAATTTTACAAATAACAAACATATGTTATTACAGATTTAGAAAATTTAAGGAATAAAGAGTAGACAACTCATGAAAGTATCTGTAATAACACACATAGTTATTTTCTGTAATAACCCTAAGGAGTTATATCTTTGACTGATGACTTAAAATATTTTCTACATGAAATTTAAGTATGAAAATTTTATATGCATAAACAACATGACTGTTCCATTTAATATTTTTAAAACATCATTACTAAGCTGTCGTCCATACAACTTCTAGAGTATGAAGCATGAAAAGAACAAAGTTTTAGAATATTATATGTGTTTCTACATTGCTTGTACCCCAAAATGAAAAATAATGTCACGTCATTGGTTGAAAATTTTATTATTATACAACCACAACATTTTGGTGTATGTCATTGAAATTAATACCCAGAAATCAGTACATTTCTTACCTTATTTTCTTCATTATCTTTATCAAATTCAAACTCAATCTTCCTGGACAAATAATTCAGGTCAGATTCTGCTTGCTGGAACTGAAATCAAATAAATAAACATAAAAATTACATTAAAACATGTCAAACTCAATCTATCTTGAAAAATATCCTCTTAAATCAGATTCTGCTTGCTGGAACTGAAATCAATTGAATAATTTTCAGGTATATATATACATGTACTTGTTCATTCCAAGTATCAACATGTCCAACTTATTTTTCTGAACAGAAACATTTTTGTTGGGCACATAATCAAAATTTAATCTAAGAAATTGATGTGAAATTCTGAATGCCATATTTTATTGTTGTCTACTTTCTGGTAATGATTTACATCCTGTAAATAGACAAAGTATAATGCATAAATAAAGTTAAACTTCAAATTTCTTTCTGAAAGTCTAGATTAAATACACATTGTACTACAAATTAAAACAGCCATAAATACAGGTTTGATTTTGAAATGTTGGATATTATAAAACAATATTTCCAATTGAATTATGGCTCCATGAATGTTTGTCATGTCTGTGTGTATTCCATCAACAGAAGGATAAGTTGAACATGTTCTTTGATGATAAAAGACTGATACATGATCTTTTAATATAAAGTATCCAAGCTACTAGTAGCTAGCTCAATTATAAAGTGGGGTGCAGCTCGGCTGTTTTTTTCTGTGCGCCCCTCTACTCTTAGTGTGCTGCCCATTTTTTATTTTTATTTTCTGAAGGGAAATACATATTTTTCAATGCAAAGAAAATCATTTTAACTACATTGTACAGGAAAAACTTTTTACAACCCAAAAGACTATAAATCCAGCAAAAATTATTTAATTTTCTTATCAACATGATCCAGTATCCATGATCCAGTATATATAAAAATAAGATGATGTGGTAAAGACAGTCATAACTCTTCACTTAGTCCCTTTTCAGAAAAGAAACTGTGCTAGCTCTTAACTAATTCATATTTCCCCCAAAATGGTTAATCCTTTTTATAAAACATGTGGTTTAAATGTGTACATTAATGTTATTGAAAAAATCGTCATAGAAACAGTTCTCAATACAGTATATATATATATATGGGTATGGCTTCACTACAAATTGTTTAATTCAAAATTGTACTAACAATGACTAAGGCAAATACATGTATTACATTTTAAAATTTTAAAGATCTTGAGTATCAGGGTTCTGACTATGAGTGCCTGGAGAGAACCACAGACCTACATTAGGAAAACTCACAATCATAGTCAATTAAAATTGGAGTCGAATGCATCTGCCATGAATGGGATTTGAACTCACAACCTCAGTGTTGGCAGGCTAGTGATGACTGTAAATGAACTTCTGAGGCCCCTCGGCCACAAGAATATCAGTAAAGTTAGTGCAAGAGAAAAAAAATTAGTTCATCCAACAGTTAAATACAAAAAATTAAATAAAAGCATGAAATAAATGGGGGGAAGCTAAGTTAGAGAACGGAAACGAAAAATTCAGCAATTTTTCTATTTGTAAAGGAGCATAACTCTAGACAGGTAAAAGTGACGCCACCCAAATGCAAACTTGATCAGTGTTTTGTGGTAATAAGCATTGTGTATAAGTTTCATAACATTCCGTTGAGGCAAATAAAGTTAGAGATCTAGAACGGAAACCAATTTTAGGACGGACAGGCGGACAAGGGTAAAACTTAATGCCCCCTCCGCTACGGCAGGGGCATAAAAAATTTCTCTGTATATTGTCTCTTGGTCCTAAGGAACATTGGTCCAAGTTTCGTAAGTTTTCTTGACTAAGGTATTAACAAATATGTCTGTCTTATGATCATGTTTTGTGTTGCAAATGTTGCACTGTATATAGAGAGCACCATAGCTGCACATGGAAATGTGGTTAGATGTCCAATGGTGGAGGGAGTACCAGCACTGTATACAAAGGAGCAGCTGTTCTACATATGAAAATATGATTTCCCTACAAAGAGGGTTTAAAGATGGGTACAAGTCAAATTGGCACCTATAGAAAAAGTCGAATGCACCTGGTCAAATCGGCATCCAGTCAAATCTGCACCTATTTCAAGTTATTTCGGCATTTGGTTAGTGAGTTTTCTTACCTCGTTAAAAAATTGACATGTAATTAAGCAGTTTATAGAATGCACAATAAAAAATAATCAGTTGTTTACGGTTTGAAGTTTTCTCAATATTCTATTTAGTTTGATTGGGTATCATTTGAAAAAATTATGGTATCAATTATAAACAATAACCCGCCTGTTGTTTTAAACATTTTCAAGAAGTTTTTCATGTTTTGTAATCTAAATGACTTAGATTAACCAAAGAAGCAATTACCCAAGCTATTATTTGTTTAATCCACATAATTTTATGAGGATAAAAACAAATTTAATCAATGTAATTTAAATTGTTTTCTGCCTTTCCTGTCTACTTACTAGTATATAAAATCTTACTAAATAAATCCTTGATAAAATGAATAACGCTGGCACCAATTTTGTATGTTTACTAGCAATGTATAGTTGTCATGAAATGTAAAGTTCCTTGATAATATAGTAGGAACAGATATTATGGCATTGTTTATAACAAAATTTCAATTGGAACTTCTGTTATGCATCACAAATATCCTTGTCTCATGGGTTTTCGTGCTACATGTATTAAGAATGAATTGTGACGTCACAATTTACACTGAAAAAGCATACAAAGTACAAATTCATATGACGTACTAAAAGATATGATTTGACCATATACGTTGACACCTTGAGCCAAACATATCATAAAAAATATGCAAAAAAACGGAGTCTTCAATAGTTTACTTGAAATACATAATATTAATCAGGTATCGGGTTCCTTCGCTCCCAATACACGTTCGCACCCTCCACCTTCGCACCCCACACGTTCGCGCCCTATTTTTATTCAAATACCGATTGGATTATTAGATGTTTTTTAGATGTATAAATCAAAATATTATATTTTCATTAATAAAATTCGGGATTTTCAAAATGAAATATTTTTTGGGGGGATTTGACTGTATGGACCATCAGACAAACCAACTGACGATTTTCCGCCACAGTAGACTTTGAACTTTGATAACAATTGTTTTTTTAATTAAATACATTAATTCTTAAATAAACTATTTATATTAGTGCATATGAGATAGTATTAATGTGTATGTGGTGTATAATCATGATAATGTGATGCAGTGCTCCAGCTAGAAATTGAAAGGGGCAGGGTGCCAGTGGAGGGCAGGGCACTTTTTTATGATAGGAAAAGGCACTGCTCATTTTTTTTGTCTACGTTTCTGTGTGTATCACGAGCTCACATTGTTTTTTTACTGTATATGTTGACAATAAAGATAATAAGTTGTTGTTTTGATTATTTATTCTATAAAATTTGCATTAGAAGAGTCATTCATACTACATGTTCATGATACATGGCAATACACGTTCATACATCACATTACTATTAACCAAAAGAGTCAAAATAACTATAACTATAACCCCCCTCCAAAAAAAAAACAGCATAAACTAAACATCTCATATTTTAGAGTTGTCTCATTTAAAATTTTCAGCTAGAGTTTGGCCCTCTCAACTTTTTTCATTGTTCCTGTCAATGAATTATTTAGTATAACTTCATCCAATTAACTTGTCATGATAGTTTAGCTAGTCCTAACTCGATTTTTGTAGGATTTCATCTTAACAACTTTCACCAGATATGATTATAATCTAAATTGACAATGTCTAGATAGAACATGGATTGATAAAAGTATGATTATCAAAAATGAATTGCAATATATTTTTTTTGGTATGTTCAAAGACAGTTTTGATCTTTACGGTAACATTCTTATATAATTTTGTATTTAATTGGTACTTTATTCCTATTTTCAAAGATAGATAATATTTTAGGAGCACAAATTTGTAATAAGCTAAAACAGGGGAAGTAACTCTAAAATTAATTTCCAACACGTTTACGATGAAGTTGAGATGATCTGAGATGGACGGCGTTTCTGTGAAGGCATAGTTGTATTTTGATGACTTAAATTCTATACTAAAGTCATGAAAGTCTTCATTTTTACACTCTTCCATTGGGACTTGGAGATCGAAAATGCCGACCCAAGCTTAAAATACTCACCGACACATTCATCAATTTATATTCAATTTGACAAGGTACATTGTCTTAATTAAACAGGTCTCATTAAAAGTATCATGCATGGTGCATTGTTTAAACAGGGTCCCAGATAGCTTCAACTGGATGAAAAGTTGTGTAATTTTAGAACTTATCCGGAATGGAATAAATAGCGATTAGGTGTAAAAAGTGCGAAAGTGAAAGGGGCAAACGTGAATTGGAGGAACTTGATTTTGGGCGAACAGACCCGGATTCTATTAATCATGGGTGCCGAAATAACTACCTTGAGTGCCGAATTAACCAGGTCCCAATCTGACTAGGTGCCGAATTGGCTATACCGGGTGCCGATTTGACCAGGTGCCGAAGTGACTAGAAAGTTAGATTAGATTATACAATGTTATAGTTGGTAGGTTTTGTTTTTAGTGTGGGAAGTGATTTGACAGCCCGGGTGTGATGAGTTAAAGATTTGGCTTTCCATTTTCAATTTAGCTTGAAAGCGACACAAATGATCAAGAAATTAATCAATTTTTACCATTGACTCCAAAATCTCAACATTTTTCTCCATTTTCTTTATTTACTTCCGGTAATTGTTAACTGTTCTGTGATTGGACATCGACTTGTTAAACGAGAGTTGATTGGATGTCAAATAAAGGGCGGTCATTACAATCATTAAAAAAGGATGAACATGTCTATGAAGAACAATCATGCATTTAATCATGTCAAGTATATACTAACTTGACAACCAATTATATATACCAGTAGTTAATAGTATGTAAAATGTGCAGGTCATCTGTTAATTTTTTAAACATATCTTGGTATAAATTTACATGCATGTACTTTTAATATGAGGCAGGTGTTACCTGTGAAAGGGACGAAGTCAGAAAACCTTAAGAATCCCATTAAGGTGGTATGGGAGTATGAATTAAAATTTATAGAAATACAAAGTTTTCTGAGCCTGTAAATAGTTTAAAAACTTTTATGAAAATCATAATTTTATAGATATTTGGCGTTTCTTACATGAAAATACACAACAGTTTACATGGAGAAGAAAGGATAAGACACAAGCCAGTAGGATAGATTTTATTTTAATTGCAAAAGAATTTCAATCTCTCGTTGAATATTGTAAAATTAAACCGGCACTAATTAAAGTGACTGACCATCAAGGGATGGTTTTAAACTTTAGGACAGGAGCTTCTGAAAGAGGAATGGGTACTGGAAATTGAATAATTCTATTTTAGAAGATATTGAATATAAAAACAATCAACAGAGTAATTAATAAGTTCGAAAATCGTATAAACAATAGTGACAGTAGCGATATCCGTCTATTATGGGACAATCTAAAAATTAAAATTAGGGACGAATCTATTCTTTACTGTAAAAGAAAATCGAAATTATCAAGGAGACAACAAGAAAATTAGAAAGAGAATTAGAACACTTTACGACACTTAGAGATGAACAATTAACGAAGATGAAACAATAACAAATAATATTAAACAATTAGAGTTACAATTGGACAAAATTTATGAAAATAAGGCAAAGGGGCTCAAATAAGATCAAGGGAAAATGGATAGAACTGGGAGAAAAAATAATTCTTATTTTCTAGGTTTAGAAAAACAGCGACAAGTTAAAAATCTATTAATAAACTCAGAATTGAAAATAACGAGGTAACAACAAACCAGGAACAAATTCTAGAAATGATAAAAACTATTATAAAGTATTATATACAACCACGAATCCAGATAAAATCTACTACATAAATATGTAGGCGATACTGTTATGGAAAAGGAGATAAATGGAGCGACTTTAAAATTTGTGACGGGAGGTTACTATAGATGAATGTACTAATGCTATTAACAAGATGAAGCTAAATAAATCACCTGGTCTAGATGGTTTAACATTAGAATTTTATAAGACGTTTTGGGAAAAATTAAAACAATGTTAGTAAAAGTTTTAAATAAAGGACACGGGAAAAACTTTTATCATATACACAACGAACAGGTGTTCTGTCTTTATTATTTAAAAAAAATGACCCATTATCTTTGGACAATTATCGCCCAATATCATTATTAAATGTAGATTTGAAAATATTATCTCATGTTTTGGCACAGAGACTAAAAGAGCTTCTTCCTAAACTAATTAATGAAGATCAAACCGGATATGTAAAAAATCGTTTTATTGGATTTAATTTAAGGCAAATCCAAGATATAATGGACTATGCAGAATCAAACGGAATAGATGGGGCTATTATATTTGTTGATTTTACAAAAGCTTTTGATTCTTTGGAATGGGAATTCATGTTAAGCGTTTTAAAGCATTTTGGTTTTAATGAATCATTCATATCATGGGTGGAAACACTATATAAGGAATACAGCGTGTGTGATAAATAATGGATGGGTATCCGAAATTTTGAAAACTCTAGAGGAATTCGTCAAGGATGTCCTTTATCGGCTTTACTTTTGTTTTATCAGTCGAAATTATGGCCGGCGATTAAGGCAAACCTCAGACATTAAAGGTATTCGTATTACTATAGATAATAAAACACACAGCATCAAAATATCACAATTGGCTGATGATACAACACTTTTTTGTAGTTCAAAATCAGATATATCAAAAGCTATGAATATAATTGAAAAATTTGGTTCTTTCTCAGGTCTGAAGTTAAACCGTAATAAAACAGAAGGAATTTGGATTGGGGCACTTAAAAATAGCATAGATAAAATTGAAGGCATACGCTGGACAGACAAACCCGTTAAAGCTTTAGGCATTTATTTTGGTCACGACAAACATCAATGTGAAAAGTTAAATTGGGAACCTAAAATAGATAACATGAAATCATTAATTAAAACCTGGGAAAAAGAAAATTAACAATGGTTGGGAAAATATTGATCATAAAATCTTTAATATTACCAAAATTTACATTTTGGCTACTTGTGCAAAGTTCCAGATATTTACCTAAAAGAAATTGAAAGCTGCTGTTTCAAATATATTTGGGAGGAAAAATGACAAAGTAAAAGAAACACACTTATCGGAGAATACCAAAAGGGGATTAAAATGATTGATTTTAACAGTTATTTTACAGCACTGAAAGCTTCATGGGTTTCAAATTAACAACAACCGAACTGCCGAACTGGAAGATTATTCCTACTAAATATTTTAACACTCTTGGTAAAAACTGTCTTGTCTTTAAAATGAATTTAGACAACATAAAATCACTAAATGAACTTGGAAACCTACCTGATTTTTATTTACAAGTAATTTCAAGTTGGGTGAAAACAGGAGGAGGTTTAACAAAATTTTCTGATCACTTTTGGTATCAGAAAACAGATTATTGGGGAAATAAATATATTAAAAATCGCAATAAAAGTTTGTTCTTCCGAACTGGGTTAAAAGTGGATTGGTGTATATTAACGACATACTGGATAGTGAGAGAAAATTATCCAAAGCTTTATTTTAAAAAGTTAAAGAATAAATCAAACTGGATTGCAGAGTTTAAGATGTTAAAATCTTGCATTCCAAAAGAATGGCTGCAAGTTTTAAAAAGAAAACTCCGTTAAGAGTATAATCAATATATGTAAGGATAAATTAAGATGGCAAAATAAACAAATTGAAGCAAAATATATCAACAATAAAATACTCTATACTACTTTAATAGATAAAAAGTATACAAAGCCAGTCGGTATTAATATTTGGACAAGATATTTAAAATTAGAATACACACCACATATGACATTTGTATACGATTTTATATTTAAAATTTTAATAGAAAACAAGTTGAAAATTTTCAGATGGAAACTACTTCAGTATATTATTCCTACAAAGCAGTTACTTTTAAGATGGAAAATATCTGAGAATGATAAATGCAATTTTTGTAAAACAGAAGAAGAAGATTACTTGCATTTCTTTATTACATGTTCATTTTTGAAAGATTTTTGGGAGAAGGTACATTATCTTCTAGCAAAAATGAATTTTCATAACAAGGTACTAGCAAAACATATAGTATTTGGATACAAAATATCAGACCAGGGGTATTATGGTTTTAACTATTTTTTGACAGTTTTAGGTTTTTGTATTTACAAGTCATATTATGTCTCCGAGCAAAAACTTAAATTTTTAGATGTGTATAATATGTTTATAAAAGAAATACGAAGGCTTGTGAATGAGAACAAAACAGTATCTCAAAATGTATTTTTCATTAATTTAAAAAGATTGATATAATAAAAAAAACGTTTATATTTTATCATATTCTGAGTATTGTCCTGGATACTCAGAAAGTATTTCACAGGGATACTTTATTGGAGCTTGGACAGTGAAGTAAAATTGTAACAAGCATTCTGAAGAATAAAGAATATTTATTTGTTGTTAAAAAAAAAAAAAAAAAAAAATTTATAGAATTTTTTCATATCATAAGCGGATCCGGGGAGGAGGGGGCGCCCCTTTTGTGGAAAAAATTTGGTTGATCATATAGGGAATCACTGAAGCATGACTGGAGCGGGCCCCTTAATAGGTCAGCCATTGCTCCCCATCCCCTTATGAAAAGTTCTGGATCCGCCACTGCATACTTTGCTTAAATGTAGTATATATTGTGATATGTTCAAAAATATAATAAAAATGATAGGTTACCGAGCATTTTCTGAAGCTACACTGACAAAATTAAGAAATAATTCACGGAAGCCATAATTTGTTGGACATTTACATGACCTGGGCGTGATATTCGAATTTTATGCTGGCGTTAGCGAGGATAAAATTAACGAATATCACGGCCAAGCTATGTAAATGTCCAACAAATCTATGGCTTCAATGAATTATTTCGATTCTAATAGGACAAATACGGTAATTTAAAAACTCAAGCGATGGTAGGATTGCCGTGTGTATGGCTGTTCTATTTTACCTCCTGTAAGATAAAAGCTACAAATTTCAAATAAATCTAAGTCTTACATGAATTATTTCTTAAATAAGCACTAGAAAAATGTGTTCAATTCTCATAATTTTAATCCAAACATTTTGTTCCGTTGGTTACTTTTACTGTCAAATCTAGAGTTGACATGTCGTAACTAAGGAGTGAGCCTCCATGTTGACTTACTGAAATCCACAAATGTGCGAATAATGCAATAGAATAGAAAACACCTACCTCAAAACTCAATTTTAATGCAATATTATCCGAAGTTAGGGCGTACGTAACGGAAAACGTTCAGCTTGAGAGTTTTCATTCGTATGCGTCATGTTATGACATGACGTTAATGCGCCAAGATCATTCATGAAATTTCGAATTTTATTTTATTTTGATTTTATACATTTTTTAAGCTTTTGTGCATTAATTCTTTTTGTTATGCATTATAATAGGAATAACGGTTCTGTAGTTTCTTTTCAATTTCAATTTGAACACAACGAAATCGACATAGTGTTTGCACATAGGTTACGATATATGTCGATTTACGTGGGAGGTAAATAGTAACTGCCACCAATATGCACATCTCTGAGTCTGCGCTAAGTACAGATATTTCGAGAATTTTATCACGGTGTTGTTTACAAAGCGAAAAAGCACGTCATATTAGAATGACACATTTTGTATGAAGGCCTTTTATAGCCAACTATACTGTATGGGTTTTCTCTTTTAGAAGGCTATCGGTTGCCTATAATTGTTTATATCCACTTCATTTGATCTTTGGTTGATAAAAATTTAAAAGAAGGTGTCGATGATTGCCAATTCAACAAGTCTCCATAAAAAATCAAATGACACAGAAATTAACAGCTATATGTCATCGACGCCTTCAACAATGAGCAAAGTATATACTGCACAGTCAGCTATAAAAGGACCCAAAATTACAAATGTAAAACAATTTAAAGAAGAAAACTAACAGCCTAATTGATGTACAAAAATGAACGAAAAACACATATCATGTAACACAGCAACAAACGACAGCCAATGAATTACAGGCTCCTGACTTGGGACAGGCATATTCATGAAGTTGTCTCAATTGCAATAATACCACATCTTCTAATTTTTATAAACATCATTGTATCATTTTTTACTCTTTGTGATGGTAAGCCATCATGCATGTGTCAATTTTACTCAATACCTCAGTGTAACATGTAGGTACATTATGAAGATATCGGTTGTAAATGACACATTCTATGTAGAATGATTTTATAATTTTGAATAAGAAAAATATATGTCAATTGTCATTATTAAAATTCAGCTTGTTTCGGTGTCACTTCTTTTCTTTTGGCAGTAAGTTTGTCACTAATGAAATTATTAACACCTTTGAAGTCCAATCAACTTTAATTGATTTTAATGACATGATTAACCTGGGGCAATCACCAGGTGTCATATATGTAATTTAACTTTGTGATTAGAAATCGATGAGACAAAAGCAATTTTACCAGTACATTGCCAAACGGCACAAGGGTTTTTTTGGGAAAAGGCGTCAGGGCAGAAGGGCACGGATGAGGGCACACAGGGCGCGGCTGAGGGCACCCAGGGCGCGGCGCCCTTCTATTTTGGGCTAACGAGACCAATGTGATGTGATGTTTAAGGTTTTTTTTTTTACTGAATATTTTAGTACTCTTTTAAAATTTTATATAGTAGTTACTCTACGTTTTTAGAATCTCACTTTATTATGACATGTATGAAACAATAAAAAAACTTATTTCTAGCAATACACTAAAACACTATTAAACAATTATTCAACACAAAATCAACAAGTGAAACTGCGAGCTACTGCTCACTGATGATACCCCCGCCGCAACTGGATAATTTTAAGAGTGTAAAAATATGTAAGTGTTTGGTAAACAGGAAGTTGTTGAGTGATGAATCTGAAAACGAATCACACAGTATAGCTGACGGATGGGCGGAACACTTATCGGAGAATACCAAAAGGGGATTAAAATGATTGATTTTAACAGTTATTTTACAGCACTGAAAGCTTCATGGGTTTCAAATTAACAACAACCGAACTGCCGAACTGGAAGATTATTCCTACTAAATATTTTAACACTCTTGGTAAAAACTGTCTTGTCTTTAAAATGAATTTAGACAACATAAAATCACTAAATGAACTTGGAAACCTACCTGATTTTTATTTACAAGTAATTTCAAGTTGGGTGAAAACAGGAGGAGGTTTAACAAAATTTTCTGATCACTTTTGGGTATCAGAAAACAGATTATTGGGGAAATAAATATATTAAAAATCGCAATAAAAGTTTGTTCTTCCGAACTGGGTTAAAAGTGGATTGGTGTATATTAACGACATACTGGATAGTGAGAGAAAATTATCCAAAGCTTTATTTTAAAAAGTTAAAGAATAAATCAAACTGGATTGCAGAGTTTAAGATGTTAAAATCTTGCATTCCAAAAGAATGGCTGCAAGTTTTAAAAAGAAAACTCCGTTAAGAGTATAATCAATATATGTAAGGATAAATTAAGATGGCAAAATAAACAAATTGAAGCAAAATATATCAACAATAAAATACTCTATACTACTTTAATAGATAAAAAGTATACAAAGCCAGTCGGTATTAATATTTGGACAAGATATTTAAAATTAGAATACACACCACATATGACATTTGTATACGATTTTATATTTAAAATTTTAATAGAAAACAAGTTGAAAATTTTCAGATGGAAACTACTTCAGTATATTATTCCTACAAAGCAGTTACTTTTAAGATGGAAAATATCTGAGAATGATAAATGCAATTTTGTAAAACAGAAGAAGAAGATTACTTGCATTTCTTTATTACATGTTCATTTTGAAAGATTTTTGGGAGAAGGTACATTATCTTCTAGCAAAATGAATTTTCATAACAAGGTACTAGCAAAACATATAGTATTTGGATACAAAATATCAGACCAGGGTATTATGGTTTTAACTATTTTTGACAGTTTTAGGTTTTGTATTTACAAGTCATATTATGTCTCCGAGCAAAAACTTAAATTTTTAGATGTGTATAATATGTTTATAAAAGAAATACGAAGGCTTGTGAATGAGAACAAAACAGTATCTCAAAATGTATTTTCATTAATTTAAAAGATTGATATAATAGAAAAAAGCGTTTATATTTTATCATATTCTGAGTATTGTCCTGGATACTCAGAAAGTATTTCACAGGATACTTTATTGGAGCTTGGACAGTGAAGTAAAATTGTAACAAGCATTCTGAAGAATAAAGAATATTTATTTGTTGTTAAAAAAAAAAAAAAAAAAAAATTTATAGAATTTTTTCATATCATAAGCGGATCCGGGGGAGGCGCCCCCTTTGTGGAAAAAATTTGGTTGATCATATAGGAATCACTGAAGCATGACTGGGCGGGCCCCTTAATAGGTCAGCCATTGCTCCCCATCCCCTTATGAAAAGTTCTGGATCCGCCACTGCATACTTTGCTTAAATGTAGTATATATTGTGATATGTTCAAAAATATAATAAAAATGATAGGTTACCGAGCATTTTCTGAAGCTACAACTTGTGACAAAATTAAGAAATAATTCACGGAAGCCATAATTTGTTGGACATTTACATGACCTGGGCGTGATATTGAATTTTATGCTGAGCGTTAGCGAGGATAAAATTAACGAATATCACGGCCAAGGCCATGTGTAAATGTCCAACAAATCTATGGCTTCAATGAATATTCGATTCTAATAGGACAAATACGGTAATTTAAAACTCAAGCGATGGTAGGATTGCCGTGTGTATGGCTGTTCTATTTTACCTCCTGTAAGATAAAAGCTACAAATTTCAAATAAATCTAAGTCTTACATGAATTATTTCTTAAATAAGCACTAGAAAAATGTGTTCAATTCTCATAATTCTTAATCCAAACATTTTGTTCCGTTGGTTACTTTTACTGTCAAATCTAGAGTTGACATGTCGTAACTAAGGAGTGAGCCTCCATGTTGACTTACTGAAATCCACAAATGTGCGAATAATGCAATAGAATAGAAAACACCTACCTCAAAACTCAATTTTAATGCAATATTATCCGAAGTTAGGGTGTACGCGTAACGGAAAACGTTCAGCTTGAGAGTTTTCATTCGTATGACGTCATGTTATGACATGACGTTAATGCGCCAAGATCATTCATGAAATTTCGCGGAATTTTATTTTATTTTGATTTTATACATTTTTTAAGCTTTTGTGCATTAATTCTTTTTGTTATGCATTATAATATAAATAACGGTTCTGTAGTTTCTTTTTCAATTTCAATTTGAACACAACGAAATCGACATAGTGTTTGCACATAGGTTACGATATATGTCGATTTACGTGGGAGGTAAATAGTAACTGCCACCAATATGCACATCTCTGAGTCTGCGCTAAGTACAGATATTTCGAGAATTTTATCACGGTGTTGTTTACAAAGCGAAAGAAGCACGTCATATTAGAATGACACATTTTGTATGTGAAGGCCTTTTATAGCCAACTATACTGTATGGGTTTTCTCTTTTAGAAGGCTATCGGTTGCCTATAATTGTTTATATCCACTTCATTTGATCTTTGGTTGATAAAATTTAAAAGAAGGTGTCGTATGATTGCCAATTCAACAAGTCTCCATAAAAAATCAAATGACACAGAAATTAACAGCTATATGTCATCGTCGGCCTTCAACAATGAGCAAAGTATATACTGCACAGTCAGCTATAAAGGACCCAAAATTACAAATGTAAAACAATTTAAAGAAGAAAACTAACAGCCTAATTGATGTACAAAAATGAACGAAAAACACATATCATGTAACACAGCAACAAACGACAGCCAATGAATTACAGGCTCCTGACTTGGGACAGGCATATTCATGAAGTTGTCTCAATTGCAATAATACCACATCTTCTAATTTTATAAACATCATTGTATCATTTTTTTACTCTTTTGTGATGGTAAGCCATCATGCATGTGTCAATTTTACTCAATACCTCAGTGTAACATGTAGGTACATTATGAAGATATGCGGTTGTAAATGACACATTCTATGTAGAATGATTTTATAATTTTGAATAAGAAAAATATATGTCAATTGTCATTATTAAAAATTCAGCTTCGTTTCGGTGTCACTTCTTTTCTTTTGGCAGTAAGTTTGTCACTAATGAAATTATTGAAATATATGATAAAGAAGAGTTGTTCTCTGCGTTCATTTTTGAAATTATTTATTAAAAGGTATGATTTAAAACTTAAAGATGTATTTTTGTTAATTGTCTGCGTTTAATTTTTTATGTCATACAATGCTTATTTCTTATTCCTTGAAAGTTGTTTTGTAGTTTTTTTATAAAAGGTAATTAAAAGGGTCTATATTCTTCATATTTGAGTGACTCATTTTCTTTAGGAGGCAGGTGTTACCTGTGAAAGGGGACGAAGTCAGAAAACCTTTAGAATCCTGTTAAGGTGGTATGGGAGTATGAATTAAAATTTATAGAATTTTTTCATACCATAGGCGGATCCGGGGAGGGGGCCCTTTGTGGGAAAAATTTGGTTGATCATATAGGGAATCACTGAAGCATGACTGGGCGGGCCCCTTAATAGGTCAGCCAGTGCTCCCCATCCCCTTATGAAAAGTTCTGGATCCGCTACTGCATACTTTGCTTAAATGTAGTATATATTGTGATATGTTCAAAATATAATAAAAATGATAGGTTACGAGCATTTTCTGAAGCTAGCCTACAGGTTGTGACAAAATGACACATTTTGTATGGATTATACAGGGAAAAACATCATTAATTATGCGATTAGAAGCTACATGTAAACTGAATGATAGAATTGTAAAATAAATACAAGAAGACAACTTTTGGAAAATGCTTTGAGAATATTATAAGAAAAGATAGGGTCACTGTACAATTTTTCGGCTAAAATATAAAATAGCAAAATTTAATTTAAATTCCTTCAGAAAATTTCAGAGTTACCTCACCTTCAATTCATATGATTTAGATTTAAAAATGGATACCTTTTCATATATTGCGTATGTGAAAATGTAAACTTTTCCCATATTGTTTGGGTTTCATGTGGTGTGTAATGTAGGAGTGGAATACCAAAATGTCGAAAATGAAAACTTGGTTGATTAAAACACAGCAGGAACACCAAGAACGGTGACAGACGAAGAAGTTATGGGAACTTTATTGACCTTATCATATTTTTCTGATATTTTCCGACCATTACACATATTTTCAAGCTTGAAAAGGTGACCAATTCCAGCGGCACATTATATCACCTTGTATACAGGAAGTGCCACTAGTAATCTCAATTTATATGGAAAATGTGGAAGGTGATATATGATACTATTAAATATGGATGCCTTGGAGACATGTCAGACACACCAATACAATAGACAATAACACTATTGAAGCTAATAAAAACTTGAACAGTTCTATGCTTTCGAATGGCAACTATTCAATGTCTCAAATAGCTTATAACAGTTGTCTTCTTAAACGTACAGAAAAAGTAAAATTAACTGACGACTGCTAAAAAAAAAAAACAAAACAAACAAACATGTCGAGGCCTTTAGTTTTCTCGTTTGAATTGTTTTACATTTGCAATTTCAAGGCCTTTTATAGCCAACTATACTGTATGGGTTTTCTCTTTTAGAAGGCTATACGGTTGCCTATAATTAATTTTATATCCACTTCATTTGATCTTTGGTTGATAAAAATTTAAAAGAAGGTGTCGTATGATTGCCAATTCAACAACTCTCATTAAGAAATCAAATGACACAGAAATTAACAGCTATATGTCATCGTACGGCCTTCAACAATGAGCAAAGTCCATACTGCACAGTCAGCTATAAAGGCATAAAATTACAAATGTAAAACAATTTAAAGGAGAAAACTAACGGCCTAATTGATGTACAAAAAATGAACGAAAAACACATATCATGTAACACAGCAACAAACGACAGCCTCCTGACTTGGGACAGGCATATACATAAAGTTGTCTCAATTGCAATTACACCACATCTTCTAATTTTTATAAACATCTGAAAAACATCACACCATAAAACAGTATAGAAATGGGCTTAAGTCATATAAGTGTTACAGTTTCAGCTTCTATATACATAGAGTAGAAACACTCTAACAGTGGTCATGAAAATGTCTTATTTTCTTGCTTCAGACTTTAAACTCTGATTGAAGGTTGTAAAATTCAATATACATCATATCTCATTGGGATGCATGACCTTTGAGCAATGGGTTTGCAAGTGGCTACTGTGAATGTAGAAGGTGATAACATAAAAACATTGGTTTAAATTTGTGTGACAAGGTAAACGTTGCTAGAAATAATCATTTTTCATTGTTTCTTCACCATGTTTACTGCATCGCGTTACAATACAAATTTCTCACTTCTTGCTAATAGATCTGGTGATGTGAAGTTGATTTCTCTTTTCTTCTCATTGTATCATTTTCCTATTTTTAATCTTTTGTGATGGTAAGCCATCATGCATGTTATTGTATATATATAAAACAAAAGTTGTGTCAATTTTGCTCAATACCTCAGTGTAACATGTAGGTACACTATGAAGATATGCGGTTGTAAATGACACATTCTATGTAGAATGATTTTATAATTTTGAATAAGAAACATATATGTCAATTGTCATTATTAAAAATTCAGCTTCTTTTCGTGTCACTTCTTTTCTTTTGGCAGTCACTAATAAAATTATTGAAATATATGATAAAGAAGAGTTGTTCTATGAGTTCATTTTGAAATTATTTATTAAAAGGTATGATTTAAAACTAAAAGATGTATTTTTTGTTAATTGTCTGCGTTTAATTTTTTTATGTCATACAATGCTTATTTCTTATTCCTTGAAAGTTGTTTTGTATTTTTTACAAAAGGTAATTAAAAGGGTCTATATTCTTCATATTTGAGTGACTCATTTTCTTTAAACTTGAGTGCCCCATTATTTTCTATTTTTACCATATTTTTCTTTATTCATAATTTGTTTGCTATTTTTCTGCACATTTTGTCGATTCTTTAAAACCCCACGCAGACCCTCATCTACGAGTGGACTTTGTATCTAAGTTTTAAAACACATTTAATGAAATAAGAAGAACGATTTTAAGTTAAATTTCCTGAAGATTATACACATGAAAATGAGATTACTAGTTTTAAAGAAGCCCGTATGTCGGGGATAACAAAACATTCAAATTCGATTTATTATGGATCTTTGTACAGATACAAGTCTGTCTGATTGATATGCGTAAGTTTCCCAAAAGAACTCACTATAGGAATAATCTAACTTCAGAATCTGTTAAAAAGAACGGAAATACCGCAACGTTTCCGATGTTGGTTCTATTGTTAAGACATTATGTTGTGACGTCATTTGCAATGTAAACAAAGAAACGCTATTGTCAGGTAACGTTTTTATCATATCAAAATCTGAATTAAAAGAATGTATATTTAAATGGTTAAAAGACTGAAAACTCTGCTATTTTAATGTAAACAAAAGGCGTGTTGCTGTGAAGCATCGAGTTGTTAAGGAACAGATCTGTTCCAAAACCAACGTGTCACAATGATCCTTAATCATAGCGATCACCATTATATGACTTCATTCAACTTTGAATCTGCATGTCTTTTGTTAAAAGTATAACGAAAAACAACAACATTAAAGCAAAGTCAACCAAGAATTATAAAAGGACATTATAAGAATACAAATGTTATTGTTATTGTGTTGTCGTCCATACTCTTTCCGGTATTCATACATATTAATTTTCGAAATCGTGAAGACATATATTGCAGCGTCCGCCAGGGGAAATGCAACTGTTTGAAAAAGTTCAAAACGTTACGATTATGATTTTATAAGTATATTGGATTTTTATTTTGATTTTAGTAGTTTTATTGATTTGCTTACTGATGTAAGTACGTCCCCATAACATTTTACTCAAATCCGAGCCAAAATGATACGGAAAAGATTTCTGCGAGATGCGGAAAATAAAAAAGTTAAAAAAGTTAACGATTTTGAGTTCATTAGTACAATTAAAATTTCTGGAAATTTTCCGATTTTTTTTTTTTTTTTTATTGATTTTCTACTGTAATAGGGACTTCGTCCCTTATAAATTTTGACTTGGATGGAGAGTTGTCTATTGGCACTCATACCACATCTTCTTATATCTATGTACAAGTGAACTTTTTCTGTTATCATTTTATGACTGTATGATGCTGCCTTAATTTCTTTCTGGTGTAGACCTGATTTCAGGTGTTATATGTGTTTATATATAGACCAATGTTGAGTTGTTTTTATTCCCCGCCGTTAGGCAACGGGGGCATTAAGTGTTACCCTTAACGTTCGTCTTTCCGTGCATCCCATTTTTGTTTCCGCACTTAAGTTTGCCTCATGCAAATATTATGAAACTCATACACAATGCTAAGAACCAAAACTCGCTAACAGAGTTTGAATTTGGGCATTAAGTCACTTACCGTTTTAGAGTTATGCCCCTTTCATAACTTGGAAAATTGCAAACTTTTCGTTTCCGCATGCTCATTTAAGTTTGCCTCGTGCAAATTTTATGAAACTCATACACAATGCTGAGAACCAAAACATGCAGACCAAGTTCAAATTCATGCACTGAGTAATTACCTTTCTAGAGTTATGCTCCTTTGTAACTAGTTTCCGCTCTCTTAAGTTTGCTTCATCCAAATTTTATGAAACTCATACAGATGCCCCTTTTCCATCGTATTTTATAAGGCCCCGTCATAATTTAAGATCGGTTCCGCAATTCATCCTTTAGCTAGAGCATTTCGAGTTATTTCCCTTTAAATGCAATCAAAATTTTAATGGCCGCCATTGATTGAATTTTCGTAATTATTTTTGAACATTTTTGAAGCCACTGAGTACAAATACGGTTCATGATTGAATCTAATAAGGACATCATCGACTTCATACCTCTACAAATTTAAAATGTAGACAATTTAAAAGGAACCAGGTGATCGTTTGAGTTATAATTTTACGATGCATGGGATGAACAACGTAAACAATCTGCTGTTTGTTTATATTTTCATTTTAAATTTGACCACTTTAACTATTTGACCAGTCGAGACGACAGAGTGGGTGTGAATTTACAACTGCTTTCTTACTGTTGTTTCAATAGACAAAAAAACTATACAGAATTAAATAGAAAAAAGATGAATAGCCTAAAAAGTTTTGTACAGTTATGAGCCAAGATAATTCTGGGACATAATATATTGTATAATAGTCCCATGGTCATGATGGTAATTGTAGCTTTGATTGGTATAGACATGTCAGGTCCAAAAGGTATTTGGTACTAATCTTTTGTGCAGCTTAAAAGCAATACATATGCTCCTTGCCATGCAAGTCTTGACACTTTCACAACACATCCATAGCTATATATAGACAATCAGCCTCAGTGATTGAGTATTAAAATGAAAAACTAGAGTTATTGATGAGGCAGTTGCACCGTCAAGATTCTATTAGCTGAGTCTAGAAGTGATAATTTTATTACAAAAAGGTATTAATTAAAAACCTAATATATATATCTTTATTTTATACCAGTAAATGTGAAACAATGGTATATTTGATTAAATCCCTATCCATAACAGTGCCTTTATATCTATGTAAAGGGTGCCCTTAAAGTGTAGTCCTCCATGTAAAGGGTGCCTTTAAAGTGTAGTCCTCCACTCAAAGGGTGCCCTTAAAGTGTAGTCCACCACGCAAGGTGCCCTCAAAGCATAGCCAATTGTCCTAAGAGTGGCCTCTATGCAAATTTTTATGCCATTACATACAATCACACAAGTTCCTGCAAAATATTTTCACAGTTTGAAAAATTTGACGTTGTAATTAAAAGCTATTGTTGTGTGACGTCAAAAGGTTATTAGGAGACACAGATCTAGGGTCTTTTGGAGACAAAATTCAGTTAAATACCAAAAGTGTAAATATGTTTATTGGTTCTTTCTGCAACGTCATAACAGAAGCATTATGACATAAGTAAGTAAATTTTATTTAAAGTCAAGCCGACTTTTAATTTTGTGTATATACAAGCCATATGTACACAATAAAAAAGAAAACATGAGCTCTGATCAACTCTTTTAACAGACTTTCATATAAAAATCATGCAGCTTCATGCATACACGTATTATACTAATAAGTAAAAAGTCATGCAAATATATTATATTTATAGACATAGGAAATGAACGGGAAAATGCAAGAATTTGAAAGTCGTCTATTTGGTTTTGTGAATACTTGATTTGTGCTTTATGAGTGAAGGACTGAGGTGAAAGACATCAGATCCACTACTGTCTGTAAAGACATAATCACTGGAATTTCTATTAAAAATGATTGAAAAAAATGGTATTTACATAAATGTGTATGTTATTACTTGTTCTGACATCATGTTCATTGGCACATTGCTTTAGAAGTTTAATCAGAAATCCATTTTTGATCCTAGTAATGTCCTTGTTGTAGAATGTGCTTTATTTATCAGATAAACCAGTAAATAAACATAATTATATATTCTGAACATGTACACATGTACTTCATTTTAACTTTGATGGATAGTTGTCTCATTGACAATCACGCAACATCTCTTTATTTTTATATGTACATTTACAGATGAGGAGAATAAAAGAGTAAAGAAATTTGAATATGGATTTAAAGAAAAATGAAAAAGATGAAAATAGGTAGGATGAAAAGATGATAACAGACGAAAAAATACAGATTTTCAGTAAAATTTAAACTTTTTTCATAAAAGAGATAACAATAGGTCCTCCAGCATTTATCATATGAATGAAGTTAGATTAACGATAATTATCAATGAGATAGCAAAAACATGATGTAATTAAACCAGAAAGGACAGGTTATTTGAAAAATACCTTGCTATACACTTATAATAGAAATAAGAAGATGTGGTATGAGTGCCAATGAGATAAGTCTCCTTCCAAGTCACAATGTGTAAAAGTAAACAATTATAGGTCAAAGCACGGCCTTCACACGAACAGCAAGCTATAAAGGGCCCCAAAATGACTAGTGTAAAACAATTCAAACAGGAAAACCAATCTATATAAAAACGAGAAACACTTATGAACCACACCAACAAATGACAACCACTGAACAACAGGCTACTGACTTAGGACATGTGCAAACAAATGCAGCAGGTTTAAACGTTTTGACAGGCGCCAACCTTCACCCCTAACCTGAAACAGCAGTGCAGCATTACAACATAGAATGACACACTATAAAATATCAATTGAAATGGCTTAACTCGATCAAAAGACATATATAACAAAACAAGTAAACATACACTGAATGAATAAATTTGATCTATGACACAATATAAATAATATAAACTGGGACAAAATATGAGTACAGATAAAAATATGGACTTGTAATTGATCAGTCTGTTTAAAAGTAAGGACAAAAAATATACATGTGTAAAAAGTATTACACAAAGATTTGGTATAGAAGTTGGTTGTACATGTACCTGTAGAAAGCTTACTACAAAGGAGATATCACATCCCAATTTATAATACTATTCATGGATGAATTCAGTAAACATGGTAAAACCTTTTAGTAATTTAGTAATTCATTGTAATTTGTGGTAATAAAGTTCCTGACTTTATAATTTACCAGTTATAAATACATACAGTTACATTCATTGAAATCTATGATGTCACTACAGACATGGAAATAGCAATGAAAAAATAAACAAACAAACTTTTTTTTCAGATTTCCTTGCATTCTGTTGCTGAGTGACTGTTTTGGTAGGGAAGGAGTAGATGTTTCAGGATGGATAAGCGTTCTCAAGATATTTCTCCATATAACTGGAGTCATTAACTGGGTTCAACAGTGGATTTTCAGGGTATTTTATGGATTAATTGATTGATGTTTATTAAAATTATATAAAAACTGGACATTTTATGCAGAAATATTAACATTTTCAAAACTTATTTGTAAAGTTTCACATTCATATTCAATGAATTCTTCAGTCACATAAGCTTAATAAGGAACAATAACATGCTAATTGAGGTATATATTTTATTACTTAGGATTTTCAGGAATGAAAACATTTTGTCAATAGTCTAGCCATTCTTATTGATGGATATTTGTTTAGCCAGGTAAATGTTACTGGCTCCTTTTAACTTCATGTTATAAAATATATTTCAGAGGAGTAGTAAAACCCAGAGTTATTAGAAACACAGAGAAGACTAAAAACCTTGAAGAGCAGGTCAGGCAGTTAATGCTGGAACAAAAGTAAGAATAAACTAATTATATTCCTTAGGAAAACAAAAATGCTGAAAAAGTTACAAATTTAAGCATGATTATTGTGTCAACTTATCAATGAACAATTTTTGTCTTGCCTTGACAGAATCAAAAGCGAGACATAGGTATTCTGTTTGCGGGCGGCGGCATCAACAATGTATTAGTTTGTGATTAGGTCTACTTTATGATGAATCACTAGTGGTAGGTCAATGATATTTGGTATGCAGCTGTATTAGCATTGGCACATCTCATTACCATGGAGATTATTTGGCCCAGCCCCTCAGTCATGGTCTTTTGACTTTGAAACTTTGCCTAGTTTTCATGTATTAGTTTGTGATTAGGTCTAGTTTATGGTGAACCACTGATGGTAGGTCAATAACATTTGATATGCAGTTGTATAAGCATTGGCATATCTCATTTCCATGGAGATTATTTGGCTCCACCCCTCAGTCATGGTCTATTTACTTTGAAACTTTTGCTTAGTTTACATGTGTTAGTTTGTGATTAGCTATGTTTAAGGGAACCGTTAGTAGTAGGTCAATGATAATTGGTATGCAGTTGTTTAAGCATTAGCACATCTCATTTGGTCCTTACCCTTCAGTCATGGTCTATTGACTTTGAAACTTTTGCTTAGTTTACATGTATTAGTTTGTTATTAGATCAGTTTAAGATGAACCACTAATGTTAAGTCAATGATATTTGGTATGCAAATGTATTGGCATTAGCAAGTTTCGTTTCCATGGAGATTATATAGCCCTCCCTCATTATGGTTCATTGACTTTGAAACTTTTACATAGTTTACAAGTTAATGTTTGTGTTTAGGTCTGTTTAAAGGAACGATTTATGAAAAGTCAATGATATTTGGTATGCAGTTGTAATAGCATTGGCACATCTCATTCCCATGGTGATTGTTTAGCCCTGTAACTTCAGTCATGGTTCATTGACTTTGAATATTTGCATAACTTACATATTAAAGTATTGCTATTTTAATTTCAACATTTGCATTATCCAAATAACAAATAGGCGAGACATATCTCTGTGTTAACAGTTTATATAATACTTTTATTTTCATGAAGTTTATTTTTGAACAAAATATCTGTTGCCAAAGATTTTTTCTTTTAACTAAACAGGGGCTAAATAGTTCAAATACTGTATGGCTAGCATGTCAACACTGAGGTTGTGAGTTCAAGCCCGCATGTGGCTGATGTGTTCAACTCCAACCTTAATTGACTAGTATTGTAAGTTTTCCTGCCAAAGGTTGTGGTTTCTCTCTTATAATAGAAATAAGAAGATGTGGTATGAGTGCCAATGAGACAAGTCTCCTTCAAGTCACAATGTGTAAAAGTAAACAATTATAGGTCAAAGTACGGCCTTCACACCAAACAGCAAGCTATAAAGGGCCCAAAATGACTAGTGTAAAACAATTCAAACAGGAAAACCAAAGGTCTAATCTATATAAAAAACGAGAAACACTTATGAACCACACCAACAAACGACAACCACTGAACAACAGGCTCCTGACTTAGGACAGGTGCAAACAAATGCAGCGGGTTTAAACGTTTTGACAGGCACCAACCTTCACCCCCTAACCTGAAACAGCAGTGCAGCATTACAACATAGAATGACACACTATAAAATATCAATTGAAATGGCTTAACTCGATCAAAAAGACATATATAACAAAAACAAGTAAACATACACTGAATGAATAAATTTGATCTATGACACAATATAAATACATGGATTTTTCTAGCATTCCACAGGGTCCGGTATTCGGGCCCACTCCCAGTGACAAATACCCTACATTTTTCCCAATTGTGGGAGCAAAATTCCCAAACGATCTCAAGATTTATTTTCATCTTTATTATTCATGACAGCGATGTTCATTTTGTTCAACCGCTAGCTTTATGCCGAAAATCGCCAAAAAGTAATGTGTAAATCCGAGTAAAATCGTATCTGGACAGAAACAACATTGAAAAACAATGGCTGCCATAAACCGGAAATGAAAACAATTACAATACCGGATCAGATTCCGGCGGCGGATAAGGGTAATTCCGGGTTTTTCGATCAAATACTAATTCCAGGCAGGTGACATAATACATTTATGATGATGAAATATAAACACTAGAATTGAAAACCAAAAGATATATGGAAAAGAAAGAAAAAGCAGGAAATATTTTATACAGAAACTCCAAATTACTTTTAGTTCACAAATTTTCATGTCAAAATCCAATAAAATGTGACAGTAATTTTCTTTATCATTATTAAATGTTGACATTACATGTAGACGTTTTATCGTGTAAACATATTACTACAATTCCAAGAGGTAATTTCTTCTCAATTTTGAAGGGCCAGTAAAAATCTGGAAGTTTCTTACTTTATTTTCACAATAAAAGACAACTTTTAATGAACTAAACACACTAAAACTCAAATCTGGTATATTTGCTGTTTTCCCAATTTCATTGAAAAGCGCGTGAAAATATTCCCAAAACTGGCCAGGGTCCTTTTTCCCAAAATACCCAGAAAAACCCCTGAAATAATATAAACTGGGACAAAATATGAGTACAGATAAAGATATGGACTTGGAATTGATCAGTCTGTTTAAAAGTAAGGACAAAAAATATACATGTGTAAATAGTATTATACAAAGATTTGGTATAGAAGTTTGGTTGTACATGATATCACATCCCAATTTAAAATACCATTTATTAATGAATTCAGCAAACATGGTAAAACATTTTTAATTTAGAATTTGTGGTAATAAAGATCCTGACTTTATAATTTACCATTAATAAATACATACAATTACATTCATTGAAATCTATAATGTCACTACAGACATGGAAATAATATTAAAACTTGTTTTTCAGATTTCATTGCATTCTGTTGCTGAGTGACTGCTTTGGTAGAGAAGGAGTAGATGTTTCAGGATGGATAAGCGTTCTCAAGATATTTCTCCATATAACTGGAGTAGTTAACTGGGTTCAACAGTGGATTTTCAGGGTATTTTACGGATTAATTGATTGATGTTTATTAAAATTATATAAAAGCTGGACATTTTATCCAGAAATATTAACATTTTCAAAACTTATTTGTAAAGTTTTACATTCGTATTCAATGAATTCTTCAGTCACATAAGCTTAATAAGGAACAATAACATGCTAATTGAGGTATATATTTTTATTACTTAGGATTTTCAGGGAATGAAAAACATTTTGTCAATAGTCTAGCCATTCTTATTGATGGATATTTGTTTAGCCAGGTAAGTGTTACTGGCTCCTTTTAACTTCATGTTATAAAATATATTTCAGAGGAGTAGTAAAAACCCAGAGTTATTAGAAACACAGAGAAGACTAAAAAACCTTGAAGAACAGGTCAGGCAGTTAATGCTGGAACAAAAAGTAAGAATAAACTAATTATATTCCTTAGGAAAACATAAAATGCTGAAAAAAGTTACAAATTTAAGCATGATTATTATGTCAACTTATCAATGAACAATTTTTGTCTTGCCTTGACGGAGTCAAAAAGCGAGACATAGGTATTCTGTTTGCAGCGGCGTCAACAATGTATTAGTTTGTGATTAGGTCTACTTTATGATGAATCACTAGTGGTAGGTCAATGATATTTGGTATGCAGCTGTATTAGCATTGGCACATCTCATTACCATGGAGATTATTTGGCCCAGCCCCCTCAGTCATGGTCTATTGACTGAAACTTTGCTTAGTTTACATGTATTAGTTTGTGAATAGGTCTAGTTTATGGTGAACCACTGATGGTAGGTCAGTGATATTTGATATGCAGTTGTATAAGCATTGGCACATCTTATTTCCATGGAGATTATTTGGCCCCGCCCCCTCAGTCATGGTCTATTGACTTTGAACCTTTTTCTTAGTTTTCATGTATTAGTTTGTGATTAGGTCAGTTTATGGGGAACCACTAGTGATAGGTCAATGATATTTGGTGTGCAGTTGTATTAGCATTGGCACATCTCATTACCATGGAGATTATTTGGCTCTGCCCCCTCAGTCATGGTCTATTTACTTTGAAACTTTTGCTTAGTTTACATGTATTAGTTTGTGATTAGGTATGTTTAAGGGGAACCGTTAGTAGTAGGTCAATGATAATTGGTATGCAGTTGTTTAAGCATTAGCACATCTCATTTCCATGGAGAATATTTGGTCCTTACCCCTCAGTCATGGTCTATTGACTTTGAAACTTTTGCTTAGTTTACATGTATTAGTTTGTGATTAGGTCAGTTTAAGATGAACCACTAATGTTAAGTCAATGATATTTGGTATGCAAATGTATTGGCATTTGCAAGTTTCGTTTCCATGGAGATTATATAGCCCCCCCTCATTATGGTTCATTGACTTTGAAACTTTTACATAGTTTACAAGTTAATGTTTGTGTTTAGGTTTGTTTAAAGGGAACGATTTATGAAAAGTCAATGATATTTGGTATGCAGTTGTAATAGCATTGGCACATCTCATTCCCATGGTGATTGTTTAGCCCTGTACCTTCAGTCATGGTTCATTGACTTTGAATATTTGCATAACTTACATGTTAAAGTATTGCTATTTTAATTTCAACATTTGCATTATCCAAATAACAAATAGGCGAGACATATCTCTGTGTTAACAGTTTATATAATACTTTTATTTTCATGAAGTTTATTTTTGAACAAAATATCTGTTGCCAAAGATTTTTTTCTTTTAACTAAACAGGGGGCTAAATAGTTCAAATACTGTATGGCTAGTTTGTCAACACTGAGGCTGTGAGTTCAAGCCCCGCATGTGGCTGATGTGTTCAACTCCAACCTTAATTGACTAGTATTTTAAGTTTTCCTGCAAAGGTTGTGGTTTCTCTCAGGCTTCCTCCACCTATAAAAACTGATCCCCACTATATAATCAATTAGCAATAGTGCTGAAAGTGAAGTTTTAACACTAACAATCAATCAATCAATTTAACAAAAAAGACTTGCAAATGAAATTGATTACTAGTTATACTGTTATGTTCATGACTTACACATGTTACATGTACATTTACTTGTCATTTTTTTTGTGGAAATACATTTATTCACTAGTCTATAATTGTTTTCCAATGCCAACTAGGGATAAGACCTTGAACAAGGAAATTTTATTTACTGATACATGTGCAGGTAACTTAGTTTGGAAATAGAGTTATCTCCCATAGTCATCCAGATTCTTTAATTGAGAAACTTATATTTTATTCTCTTCTTCGTTTTCTCTAAGCTTTATTGCTCTTATAGAGTTTAATTGACTGTCTTTAATAGTTGTCTTCATTATTCATTAAGTACAATTTCATGAACCTTGAAAATCTCATTTGTCTGTTACATGTATTTTCAAAATACTGCTTAATTTGCAAGCCTCCAGGAATATTTTTTTCCAAAGATGTTGCACCACTAACTTTCATCTGTGCATAGAAAAGTTCTTGAGAAAAAAGTTTTAACTCTGATTAAGAAATTTCATGCAAACCCCATACTCAGGAAGGTTAATATGAATATAGAACAATAATAATGAACAATCATTTTCTGTTTCAGAAACTAGCTACAAATTCTGGTGGAAATAATTATTCAGTATGTACGTGTCTAAAGCATGGAAATGTAGGTGTGGTCAGCAGTGGAGGGTACGTCCCACAAGCACCACCTCCCCCACCACCTCCCCCTCCACCACCACCCCTTCCACCAGTTATGTCATTATCAAAAAGAGTTTTGGCTGAAAAGAACAACAATACAGTGAAATCAACAGATAAGTCAGTAAGTTATACAGTCAAATCAACAGATAAGTCAGTAAGTTACACAGTAAAATCAACAGATAAGTCAGTAAGTTACACAGTAAAATCAACAGATAAGTCAGTAAGTTACACAGTCAAATCAACAGATAAGTCAGTAAGTTACACAGTAAAATCAACAGATAAGTCAGTAAGTTATACAGTCAAATCAACAGATAAGTCAGTAAGTTACACAGTCAAATCAACAGATAAGTCAGTAAGTTACACAGTGAAATCAACAGATAAGTCCGTAAGTTACACAGTGAAATCAACAGATAAGTCAGTAAGTTACACAGTAAAATCAACAGATAAGTCAGTAAGTTATACAGTCAAATCAACAGATAAGTCAGTAAGTTACACAGTCAAATCAACAGATAAGTCAGTAAGTTACACAGTGAAATCAACAGATAAGTCAGTAAGTTACACAGTGAAATCAACAGATAAGTCAGTAAGTTACACAGTAAAATCAACAGATAAGTCAGTAAGTTACACAGTCATATAAACAGATAAGTCAATAAGTTACACAGTAAAATCAACAGATAAGTCAGTAAGTTATACAGTCAAATCAACAGATAAGTCAGTAAGTTACACAGTGAAATCAACAGATAAGTCAGTAAGTTACACAGTAAAATCAACAGATAAGTCAGTAAGTTACACAGTCATATAAACAGATAAGTCAGTAAGTTACACAGTCAAATAAACAGATAAGTCAGTAAGTTACACAGTGAAATCAACAGATAAGTCAATAAGTTATACAGTGAAATCAACAGATAAGTCAGTAAGTTACACAGTAAAATCAAGAGATAAGTCAGTAAGTTATACAGTCAAATCAACAGATAAGTCAGTAAGTTATACAGTCAAGTCAACAGATAAGTCAGTAAGTTACACAGTCAAATCAACAGATAAGTCAGTAAGTTACACAGTCAAATCAACAGAGAAGTCAGTAAGTTATACAGTCAAATCAACAGATAAGTCAGTAAGTTACACAGTGAATTTTACAGTGTATCTATTATTGCAAAAGATCGCAAAAATAAAGACTAGCAATTCAAAACCATTATTTGTATGTAATATTAGCCTAAATTACAGTCATTATTCTCATATATTTCAAACATCACAGTAGTAAATGAATGCAAAAATTTCTGAATTTACCAGTTTGTTTTTGTTGAAAGTACATTATACCTCCTAAACCTTACCTTGTAATGTTTCTCTTAAAAAAATAAAGGTTATTTGATCATTTATTTTAATAACCATAACATACACATGATAAAGCCATAAAATTTGTCAAAATGAAAAACACATGACTCATTCTAAGTTAGTTTATTGGTATAATATAAAAATGAAAAGATGTGGTATGATTGCCAATGAGACAACTTTCCACTAGAGTTCGAATGACATAGAATTTAGAAACTATAAGTTTGCTAAAAGTCCAAGCTCAGCTGTCACATTTTGTAATACATATAATAAAACTTTTGATTGGATGACGTTTGCTGTCAATGCTGAGGTTGATGGTTAGGCTTATTAGAAACACTATATGCAATCGCAGTTGACATTTTTTGGATATTTCAAATGATGTAATTTGAACATTAAATGAGTATTGCAGTAGAGTAGTTATAAAAGTACTGTATTTGGAGAGTGAATTTGAAGATCACAAATAACTGATTTACTGGCCTTGCTCTAGATCACCAGTAAAACTACATTTGTGACAATCAAATTCACAATTGACGGTTGCAACTCTTCAAAACAGTGCTGTTTTCATGAAGTATAAGAGCCTGCATCATTCTAATATTTGAACTTAAGACTTTTCAGCAAAATTGATTTTTTTGGGGTAATAACCTAAAGAATCAATAAAAATTTCTTTCAGTTTGACAGATGATAAAATGTGGGTTAATGTAATTTCTTTTAATATATAATGTGTCCATATAAGACTCATTTCACCTTCATTTTCTGTAATTCTGTCACACAGTTATAATTTTTTTGTTATTGAAGCTGTAGTTAGTGTTGTGATTTCTACGTTATATAATTTAAATGACAAAATTTGTTCCAGAGGAAGAGTCCTTTGAAGTCCTTAGTGTTAACACCAGCTGACCTTCAGCAGATAAAACTCACCACTCCTAAAGAAAGACATCCTTCAGAAAATGTAAGATATCTTATGAATAACCAGGCTTCCCACGTAAAACAAATGTTATCTGACTGAACTTTACTACAGCACACAATACATGGCAATCACATTTATAATAAAGGTATGATAAATCTCTCTAACATGTCTAATAGCAAGAAGAAATAATAGATAAGCAACTCAGGTGGCAAACTTTTGCTACTATGTTCGTTTTTTACTATGAAAGAGGGCGCTCTTACTTCTTTTCAAATTTTTGAATTGATGTTTTATTAAAAGTTCAAGCATTTACTGATAAATTTGCCTCAGTAAAGATTTCATCATTCTTGTATCAATTGTAAAATCGCGTTGAATCTGCTTAACAATGTATCATGGTATAAACTTGATATTATTTATTTAAATTTAATGTTTCGGACTGCTTCTGCTGTATTCTTTCAGCTAAAAGTCCTTTGAATTTTGCAGTGTTTAATAAATTGAACAGTATTTTCGATTATTTGGGTGATTTATATAAAAATAAGATGTGGTATGATTGCTAATGAGAAAACTCTCTACCAGAGACCAAATGACATAAAAATTAACAACTATAGGTCACTATACAGCCTTCAATAATGAGGAAAACCCATCCCACATGGTAAGCTGTAAAAGGTTCAGAAATGACAAATGTATAACAATTCAAACTAGAAAACTAATGGCCTGATTTAAGTTCAAAACAATCAAAGAAAAACAAATATGATATACAGCAACAAACGACAACCACTGAATCACAGGCTCCTGACTTGAGACAGGCACATACAAAAAGATTTGGCTTACTTTAACACTCTCAAAGTGTTCTAGAATTAATTATTATTACTTTTAATATTATTTATGACAAATTTTTCAGAGGAAATTCCTCAATACACCATTTACGACAAGTGACGAAAAAGTCTTTTTGCTGTAATCATGTGGCAAAAACAATTATACAGAAATACAGAAAGTACACAACTTGTTATTGTACTGACTGCCAAAGCAAATAAAGGACCTACAATAATTTAGATTATAATAAAACATTACTGATATTTGTCCATGTCTATCTGGACATAGTAACTAACAATAAGTAATTACTTTTCAGGGAAAGAGAAATGGTTGTATGCAGCCATTGATTACAGAAGATGATCTGAGGAATAAATGTCTAAACAAAGTCATACTGAATACACCAAACAAAGAAAACGTCAAACACAGGTTTCTCTCTATCTTTTTCATGAATTTGCACATAATATAGAAAAAATACAGTTATTTCTAACTCGAACGTTCACATTTTGGTTTCCATGTAGATTATTTGACTCCAACCTTCACTCATGTCATGGTCTATTTATTACGAAAAATTTGTAAAAACACCAAGTAGTGAATACAAAAAGGGAAATAATCTATATACCCCCAATACAGTGTAGATAAAATTCCTCAAGAAACATAAAAATGTTTGGGAGCCTGTTTATATTGCAACATTTAAAAAACATTAACGTAAATTCAAAATTATTGCGTTCATTTATTATTGCAAATTTTGAAGAAAAGTCAAAAATGTGAGATTTATTATAGCAATTTAAGGAAAATCTGCGTACATTTATATATGTATCAGAGATCAGAATGCGAGTTCTTATCATTGCGATTATCACCCAGTCGCATTATTCACAATAATAAAACCTCACAATAATATCTGAATTTACAGTATTCTGAACACTATAAATTCAGAAATTGTCATGACAAATATGTGAGATAAATTATTGCCATTTCAGGAAATGCTGCAAACAAACAATGCTATCAAATGCAAGTTTCTATTTTTGTTAAGTTTATCCTGTCACAATTTTCACGATAATAAAAACATCACAAAAATTTCAGAACTTGTGGTATTAAAGTCATAGAGTAGCCTTTTATAGATAGTTTAAATGAGTTCTATTTTATTCAAATAATACTTTTGAAGATGAACAAAAGACATTTGTACCAGAACTTACAAACAAGTTAATACAGATTTGTATATTTATAAAGTTCAGATAAATTAATTTAAACAAGAGCTAACCAAGAGTTGATTCACACCACATTGATGTCTTTTCATGGACTATGTTAAAATAGAAATAATTTGCTTTTTACAACAATTTTTTTAGGTTAGCACAAGAAGTATTGAGTTTTAGGTTAAAGAAAACTGAAATAAAGAGGTAAGACAATTGATATTAATTTGTGCACAAACAGCAGAAAACACAGAAATCAAACAATGACAATAGATTCCTTGGTAATGGGAATAGAAATTACAGTACAGAAAAAGATTGTACTGATTTATAATTCATTTTATTTATACCATAGATGTGTGTCTCTGTTCCTTTATATATGAAATACATATGGCAAGTCCATTGCTGTTAACAGGGGTTCATCCTTTGTGAGTCAATCTGTTTGTAGTCACAATTTTGATTGGATGACATCATAAATTTTATTGGGGTTGAATCCATGGTTTACTGATCTGTAAATAAGGGAAGCTGCCATTTTGAATTCCCTAATTTATTGGTTTATGATAATAAACAAACTATCAAGTCTCATCTGTAATCTCCTCTCTGTCAAAGCTTATTTAATTCTTAAGTGTTCATAAAGCCTAAAAAAAGGACCCAAAATTCAGAAAGGCTTTGTGAAATACAACTAAGGTCTTCTATTCCTAGGGGAGAAAATCCTTAATATTTTGAAAAATTCAAAGTTTTTTAAACAGTTAATTTATAATTATGACATATCAATGATAATTCATGTCAACATGGAAGTGCTTACTACTTGACTTGTGATACCCTCGGGAGGAAACCTGCACCAGCAGCGGCATCAACCCAGTGGTTTTAAATAAACTAATTATAGATACCAGGATTTAAATTTTGTTAGCTGGATGCGCGTTTCGTCTACAAAAGACTCATCAGTGACGCTCGAATCAAAAAAGTTAAAAAGGTCAAATAAAGTACGAAGTTGAATAGCATGGACGTTTATCTATGACATGAAACTGTTAAGGTTCCAAAAACAAGATCATTATTTGGCAGAATTTTCTATTCATGAGAATTTAAGACCAAAATGATGTCGTAAATAAATGTAGAATACTTCGTTTATTTTGCATTAGAATGAAGATAACTGTATTTATGTTTTAAGCTTGCCTACATAAAACTTGGTTTTGCTGTCACAAATATCTGTTTACCTAGCTCTGTTACACATTGCTAGATAAACTTGATTTGTGATAGTATAATTTGTGGTTTACATAATATTCTAAATGTAACATTAAGCTAGGGAATATTCAAAGTCCGATATAAGAAAATCATACCATTTATGCAGGTCATGTGTCCATTTCTCTGAACTAGTAAACATCATTGCTTAGGGGCCAGCTGAAGCCCACCTCCTGGTACGGCATATTCTTGCTGCGTTAAGACCCATTGGTGGCCTTGGGCTGTTTTCTGCTCTTTGGTTGGGTGGTTGTCTCTTTGACACATTCCCTGTCTCCATTTTCAATTCTTATGAAACTTGACAACTTCATTGGAAGTATTTTTTTACAGCGGATGACCTTGAGGGCATTCCGTAGTTATGTTGCCACAGACATTTCTACCAACGTAACTTGCGTTTTTGACTGATAACCGAACGTATTTCGTATAAATACGCGGATATTATCGAGTGCAAAAAAACATTCCTTATTGATTGTTTTAAATTCGTTTCTTCAATGAATACTCATGAAAATATTTTTTAAGAACATAAATAAATAGTATGAAAATGTTTTGTCCTGAGAAATATATATATATAAGTAAAAAATGATTAATATCTATGCACACGTACCGAAAAATTGTGTTTGCGGATGAATATCTCTTATCGCTTGTTATATATTAATTTCATCAATACATATTCATTAGCGGTAGAAATATGAATGCCTACTAAAATCAAACCTATTAGAAAAACGAATTATTACAGAAGAGTGTCCACCATGCACTTGCACTGCACTATCATTAGAATAGTAGAATAGAATGATGGTATAAATGGATGAAAACTGTGATACAAATATTAATATAATATATAACAACAAACCAGATTATACTGATAACAAATGATTGTCCCATGATTATATCACTACAATATAATAAATATTACAGTGAGGTTGAATTCTCTGTCATTTATTCATCATCCACACAGGAACTTAGTCTCAGAAAAAGAAATAAATCTATGTACCTTAACCTAACTTTCAGGTATAGAGATATTTTATTTTTTCTGAGACAAGTGCCTGTGACTATCCACCAGAACTTGCGGTCATCCGATGTTCAGTACTTCAGTACTTTGATTGTTTTTATCATTTTAAAAGTTTTGCTTAACTATGAAAGGCAAATATCAGTGAATATTATCCCTTGTAGAATATGATTTCACTTGATTGCTCTTGCACTGTAATACTGCTCTTGCACTGTAATACCCTACTTAGGATAATGTTCACCAAGATTAGTGCAATAACCATATATTATTGTTTTTAAAATGCCACTTGATATTAAGCAAGCAATAATCAAACAAAAGGATCAGACTTAAAAACACATAGTAAAGAATTAATTCTATCTGTGATCATCAACAGTTAAGTTTTTCTATACATTATGAATTGCTGTATCTAATCAAAGAAAAGAATATATAAGTTAGATATATGTTTACTGCTACTCATTGCTAGATGAACTTAATTTGTGATAGTATACTTTGCAGTTTACATAATATTCTGAATGTAACACTAAGCTAGGAATATTCAAAGTCCTATATAAGAAAATCATACCATTTATGCAGGTCATGCGTCCATTTCTCTGAAATAGTAAACATTGTTTATGTGCCAGCTGAAGCCCACCTCCTGGTATGGGATATTCTCGCTGTTGAAGACCCATTGGTGGCCTTGGGCTGTTTTCTGCTCTTTGGTTGGGTTGTCTCTTTGACACATTCCCTGTCTCCATTTTCAATTCTTATATAACTTGACAACTTCATTGGAAGTATTTTTTACAGCAGATGACCTTGAGGGCATTCTGGTGTTATGTTGCAGCAGACATTTCTACCCACGTGACTTGTGTTTTTAACTGATAACCGAACGTTTCGTATAAAACGTGAATATTATCGAGTGCAAAATAATAATTCTTATCACTTGTTTTAAATTCATTTCAGGAAAAACAGGAAATAAATTTTACAAAATTTCCTTCTAGATACTAACTTTTGATCATAAACAAGCTTCTGTCCAAGTTTGGTACAAATCCATGATAGTTTAAGAAAGTTATTACAATTTTAAAACTTTAACCACAGAGTGAATGTAATGTTAACTGGCAGAAAAACTAAGTCCATTTATAAGTAAAATATGGATAAATAAGATTTTTTTTTTACAAAATTTACTTGGATGCTATCTTATGATCATAAACAAGCTTCTGTCCAAGTTTGGTAGAAATCCAGGATAGTTTAAGAAAGTTATTAAAATTTCAAAAACTTTAACCACAGAGTGAATATTTGTGGACGCTGACGACGATGGAATGTAGGATCGCTATGTCTCGCTTTTGCACAAAAGTCATAGGCTTGACAAAATCATTAATATCTATGCACATGTACTGAAAAATTGTGTTTTGGATGAATATCTCTTATCGCTTGTTATATATTAATTTCATCAATACATATTCATTAGCAGGAGAAATATGAATGCCTACTAAAATCAAACCTATTAGAAAAACGAATTATTTCAGAAGAGTTTCCACCATGCACTTGCACTGCACTATCATTAGAATAGTAGAATAGAATAATGGTATAAATGGATGAAAACTGTTGTACAAATATTAATATAATATATAACAACAAACCAGATTATACTGATAACAAATGATTGTCCCATGATTATATCACTACAATATAATAATTATTACAGTGAGGTTGAATTCTCTGTCATTTATTCATCATCCACACAGAAACTTAGTCTCCAAAAAAATTAAATCTATGTACCTTAACCTAACTTTCAGGTATAGAGATATTTAATTTTTCTGAGACAAGTGCCTGTGCCTATCCACCAGAACTTGTGGTCATCCGATGTTCAGTACTTCAGTACTTTGATTGTTTTATCATTTTAAAAGTTGTGCTTAACTATGAAAGGCAAATGTCAGTGAATATTATCCCTAGTAGAATATTGATTTCACTGGATTGCTCTTTCACTGTAATACCCTACTTAGGATAATGTTCACCAATATTAGTGCAATAACCATATATTATTGTTTTTAAAATGCCACTTGATATTAAATAAGCAATAATCAAACAAAAGGATCAGACTATTAAAAACATAGTAAAGAATTAATTCTATCTGTGATCATCAACAGTTAAGTTTTTCTATACATTATGAATTGCTGTATCTAATCAAAGAAAAGAATATATAAGTTAAATATATGTAGAAAGTCTTATAACAACAACACTTTAGGGACTGCTGCAGAAAATTTATTGATCTACATGTTTGGTGCCTAGGGCACTGTCATCAGGATAAAACAATACAGAAAATTCCGTCTGAGGTACAAAATCGGTATGCATAAATTACGTCACAATGTAACCATGGAGTATAAATTGAAAGTGAAAGTATACATGCATGGAAGTGAACTTAAACAAAACATTGAATAAAATGTGAATGTCATTGAAATTTAAATTTTGTTTAAATAAATATGTGTTTGTCATCTTACATAAAGGAACTAAAATATATAATAAGTTATTGTTTGGCTGTGTACAGTTTGTGTTTGACCCAAATTTGAACGACTCTTGACGTGCAATTCCGTACCATTTCGACTGGCTTCACTTGGCCAAAGGTACTACTTCCAATCGGTCGGAATGCTGTGAAGTGTATGACCACTGCTGGTTTGGAAAATGTTTATTTCACAATTAAGTTATAATAAATTATGATGAATTTTAATTGCACAATCGTTAATTTAAAATAAAATAGGAGTGGTGTCAGGTACTGGTTGTTTTATATTTCGTTCAGAATATTTAGGATCACACATCTTTAATTTGTTACACATCAAGTTGAATAATTTGCTGTAGGTTTTGTTTAAAACATGAAATATTCTTTCTTGAATCCTAGTCGGGTTTATTCCTGTTTGCAAGGCTTCATCTTCGATCCTGTTTCTTTGGGTTTAATCTTCGTTGTTTCCTTGGTTTACAGAAGTCCAGGAGGAACCCCACTGGTGAACAGAAAGAGAAAGATGAGAAGAGGGAGTGGTTTAGCACCAGTCATGGCAACTGCACTCAGAAAAAAATTCATAGTAAGAATTATTCTATTAAATATAATATGAAATGTAAGGTGAATTATGATTGGACAACGTTGCTGTCAATTCCATTGTTGTAGGTCAGAGTAATTTGAGACATCAATGTGTAATCATAGGACAAAAAAAAAACAGTGCTGATCAATTATTTTTTTAGGAGTTATTTCCCTTAGAGATGTAAGTACTATAGAAAATTTAATGTAAGGGCTATCACATGTACAGTTCTTGCCAGATATTTATATCAACAGTTATATCAGCAATGTCTCAGACTTGTTAAAAATCAGTGCCGTTCAAATATTTTTGAATTAGTAATGCACTTTGGAAATATTTAAAATTATACGGAAAATTGCATTGTAAGTGCTCTCAAGCCAAAACAAGTTTTTTTAGTTATTGCCCATGGACAGATAAAATATGCAAAGCAAGGAACATTGGATCTCTGTTCTTTTATATTAATTATTAAATTCTGAAACTGAACAGTATAACTTGACAAATAAGCGAATAATTTTATGTTTTATCTATTTCAGACAGTACACAGCAGTCCAAACACATCAGACAGTTCTGTAAATAGTCCTTTGTCAACAGATACAAGTCCTTTTGTTTGAATTAGCTATTCTCCATATCTAGTCTTATATTTTCTTAATTTGACAGCTACATGTACATTGGATTTATCTTATATCTAAATACCCCAGAACTTTATAGAATTATCTACCTTTGATACAATTTAATAGAGACGCATTAGGGAGATAATTTTTTATCAGAATAAATTATATAATAAATAGTCTCCCTCTAAGACAAAAGGGAAGTAATAAATTTAACTTTGTTGAATGGGGAATTACTTTATCTCATTTAAAGGAGAAGAGGAAACAATTCCTAGAATTTTTAAAGTTTGCATAAAGAGATATAACCAATTGGAGGAGTCCAGCAAATATGCATATATATGACCAGTTGCAGTAGTCAGCCATACGTAGCTAAGACTGGTGTTGAAGCTTGTGATAATTTAGGGTTTATTGTATTGCTTGATAGCAAAGCTGTAGCGACACATGGGATCACTTTTGTTGTTGGCTGCGTCAAATTTATTCAGCCCACACTCCTTGAAAAGACTTTACCTAATTCAACCAAACTAGCACATTTTGATTTTTAATCTGAATGATTGTTGGGGTTTCCCATAACTAAACATGTTCGTAACAGTTCCTTCTTATTGTCCCCTGCCTGTCACATCTTTTTTTTGTATGTAATATACAACACACAAATATTTATTATTAATGAACATATTGAATAATTAAATGTTCAACTGCTGAAGTAAGACTACTGTCTTTTTATCTTTTAATCTTGACATATAATGGATGTTTTCCATTTCAGTCTTCAATTTGAATTAAGAAATTTGTATCAGTTATTTAATTCTCTTGAGTCAACCAATATTTGATCAGTAATGACTTGTGTATCTAGAATAAACATGTTTTCAAGTGAGAGAGTTAGGGCATCAGTAGCCTTTATATTAGGTGGTTGTAATCTTCAGTCTGTCTCTGAATATAAGGGGTTATTTATATGATATTACCAAATCAGTCTCTTTAATTAACAAAATTGAGAACGGCTTATATTTCTAAAGTTTGAGTGTTATTAATGAGAAATTGTACAAAATAACGACAATATTTTAATAGTTACTTGAGGTGTTATATTACATGTTTATTGTTGCTCATTATTATATTAACTAGATTAGAAATTTATCAGAAGTAATGTAATTGTATTTGGAAAAGTAGATGTGGAAAACAATTATATTATTTTTAATTTTCTATCCTGCAGATTCCTTTAATTTTAGGGGCTACCAATTGTCATAGATATATTTTTGTAGATACTTGATTTCTTGGTTTGGAAATTCTTCACTCAATTCTATCTACAAATTTGTATTTTTTGTTGTCACATATACTTAAAACTTTTAAGAAATGTGCATTATGAAGAGAACTGTTTAAGATACCTATAACAAATTATATTTCATGGTTCACTGATTTTAAAGTATTGGTTTACTGTCAAGTTACAATAAATGGGTTGGGTCTGATTCAACTATAGTCTTAATATCACCATGATCACATGAATACTAAATCCACAGTATTATGTAATTTTTCATACCCAGATAAAAGCTTATTATTTATACATTTATAGATATTTATATTATATATGATATTTCATGAAAACTATTGATGCTATGATTTGTATATTGCTTATGTCTTTCAAATATAAAGTCTTTCAGAATTCGTTGATTATTTTCTGTTATTGTGTATGGTAATTCTAACCAGTTGTTATGATTAAAATCATATGACATTGTCCTGATTCTATTAAATGGTAAATTATAGGATAGATTTAATCTTAAAATATAGATGTTGTCAATTTACAATTGACATTATACCCCCAAAAAGAATAAAGCACAGTAGACTTAGAAATTATTAATTAATATTGGTAAGTTGCAGGGCATTGTCACTAGTCCAGAAGGAACTGACCCTTCTAGAGCATCTGATTTCACACCCAGTTTTTGGTAGATTTTGTATTGCTCATTCTTTAGTTTACTATTTTGTGGATTCATAAATTTTACTTGCATTTCCATTAGCCAAAGCTAGTAACAGCTCGACTCTATCAGTCCGTCAAAAAAACCTTGGGTAGAAAACTTTCTTCAAAGTTTCCTTGGATTCTGTGAAAGGGAGTAATTTTTTATTTGGTCTGCAGCTTGAAAAAGTTGAGTTGTAGCATGTAAGCAATTTATACATCTCCTCTACTACCACTTTCTGTTTGCCGATAGTTTAAATTTTTAAAACACTCATTGTAGAGGGTAAAAAATTTAAAAAGTGTTCATGGCTTTAAAAAGTTCATCTCCCCTTAAACTACTAAACCAATTTCAGCCAAACCTGGGGTGAATGGTCCCTAGGGTATGTAGTATAAATTTGGTGTTTTCCCCAGTTAGTCAACAATCCTGGCCATTATGGCTAAAATAAAAAAAAATAGAACATAAGGGTAAAATCCATTGATTGTCTTATATCTCAATAACTATAAAAGATAGAAATATTCTGATTTTTACCTCTTTTTTTTTTTTTGTCTCGCCCACGACAAAAGTTGCAGAAAACGAGACTTACAACGGCAACAATTGTTAAGTTTTCTGTTTAAGTTAGTTTGATAGGAACTACTTGTAATAGATCATTGATATTTAATATGAAGTTGCATTACTATCAGTACATATCAGTTTGATGACTATTTTGAGGCCCTGTCCCCTAGGACATGGTCAAGTGACTTTGAATTAATTTGCAATTTTCAATGTTAAGTTTTCTGCTTAATCTAGTTTGACAGGAACTACTTGTCATAGATCAATGATATTTTGTATGAAGTTGCATTACTATCATTACATATCAGTTTGATGACTATTTTGAGGCCCTGCCCCCTAGGACATGGTCTAGTGACTTTGAATTAATTAGCAATTTTCAGTGTTAAGTTTTCTGCTTAATTAAGTTAGTTTGATAGGATTTACTTGTGATAGATCAATAATATTTTGTATGGAGTCGCAGTACTATCAGTTCAAACAACTATTTTGAGGCCTTGCCCCCTAGGACATGGTCCAATTACTTTGAATTAATTAGCAATTTTCAGTGTTAAGTTTTTCTCCTTAATTTATATTGATAGGAAATACTTATAATAAACAATGATATTTTCTATAAAGTTACATTACTGTCTTCATCTCAGTTTGTCTACCATTTTCAGGCCCTGCCCACTAGATCATGGTCCAGTGACTGAATTAATTAGCAATGTTGCTGTCCATCAGATTGTCTTTTTCTGAATTTTATGCCAATAGGCTAGACAGATCTCTGTGTCAACAGTTTATTTTAGTTTTTTACAGAACCTATAACAGATAGAGAGAAACTTTACATGGCAAAAATGTTCGGCAATAATTAGACTTACAAATAAGTCAATTAAACCCTTATAAGAGTTATCACCCTTGAAAGACAATTTTTTTTAGTCTTTTACAGGAACTATGATAGAAAGAAACTTGGTGGATTAAACCTGGTTTTATAGCTAGCTCACTTGTGTGACAGTCTACAAAGAGACCAACATGACTGAAATGATAGATTAACCCGTTGTAGGAGTTATTGTGCTTAAATGATGATATTTTTTCTCTTCGCAACAAAAGTCCCAGAATGCAGGATATAAGATTGCAATCTGAGGACTGCACAAACTATTTGTATAAAGCTTTATATTTCAGAAGGTAGAAGACCTGAATGCTTCATACCTTGTATACAGATACCTTATGTTACAAAGTTTCGGTCTGTCAAATGTCCATTGTAATTGACCTCATTTTCATGGTTCAGCGACTGCTTGAAAATTTTTAGTATATGGGTTCCTTGTAAGGTCTAAATGTCTGTCAGACAGTGTTCACCTGACCACGATCTCATATCATGGATCAGTGATCAAGGTTAGATTTTCGTGAGTCAAGACTGTATCTTAAATGTATTAACTATAAGTAATAGTTCAACTAAAATTGTATGGACTGATTGTAAGGCATATATGTCTGACTGGCAGGTTTCGTCTGACCTTGACCTCAATTTCATTGTTCATTGAACAATGTTTAGTTTCTGTTTTTTTGTCTATTTCTTAGATACTATAAGCAATGAGTCCATTATATTTGGTGTATTGAATGATTGTAAGGTATACATATCTACCTGGCAGGTTTCATATGACCTTGACCTTATTTTCATGATTCATTGGTCAATGTTAAGTTTTCATGGTTTTTTCAGTTTATCAGATGCTATAAGCAATAGGTAAACTATATTTGGTGTATGGAATGATTGTAAGGTGAAAATGTCTGTCTGGCAGGGTTCATATGACTTAAAAATTGACCTTGACCTTATTTTCATGATTCATTGGTCAGTGTTAAGTTTTCATGGTTTTGTCAGTTTATCAGATACTATAAACAATAGGTAAATTATGTTTGGTGTATACAATTGATTGTAAGGTGTACATGTCTGTCTTCTTCCAGTAAGTGGTCACATTCAACTGGTTGATCATCCTGCTACATTTTTGGAATGTGCATGAAATTTTTTAAATTTAATAAACAAAAACAATCACTGGTGCAAGTAAAAACTTGTCATATGAGTTTAATGATGGAACTGAGCCTTGGAAGATTCAGGACTGGGGCAGAGACAGTACAGTAAGGCAAGGTGTTTGGCTCTCTAATATATCTAGGATGTCGGAGACAGGGTTCATATGACCTTGACCTAGTTTCAATGGGTCATTGGTCAGTGTTAAGTTTTTGTGGTTTGTCAGTTTATCAGATACTAAATGCAATAGGGCCGCTATATTTGGTGCATGGAATGATTGTAAGGTGTTTATATCTGTTTGGTATGGTTCATCTGACCTTGACCTCATTTTCATGGATCATTGATAATGTTAAGGGTATTGAAACCTTCGTATTACAGACTTTCAAATAAATTCAAATAAAATAGGTAAAGCAAGCGAGATATTTTAGCGTGTGCACTCTGGTTAGTTGGTGTTTTTACCTTCTATCTTGAAATTTATAAAAGATATAAATAGAAATTTTATGCAGCTAAATGATCAGTAATTCATGACCTACAAAAATGCCAATACTTCTGAAACAATTGATCAACTCATAGGCACTAGTCTCTGAAAAAAATCAAGGTATATCAGTATTTTTTTTTTAGAGACAAGTGCCTATGGTTAATGCCCTTAGATAGCTTCATATTTGACATTTTTTTCAATTTTAACTATTACCTTGAAATCTATAATAGATAACCGGTAACTGTAAAAAGCAAAAAATAGTCAGCAATACAAGTTCTAAAAATTGTAAATTATGAATGACTGAAACCATTTATATAATCATTTATCCAATCCTTATTAATATTTTGACAAATTGTACTTAAAATTTTGTCTTTTATTTTGAAAAGTATTTTAAAAAAAGAGAGATCTAAAAGAGCCAAAATGATTACCAATACAGTTTCTGAAAAAAAAATTAGAAAAATTTGGTAAATATTTATTTTCTCCTGTTGAATTTTTATTTTAGTATCACTGAATATTGCATATCTCTAGTTAATCAACTGCATGATTTCACTTTGAACTCATTCTGCCTAATATTTCATGTCAGAATATCAAGCTATTTTCATCATTTAAAAAAAATCTTGTGTTAAAAATTAATAAGGACGTTGTAATATTTTGGTATTTAGATAGACCGTGCAGTTGTTGCTCTCCAAAAATAGAGAAGCAAAAAGTCTATTTAATCATAACATTACAGACGGACTCACAAATGGGAACGTTTCATAATCATAATAAGTCCAGAAACTCCAAATCGTTTGCAGTATTATTGTATTTAATATCACTGACACCTGTTCTCTCTGTAGCAGATGAATTGGCGGTGATAAACATTCATAAACATGAGTTTTCTAGTGGACAGCCACAGCTGTCTGGAAAAGGTGTCGACGACGTCAGCTTTGGAAGGGAAGATAATGATAATCTTCTGCTACAACACATAAAAGGAAGATTTTCAAGCATTGGTAAAACTGCTAAGGCAAATGGAAGATTACATATGGTACGGAATGTCATTCAAAGTTAATTTAAAAAAACATCCTTAACCTTTGACCTTCTATAATCCTCTCCAAAGGTCGAATGCTCTTTGGTGCTTTTTTGGTGGAACAGATGGGTTTCCAGTCATCTTTATATGACCTATACTACTTGTCCTCCAAGTTCAAAGGCTTCATGGCAACCATCTTTATATCTTTGCAAATTATCCCCCTTTATAAGTACAGGCTCACAATTTCTTATTTAATTATCTGATAGGCACTGGCTACGGTTACATGGAAATGCAACAATAATAAAAAAATTATTGTTACATTGGAGACTAATTGCTGGAATGCAGGGTTGGGTAAGGAACCGATTAATTACAAATGTAACAATAATATGTGTGTCTACGGTTACATTGCGTTATAGTTACATTAATGCACTGCAATGTGGGAGTAGTAATATGTATTAAAATAAAACTTGAAAACTTTTAGTTGATATTTACTGATTTTACAATGTTGCATACAATTTTTAAAATTTTTATTTACCCTGACAGTTTTTACAAATCCAGTATGGTGTTTTTGGGGAATGTTTTAGTCTGACACTTTTTTTGGTGAAACCACTACAAGCAGCCATCACAAACCAGTGTTGCGGCAATGTGTACGTCTGTATTGCATACTGAACAATTCCATTCTGCATTATCTCTTTTTGAAGTTAAAGAAACTTTCAATGTCTGCCATGCTTTAGGTGAAAAATATTTTTGTACTCTTGCGATGTTTATAATTTCGTCCAATATTTTTGTTGGAAGCGTGTGAGGTTGTTTCATGTTGTCTTTTAATATGATTTCATCGCCGTCCATTACTGATTTTATGTTTTTTTTTCTCCCATAACAAATTTGGTAATAGGAATCACTTTCCGATGATCCATTGTTCAAAGTATGACAGTAATGAGGATGTGTGTGCAGTTAAATACATCTCAGCCCAAGTTTTTAACAACGAACCATTGAACTATATTTTTCGCCTTTGGCACTACTAAACTGTAGTAGTATCTTTAAGAACATCAACACAATTAATACTTAAAACTATTTAAACACTATTTGTTGAATAATTATTATTATTACTAATATTATCTAGTACATATCAAGAATTAAGCAACAAAACTAATGTAACAATAACGCAATGTAACCATAGACACAAATATTATTGTTACATTCGTAGTTAATCGGTTCCTTACCCAGCCCGGCATTCCAGCAATTAGTCTTCAATGTAACAATAATTATTTTATTATTGTTACATTTCCATGTAACCGTAGCCAGTGCCTACCTGATATCACTCTTGAAGCTAGTGCTTAAAATATATTATTGCTTTGTTAATTTTCATAAAGTTTAGTCCAGTAACTGCTCGACTCCGTCTGTCCGTTAGAAAGACCTTGGGTAGATAACGTCCGTCAAAGTTTCTTATTCCAAACTGTTTGCATTAACCTCGTACACCACATTTGTTTTTCTCCAAGCTCTTAATTTATAAACAGAATTCTAGGAATGTTTGTTATAAATCATGTCACTACCAAAACACATACTACTGAGCTGATGAATCAACCTTGTGCTAGAAGATGAAAATAACCTTATAATTCATAAAGTATTTGATATTTGAATGACAGATTACTTAATACAATGTATATATAAGAATTAAACATGTTGTATGTCCATTGGGGCATGGTCCTCTAAATTAATACTATCTACTTAACACTGGAGCTGGGATATATTCAACATGGTTGCAGGTTTTCATTTGAAATGCTGAGTGGTATGATGCTGTTTTGATAGATATATGGAAAGTCTTTTTTCTGGAACATGTACAGTGCAATTATTTTGGAACAAGCAAGCCAAATAATTCGATGTTTTCCCAAGACCTGGTACAATCTGTTTGATTGAGCAGAGTTTTGGTGTAGTTGAATTCAGTATTTTAACAATAATGAAGCCATTCAACTGTCTACATTTTGGTTTCTGAACAATGATCTATTGAGCCATAAACTGTAAATATCGTTACCAAACCTGAGGAAATGGTCCAGTGACTTTGAATTAATTAGCAATTTTCAATGTTAAGTTTTCTGCTTAATTTAGTTTGATATGAACTACTTGTGATAGATCAATGATATTTTGTATAAAGTTACATTACTATCAGTACATATCAGTTTGACAAATATTTTGAGGCCCTGCCCCTAGGACATGGTCCAGTGACCAGTGACTGAATTAGTTAACAATTTTCAATGTTAAGTTTTCTGCTTAAAGGGCATTAGCTGTCAAAATCATGTTCACCAATTTGACTCAAATTCTCATATTTGATTTATAACATACTAAAATGTATTTCCAAATTACAATAAGTCTGAAATAAACAGTTAACAATGCATGTACTGATAATATTTATCAGAATTTCGTGTGTATTTTAGTCTAGATACCATCTAATTAACTATCGAGATGACCTCCAAAGACTGTCGACGGTCACATAACCCCATATAAACATAAACATAAATATAAATAGATAGCAAGTGAATAATTCATCAGAGATGTTTCTTTGCTTATTTTGACAAAATTGAACCAAATTGGCTGCTAAAAGCAAATTATTATTTCATTATTTCACTTTTATTAATGATTGAACCAAACTAAATCATATTCTAATTTTTTCATATCTCGTAGCTAATGCCCCACAGGCCACTAGATCATGGTCCAGTGACTGAATTAATAAACAATGTTGCTGTCTGATCAGATTGTCTTTTCTGAATTTTATGCTGATAGGCTAGACATATCTCTGTGTCAACAGTTTATTTTAGTTTTTACAGAACCTATAATAGATAGAAACTTTACATGGCAAAATGTTTGTCAAAGTTAGACCTACAATTAAGTCAAACATGACCAAAATCATCAATTAAACCCTTATAGGAGTTATCACCCTTGAAAGACAATTTCTTTAGTCTTTGCAGGAACTATGACACATGAAACTTGGTGGATTAAACCTGGTTTTATAGCTAGCTAAACCTCTCACTTGTGTGACAGTCTACAAAGAGACCAACATGACTGAAATGATAGATTAACCCGTTGTAGGAGTTATTGTGCTTAAATGATGACATTTTTTCTCTTCGCAACAAAAGTCCCAGAATGCAGGATATAAGATTACAATCTGAGGACTCTACAAACTATTTGTATAAAGCTTTATATTTCAGAAGGTAGGAGACCTGAATGCTTCATACCTTGTATACTATTTGTATAAAGCTATATATTTCAGAAGGTAGAAGACCTGAATGCTTCATACCTTGTATACAAATACCTTATGTTACAAAGTTTCCGCTATCAAATCTTCATTGTAATTGACCGCATTTTCATGGTTCAGGGACTGCTTGAAAATTTAAATTTTTTTGTCATGTGAATTTCTTACTTATTATCAGTGATGAAATATATGGTATATGGGTTCCTTGCAAGGTCTACATATCGGTCAGACAGTGTTCACCTGACCTCGATCTCATATCATTGATCAGTGATCAAGGTTAAATTTTGTGAGTCAAGTCTGTATCTTAAATACATTAACTATAAGTAAAAGTTCAACTAAAATTGTATGGACTGCTTGTAAGGCATATATGTCTGAGGGCAGGTCTCGTCTGACCTTGACCTCAATTTCATGGTTCATTGAACAATGTTTAGTTTCTTTTGTTTGGTCTATTTCTTAGATACTATAAGCAATGAGTCCATTATATTTGGTGTATTGAATGATTGTAAGGTGTACATATCTACCTGGCAGGTTTCATATGACCTTGACCTTATTTTCATGATTCATTGGTCAATGTTAAGTTTTCATGGTTTTGTCAGCTAGTTTATCAGATGCTATAAGCAATAGGTAAACTACATTTGGTGCATGGAATGATTATAAGGTGTAAATGTCTGTCTGGCAGCGCTCATATGACCTAAAAATTGACCTTGACCTTGACCTTATTTTCATGATTCATTGGTCAGTGTTAAGTTTTCATGGTTTTGTCAGTTTATCAGATACTATAAACAATAGGTAAAATTAAAATCACAAAATACTAAACTCCGAGGAAAATTCAAAAGGAAAGTCCCCAATCAAATGGCAAAATCAAAAGTTCAAACACATCAAACGAATGGATAACAACTGTCATATTCCTGACTTAGTACAGGCATTTTCTTATGTAGAAAATGGTGGATTGAACCTGGTTTTAAAGCTAGCTAAACCTCTCACTTGTATGACAGTCGCATCAAATTCCAAATTAATATATTTGTTGTATGGATTGATTGTAAGGTGTACATGTCTGTCTTCTTCCAGTAAGTGGTCACCTTCAGCTGGTTGACCATCCTGCTACATTTTTGGAATGTGCATGAAATTTTTTTAAATTTAATAAACAAAAACAATCACTGGTGCAAGTAAAACTTGTCATACAAGTTTAATGATGGAACTGAGCCTTGGAAGATTCAGGACTGGAGTCAGAGACAGTACAGTAAGGCAAGGAGTTCGCTCTCTAATATTTCTAGGATGTCTGAGACACGGTTCATATGACCTTGACCTCATTTCAATGGGTCATGGTCAGTGTTAAGTTTTTATGGTTTTGTCAGTTTATCAGATACTAAAAGCAATAGGGCCACTATATTTGGTGTATGGAATGACTAAGGTGTAAATGTCTGGCATGGTTCATCTGACCTTGACCTTGACCTCATTTTCATGGATCATTGATAATGTTAAGTATATTGAAACCTTTGTATTACAGACTTTCAAAATAAATTCAATCATGATAGGTAAAGCAATTGAGATATTTTAGCGTGTGCACTCTGGTTGGTGTTTTTACCTTCTATCTTGAAATTTATAATAGATATAAATAGAAACTTTATGCGGCTAAATGATCTGTAATTCATGACAAAAATGCCAATATTTCTGAAACCATTGATCAACTGAACTCACAGGCACTAGTCTGAAAAAATCAAGGTATATCAGTATTTTTTAGAGACAAGTGCCTGTGATTAATGCCCTTAGATAGCTTCACATTTGACAAATTTTAGCATTTTAACTATTATCTTGAAACCTATAATAAGGGGACGAAGTCCCTATTACGGTAGAAAAATAAAAAAAAAAAAAAAAAAATCAAATTTTAAATTTTAAAATTTCCGCTAAAAAATCATTCTACTAATGAACTCAAAATCTTAACTTTTTTTCAGACTTTTTTATTTTCCCGCATTTGCGCAGAAATTTACTTCCTTTTTCCGGTCTCGTTTGTCATGAGACTTTGAGTAAAATATATATTTATCAGTCGAGTAAAATATAGGAAGGAACACAATACCAATTTCATTTTTGATAATTCTTTTATATGAAAAAACGTTACCTGATGATAGCGTTTCTTGTTTACATTGTATATGACGTCATAACTTAAATAACGTCACAACTAAAATCCCTAACAACAGAACCAAAATCGGAAACGTTACGGTATTTCCGTTTCTTTTTTAACAGATTTTGAAGTTAAATATGTTTGAATTAAAACAAATAATTCATACAGACTTCGTCCCCTTTCACAGGTTATGCCTGCCTCATATTAGATAACATGTAACTGTAAAAGCAAAAATAGTCAGCAATACAAGTTTTAAAAATTGTAAATCATGAATGACTGAAACCATTTATAATGATTTATCCAATCCTTATTAATATTTTGACAAATTGTAACATGTTTGCCTTTTATTTTGAAAAGTATTATAAAAAAAGAGAGATCTAAAATAGCCAAAATGATTTTGGTAAATATTTCTTTTGTCCTGTCAAATTTTATTTTAATATCACTGAATATTGCATATCTCTAGTTTATCAACTGCATGATTTCACTTTGAACTAATTCGGTCTTATATTTCATGTCAGAATATCAAGACATTTTCATCATTTAAAAAATCTTGTGTTAAAAATTAAGAAGGACGTTGTAATAATTTGGTATTTAGATAGACCGTGCACTTGTTGCTCTCCAAAATAGAGAAGTAAAAGTGTATTTAATCATAACATAACAGACGGACTCACAAATGGGAACGTTTCATAATCATAATAAGTCCAGAAACTCCAAATCGTTTGCAGTATTATTGTACTTAATATCACTGACACCTGTTCTCTGTAGCAGAGGAATTGGCGGTGATAAACATTCATAAACATGAGTTTTCTAGTGGACAGCCACAGCTGTCTGGAAAAGGTGTCGACGACGTCAGCTTTGGAAGGAAGATAATGATAACCTTCTGCTACAACACATTAAAGGAAGATTTGCAAGCATTGGTAAAACTGCTAAGGCGAATGGAAGATTACATATGGTACGGAATGTCATTCAAAATTAATTTAAAAAAACATCCTTAACCTTTGACCTTCTTTAACCTCTCCAAAGGTCGAATGCTCTTTGGTGCTTTTTGGTGGAACAGATGGGTTTCCAGTCATCTTTATATGACCTATACTACTTGTCCTCCAAGTTCAAAGGCTTCATGCCAACCATCTTTATATCGTTGCAAATTATCTCCCTTTTAGTACAGGCTCATAATTTCTTATTTAATACACCTTATCGCTATTTGTCTGTCATTACTGGACATCACAAAGGTTCCCATAAAATTTTGACATCATAATAGAAAATATTTGACGCCACAATGGAAAAGTGATTGTTGTATGACGTCAATAGTTCAAGGGGCAGATTCTCGGGTCAACTAGCACAGATTTCCAAATAGCGATAAGGTGTATTATCACTCTTGAAGCTAGTGCTTAAAAATATTATTGCTTTGTAAATTTTCACAAAGTTTAATCTAGTAACTGCTCCACTCTGTATGTCCGTTAGAAAGACCTTGGGTACAGTACACACAGAGAGTTTGTAATCCCAAACTCCATACACATAATTATTCCTGGTGTGACACCAGGAAACTCCGACATCCCTCCCTAAATTCTCGGAGAAATTTGGGAGTATTCCTCCGACTTCAGTAAATTGCTACCTTTTGTTTATTGTATTAGCGACATCTCTCCCAGTCCGTGTGACGCGGTGTCACACCAGGTAATTAATTGCCCTAATCCTTCTGATGTATGCCGCACACGACAGTCAAGGTATGTCAGATTTCTAATGTAATTAAACAGTTGTATTTCCTGTCTATTGATAATCAGGTTATATATCTGATTGCTTGAAACAAATAAAAGATTAAAAAGCAAAACGTTATTGTTAATTCTTTCAATTACACTGTACATTTAAAATTAGTTTTATTAAAACAACTATATTTGATTTTGACCTCGTTTTTTTTTTGTCAGTAAATAAATGTTTAATTTACAAAAGAGATATAATTGTGTAAAATAAACGGAGACTAACGCTGAATAAATGTGGGCAGTTTGAAGAAAATTACACGTCTCAAAGTTTTGTATACAAGTAAAAAGAAAATATTATTCACTATTCGTTATGCTAATAAGTCTCACGCCATTTTCATTTTACGATTACATAATTGCTTGAAAAAAATAAAAGATTTAAAAGCAAAATGTTCTTGTTAATTCTTTCAATTGCATTAAAGTTTTATAAAAAAAACTATACTTGATTTTGACCTCGTTTTTTTATCGGTAAATTATATTACTTACGAAAAGAGACATACTTGCGTAAAAATAAACGGAAACTAACGCTGAATGTAAAATGTAAGCAGTTTAAAGAAAATTACGTGTCTCAAAACTTGTATATGCAAGTAAAAGAAAATACTCTTCACCATTCGTTATGCTTAATAAGTCTACGGCATTTTCTCTTTACGATTTGTTAGCATTACTTTAGGATAAATAATACATTTCGCTACAACAGGAATACTTCTATAGCTGCATCAACTCGTCATTGCATAATATTCATTTACGCACAATGAATTTAAACTTTGTGTTGTATTAAGGACAGTGATCTTTAAATATTTTAAAGGAATTAATTGCCGTGGGAAGACGATACACATCTCGGTGATCAACAGTGCGTGGTTGAACTTTGAACTTGACTTCACAATATTGAATGCTAAAAATAGGGACATCAATTTTGTCCACGAGATTTTATTTGGCGGAAATATTATCACGTAACAGTAAACTCAGGTGACCTTTCTGGATGACCGTGGAAAATTCATTCAAGGTTTAAATTTGCTTTGTAATGATTGACATTTGTGTTCGTTAAGATTGAGGCTCTAGAAGGTCCTTTTACAATTGATTAACCGGAATCTAAAATATAATCCTTTTCTGAATAAACGAACACCAGCCTTTTATTTTACGCTTCTCAGTCAGCACAGAACGTAAACCTGGACATTATTTATACGTCCATGGTCAACAATATACATTAATGGTAGATGAAAACACGATGCATATCGCTCAGTTCCTGTTGGCGTTGGTAGAGATCCTCTGTGAAATGTGCAGATCGTTAAAATCCGATCCACATTTTTTTTTCACGTATTTCTTTCACGATATAGTTTCATTTTAATATTCTATAGTAATTGTTGAATTACTTCTTTTTCTTTTTTTTTATTTCGACAAGGACTTTTAACATCCAATTTTATTTTAAATAATAAAGGATCAATAACAGATCATAACAGAGATAAACAACACATGATTTTTTTCTTCTTCATATAATTAATTAGGTTGTGATTATTGTGTTGTGTCTGGGCGGGGAATGTCTCTTAGTGTTGTGTTTTTATGAATATAGGGCACATTGCATACAAAACGTTTTCCCTTCGTTCAACAGAGTTGTCACTTTACAGTTTCTTTTCTGAATTCAAATAATTCAAGTCGGTAATGTACCGGAGGTAGTGAAACAATATTTTACATTGCAAAATAAATTGAAAGTTCACTTGTTGATCCGATAAATTAACTCTTGGGTTAAGATTGGACAAATTACCGTTAAAACAACATTTTGTTTTAAGCCAGTTGATTTTATATATTGAACAATTATTAATGAACCGGATATTGCTCACTGAGTAGGTCATAAAAGATACTAATTGTGGTAAAATCGTCTTTGTTGAAAAACACAAATTATGACCTGACGGACTATAGTAAAAATACAAAATAAGTGTTTTATTCGTATTTTTATTCGTTGGTACGCTTTTATTTCAAATGACAATGACATGGGACAAAACATACAAGAATAATTATCTTATTTTGAATGATAATGTCACATTTTTATCTGTCAAAGAAAGGACATTTTAATACCGTGTTTTAAAGCACACAGGTGCAATCAAGATCGATTAAATGTAAGGTAATAAATCTGGCTAATCCGATTATGTTGTCACGTCATTAATCTTCAGTACATCCGATGGGCAATAAACCAATTAACAGCCACGCGGTGTTGGGAGAGAATCTTTGGAGGAAATTGGGAGTATAATCCGTGATTCGCGGTGTCACACCGCTACACTCCGAATCGGTGATTAGAGTTCGCGATTACAAACTCTCTGTGCGTACTGTAGATAACGTCCGTCAAAGTTTCTTAATCCAAACTGTTTGCATTAATCTCAGACACCACATTTGTTTTTCTCCGAGATCTTAATTTATTAACAGAATTCTAGGAATGTATGTTACAAATCATGTCACTACGAAAACACTTACTACTGAGCTGATGAATCAACCTTGTGCTAGAAGATGAAAATAACCTTATAATATATAAAGTATTTGATATTTGAATGACAGATTACTTAATACAATGTATATACAAGAATTAAACATGTTGTATATCCTCTGGGAGCATGGTCCTCTAAATTAATACTATCTACATAACACTGGAGCTGGGATATATTCAACATGATTGCAGGTTTTCATTTGAAATGCTGAGTGGTATGATGCTGTTTTGATAGACTATATGGAAAGTCTTTTTTCTGGAACATGTACAGTGCAACTATTTTGGAACAAGCCTACTGCCAGCAAGCCAAATAATTCCATGTTTTCCCAAGACCTGGTACAATCTCTTTGATTGAGCAGAGTCTTGGTGTAGTTGAATTCAGCATTTTAACAATAATGAAGCCATTCAAGTGTCTAAATTTTGGTTTCTGAACAATGATCTATTGAGCCATAAACAATATCGTTACCAAACCTGGTTTGAAAATGGAATTCTCTTTTTATTTTGATGTCACTAGATCAGGTCAAAGTAACTACAACAATAGAAAGACTGAAATTTTTGTTTCCAGATGAGAACTTTTGAACCATATGTCCATCCTTCTCCAAACTTAGCATCAAGATGCTCCTTGGAAGGAACAAGACCTTTCTTGATTTCTAGGTCAGTCGGTCAAAGGTCAAGGTCACAGTTCCTTTGAATAGACTGAACTTTTTGGGAAAGTTTTAATTGTTTCCAAACAATATCATAAACATTTGAGCCATAAATCAGATCTTTACCAATCTTTGTTGGATGCTGGAAATAAACTTTGGGGTGAAAAAGACACCAATTGGTTTTGAGGTCAATGGTCAAGGTTACAGCAGTAGTTCATAGACTGCAATTTTGCTATTGTATTGTTTTGGGACAATAGCCTTTTACCCATACATCCAATCATTATTTAAGTTAGTGAAATATTTGGGACAGAAAAAAATGTAAAATTTAGTTTTTCATGTTTTTATACAACATATTTTGAACTAGACTTTAATATGACACTGTTTATTATTGCATATGACTGTTTTTCAGGCTGACTCTGATTGTGGAAAAAAGGATGCAGAGAGTTATGCCAGGCTACCACAAGACTGGATAGCTGTTTTCCATTACCCAGAGAGAGGCACACTAGATGATGGTTGTCCATCAGTAATAGACAGGGTATGCTTTAATATGTCTCATCATGGAATAAGAGGGTAAAATTGGTATAGTGGGGTTTAACAGGGAAGTCCTGGAACAACTTATAATGTTTATTTCACTAGAATGATGAGACAAATTAGTTGTGATGAATTACAATTCATCTGCAAAACCGCTTTAAGTGTTGATCTTGTATAAGCAGATTTGCGTCAGGTGCAAGAGGTATTTGGTTTGATTCCTGGCTGGGTAAATCAAATTTGCATATAATATTTGCCAAGCACACTGATTAAGGAGTTGGAGCAAAGACATCTCTTGGAGTTGCAGTAATGTGTTTGGATAGGGTGACTGATTATGAAAAAATTATTATGAATGAAGGGTTTTGTGATGTGTATACCAATGGGGTACCAAAACCAATAAGAGATCTCTAATTTAAAAAATAACCAAAATACATCCAGGGGTCAAGGTTAAAACAGCTTTCGACAATAGACAAGTGTCTAAAAGTATATCAAGCTCTATACTGGAGTTATTGTCTTTTGGAATAAAGTAATGCTTGTTTATGATAATTCATTTCATATTATAGATGCAGAAGGCCCTGATGTTTGGAGCCTCAGCTATCATCATACTTACTCTAAACCAGGATATACTAAAAGAGGTAATAAGAATACAACGTGAGGGGTTGGGGGTATGGTGAGATGTTTATAGCCTCAGCTATCTTCATATTTACCTTAAACTAGTATATACTTAAAGAGGTATTTAGGATATTAAGGGAGGGGCTGGATGGGGTGACCATTTGTTGTTTGGAGCCTCAGCTCTCATCATACTAAATCTCAACCAACTTATTCCTATTTAGGATACAAAGAGAGAGAGGGAACAAGGTAAATGTCATGGAATAAAAACATACAAAGAGAGAGAGGGAACAAGGTAAATGTCATGGAATAAAACAATCAAAATTGAATGTCATTCAGAAAGTACATGTACATATTTGTAGTAAAAAAGTACAATCATTCATGACGAAGGTTTTAAAACATTTCAGTTCATTGCAAAAATTTAATAACTCAATAGTTTTACATCTCCTTTGTACTCTAAATCAACACTATATAATGGTTAAATCTAAGTTATTTTTTTTAATACTAACATGTCCAACACCATAGTGAAGAATTGTCTATGTTTACTGAATTTGTATTAATTATAAACAGTTCACAAGATAATGACCCTTTTACAACAATTTATTTTCTAGCTTGAAGTGAAACAGATGTTTTCTTTCCCTGTGATAATAGTAGAAGCTTTGGAGAATATTACAGATATGATAGTGGTCCTTAAAAGGTAGGAAAGTATACTATAGGAAAACCATTAAAACAAAAGCAATGCTCAAATTTTCACACTGGAAGTTAAGTTGATAAATGAGATTAATGTACATATGATACATTTACATGACAAGTCATGATATTCATAGATGTACGTACAAAGTACTGATTTATTTATGTATATCTATCTAAATATTTTTGTTCTCAATTTATGGAACATCTGAGGCATATCTTTTCTTTTCAATTTACATCTACCACATGTATTTTCTTTTTCTTAATCTAAGTATATGTTTATTACAGGCATTTTCTAAATTTAGGCATTTTGTAAAATGCCTTAAAATTTTAGGCAAGATTCAGGCATTTTACATAATGACTATTTTTTCCAGGCATTTTACAAAATGCCTAGAAATGAAAGGCATTTTACAAAATGCCTGAAATTATCTTATAGAAGAAATGTTAAAAACAATTGAAAGCTTTGAACAACAGAGCTGTTTTATTTATGATTATTACTGAATGTTAAAGCTTGCAATTTAAGAGTTTTAATAATCAAAATACGTTTTACTGAATTATTCAAATTCACACAAGCACAGAACTCGACAATTATTTGTTATTTCTTAAATTGTTTGGTTGACAGAACTGTTACACAATATTTGTCCTGATTTTTGCAAATACATTGTTTGGCGTAATATCTGATTTAACACTCCGATCACATTTGGAGAAACCTGGATCATGACACATTTAGCTCTTTCATTACCTTTTCTGATAAAACACTTAACGCTCGACAACATTGGGTTTTGCAATAAGCACACACGTCACACATGAATATCTTCTTTTAATATTTTCCTAAAGATTCAAAGTACATTATCATGATTAGTTTGACTTGTATCTTTTGGCTTATAGCTTTTAACGGACTGAAGCAGATCTGCCTATGATGGGTGATGCATCTATAACAGGAGACGCTTACCCTGTCAATGCACCATTATTTGTCTTTTCTTGGACGATTTTCGAGATTATAACCACAGTTAGCTACGATCTCATTAATTCATCAGATTACAAAGACCTAGGGATTTCCTTGAGGCAGTGAAGATGAAGATACTCATATCTTTGCATAATCCACACGCAATAGAAAACCATAGTTATGTAAATGACTTGCAGAAAGTATAAAACATCATTTTAATCATCTACCAACAACTTTTCTCATACTTTTTGCTCATTAATGAAAAAAAATTTTGACAACTGACAGGAAATGCTGGTATACAAATAATATGCTATCAAATTATTAATGCAGGTTTTTATTTTTGCAAAACCTATCACATCACAAATTTTGCAATAAGAAAAATGCAAAACTGTGAATTTACATTATTTCAGAATAAGCCTACTTTGACCTTTTAGAATAGAGAATGGAAATGGGGAATGTGTCAAAGAGACAACAGCCCTACTAAAGAGCAGAAAATGGGTCTATTTTGTGATCAGACGTACATCTTGCATTTTATGTTAGATAAGTGATTTTGAAAAGAAAGAATATGAATTTGAGAATTGGCCTACTTTGACAAATTTTATCTATGATTTCAGATATACCGTACCTTGACTCTATGGTCTACATGTGGCAGGACATGGTGATAATATTATATTAAATGCTGTTTGATTTCAGATCTACCCTACCTTGACTCTATGGTCTACATGTGGCAGGACATCGTGATAATATTATATTAAATACTGTTTGATTTCAGATCTATTCTTCCCTTGACTCTATGGTCTACATGTGGCAGGACATGGTGATAATATTATATTAAATGCTGTTTGATTTCAGATCTATCCTACCTTGACTCTATGGTCTATATGTGGCAGGACATCGTGATAATATTATATTAAATGCTGTTTGATTTTAGATCTATCCTACCTTGACTCTATGGTCTGCACGTGGCAGGACATGGTGATTTTACTATATTAAATTCTGTTTGATTTCAGATCTACCCTACCTTGACTCTATGGTCTGCATGTGGCAGGACATGGTGATAATGTTTTAAATTCTGTTTGATTTCAGATCTACCCTACCTTGACTCTATGGTCTACATGTGGCAGGACATCGTGATAATATTATATTAAATACTGTTTGATTTCAGATCTATTCTTCCCTTGACTCTATGGTCTACATGTGGCAGGACATGGTGATAATATTATATTAAATACTGTTTGATTTCAGATCTATCCTACCTTGACTCTATGGTCTATATGTGGCAGGACATCGTGATAATATTATATTAAATGCTGTTTGATTTTAGATCTATCCTACCTTGACTCTATGGTCTGCACGTGGCAGGACATGGTGATTTTACTATGGTAAATTCTGTTCGATTTCAGATCTATCCTACCTTGACTCTATGGTTTACATGTGGCAGGACATCGTGATAATATTTTATTAAATGCTGTTTGATTTTAGATCTATCCTACCTTGACTCTATGGTCTACATGTGGCAGGACATGGTGATAATATTATATTAAATGCTGTTTGATTTCAGATCTATCCTTCCTTGACTCTATGGTCTGCATGTGGCAGGACATGGTGATAATATTTTAAATTCTGTTTGATTTCAGATCTACCCTACCTTGACTCTATGGTCTACATGTGGCAGGACATCGTGATAATATTATATTAAATTCTGTTTGATTTCAGATCTACCCTACCTTGACTCTATGCTCTACATGTGGTAGGACATGATGATAATATTATATTAAATGCTGTTTAATTTCTGCAGAAATAACCCATATGAATTATAAACAAATTGTTCTCGTCTTAAAATGCATGAAATATTTGCTACTGAAAGCAAACAAACAGCAATCAGTCAATTAAAACAAACTTCTTTCTCTGCTTCATATGTTTCACTTCACTGTTTTTGAAAGAACAATTTGTCCATCTGCCATTTTGACAAAATAATCATAAATTTGCTATCTGATATACAGAGGGAGTACATACTTAACGTTGTTTCACTAAAGAACATATCATATGACATACAAACTTTCCCAGGTGGTTTTGAAGAATAAATTAATTCTTCCGAACCATTAGTTATTTTCTTTGCAAGATGTTGTGTTTTGTCCACTTTTTGTCATATGTATCTCAATGATATATTTTTCTACTAATTGCCTGAAACTGAACAGGTATTTTTAGTCATTTTATATAATGCCTGTCAAGGTTAGGCATTTTATAACTTGCCTGAAAATTCAGTCATTTTACAAAATGCCTAAATTTAGAAAATGCCTGTAACATATATATATCTACCCCATTTCCTTTTTTAGGAAGTTTGCTGTAGCAATACTTTCCTAAGGTGTCGGCCTCTAACTTCCAGTGACAGACTATCGCAAATGTTCTGCTCCAAGATAATGTAGTGCTAGTGTTTGAATACTGATTCTAGGAAGATGCTTTTGAAATTTTGAGTCCTTTTGAAAAGATTACAGCTTGAATAAAAAGGAATGAATGTTCACCGACAATTCAGGTGAATTTAACTTCATTTTGAAAATGATTATTACAAACACTACTTGCTGATTTTCCATGCCCTGAAGAGAAATCAAAGAAATTACGTAGACATTGTTTCATTCATGAATATTTCATGAATGAACATTTTCCGCACTATTTTACTATGTACGATATTTACAAATGTTTAGTATTAAATATAAAGTAAAAGCCCAAGTGTATCGAAGAATCCCATATGACTGACATTACTGAATGCAACGTACTTTTAACATGTTTATATTTTGACCAAGCCGTCGGATAATTTACAAGTGATAAAAGTTTGATTGAACAATTATACACAGGTGACAGAAATACTTGATAATCATATGGCTTATGTCACACGCCAAGGATGAGTAAAGGTAAATACGCTATGATAGAAAAGTTCATGTTTTGTCAAAACATCGATCGGAAGGTTTTGATGCCAAAACAGTTGAAAACTTTGAATTCGCTTATTTAAATACTAACTATTTCACATTCCAATGTGAATTTAAGGACCTTCACTCGTCCAGCATGCTAGGTCACGTGGATCAAACTGACAGCTGAAAACACTGACTCAACGACAGTTCGTACATATCACAGCCCATGTCCTCAGTGTTACGATTAAAATAACATTTGTACACAAATCATTACAAGGATAAGGCAGACAAGTCAGCTTCTACTTAGAATAACTCAGTGTATCAAGACAAGTGCTGTAGCAACATGATTAAATAGAAGCTGTCCATGTAATAGCAAAATGACTTTCTTAACTCTTAGTGCTAGTCCAAATAATTATTGAGACCAAAATCTCAAATGTTATTGCCTCAATGCTAAATTCCACAGCATCAACTTTAAAATGTGTTACAGGGTTATAAGCACCTCTATGAATCTAGTGTTTATAAACTTTATTCCTTCATCATACTGCTATTGTTATGTCCCCACCCTATTAAGTTTGACCTTTACTTTGTTAGTATGTAGACCTTATTTACATCCTACTCAAAATTGTTTCTGTTTTACTAGATTATCCTAACCTTGACTCTATGGTCTACATGTGGCAGGCTATTCGTGATAATATTATATTAAACTGTTTGATTTCAGATCTACCTACCTTGACTCTATGGTCTACATGTGGCAGGACATCGTGATAATTTTATTTAAATACTGTTTGATTTCAGATCTATCCTACTTTGACTCTATGGTCTCATGTGGCAGGACATGGTGATAATATTATATTAAATACTGTTTGATTTCAGATCTATCCTCCTTGACTCTATGGTCTTATGTGGAGGACATGTGATAATATTATATTAAATGCTGTTTGATTAAGATCTATTACCTACTTATTGGTCTGCAGTGGCAGGACATCGTGATTAATATATTAAATTCTGTTTGATTTCAGATCTACCTACCTTGACTCTATGGTCTACATGTGGTAGGACATCATGATAATTTTTTAAATTGCTGTTTGATTTCAGATCTACCCTACCTTGACTCTATGGTCTACATGTGGCAGGACATCGTGATAATATTATATTAAATCTGTTTGATTTCAGATCTATCTCCTTGACTCTATGGTCTACATGTGGCAGGACATGGTGATAATATTATATTAAATCTGTTTGATTTCAGATCTATCCTACCTTGACTCTATGGTCTAATGTGGCAGGACATCGTGATAATATTATATTAAATCTGTTTGATTAGATCTATCCTCCTTGACTCTATGGTTCATGGCAGGACATGGTGATATTATATTAAATCTGTTTGATTTCAGATCTATCCTACCTTGACTCTATGGTTTACATGTGGCAGGACATGGTGATAATATTTATTAAATTCTGTTTGATTTAGATCTATCCTACCTTGACTCTATGGTCTACATGTGGCAGGACATGGTGATAATATTATATTAAATCTGTTTGATTTCAGATCTATCCTCCTTGACTCTTGGTCTCATGTGGCAGGACATGGTGATAATATTTTTAAATCTGTTTGATTTCAGATCTACCTACCTTGACTCTATGGTCTACATGTGGCAGGACATCGTGATAATATTATATTAAATCTGTTTGATTTCAGATCTACCCTACCTTGACTCTATGGTCTACATGTGGAGGACATGTGATAATATTATATTAAATGCTGTTTATTTCAGGTCTACCTACCTTGACTCTGGTTACATGTGGCAGGACATGGTGATAATATTATATTAAATTCTGTTTGATTTCAGATCTATCCTACCTTGACTCTTGGTTTACATGTGGCAGGACATGGTGATAATATTATATTAAATGCTGTTTGATTTCAGATCTATCCTACCTTGACTAGCATGTGGCAGGACATGGTGATAATATTAATTAAATTCTGTTTGATTTCAGATCTATCCTACCTTGACTCTATGGTCTACATGTGGCAGGACATGTGATAATATTATATTAAATTCTGTTTGATTCGTCTATCCTTCCTTGACTCTATGGTTTACATTGCAGGACATGTGATAATATATATTAAATCTGTTTGATTTCAGATCTACCTACCTTGACTCTATGGTTTATGTGAGGACATGGTGATAATATTATATTAAATTCTGTTTATTTCAGATCTATCCTACCTTGACTCTAGGTTACATGTGGCAGGACATGTGATAATATTATATTTAATCTGTTTGATTTCAGATCTATCCTACCTTGACTCTGTGGTCTACATTGGCAGGACATCGTGATAATTTTATTTAAATCTGTTTGATTTCAGATCTATCCTACCTTGACTAGCTATGTGGCAGGACATGGTGATAATATTAATTAAATCTGTTTGATTTCAGATCTATCCTTCCTTGACTCTATGGTTTACATGTGGCAGGACATGTGATAATATATATTAAATCTGTTTGATTTCGTCTATCCTCCTTGACTCTTGGTTACATTGGCAGGACATGTGATAATATTATATTAAATTCTGTTTGATTTCAGATCTATCCTACCTTGACTCTATGGTTACATGTGGAGGACATTGATAATATTATATTAAATCTGTTTGATTTTAGATCTACCCTACTTGACTTTATGGTCTACATGTGGCAGGACATCTGATAATATTATATTAAATCTGTTTAATTTCAGGTCTACCCTACCTTGACTCTTGGTCTACATGTGGCAGGACATGGTGATAATTTATTTAAATTCTGTTTGATTTCAGATCTATCCTACCTTGACTCTATGGTCTCATGTGGCAGGACATGTGATAATATTATATTAAATTCTGTTTGATTCAGATCTATCCTTCCTTGACTCTATGGTTTACATTGCAGGACATGGTGATAATATGATATTAAATGCTGTTTGATTTCAGATCTATCCTACCTTGACTCTGTGGTCTACATGTGGCAGGACATCGTGATAATATTATATTAAATTCTGTTTGATTTCAGATCTATCCTACCTTGACTCTATGGTCTACATGTGGTAGGACATCATGATAATATTATATTAAATGCTGTTTGATTTTAGATCTACCCTACTTTGACTTTATGGTCTACATGTGGCAGGACATCATGATAATATTATATTAAATGCTGTTTAATTTCAGGTCTACCCTACCTTGACTCTATGGTCTACATGTGGCAGGACATGGTGATAATATGATATTAAATGCTGTTTGATTTTAGATCTACCCTACCTTGACTCTATGGTCTACGTTTGGCAGGACATCGTGATAATATTATATTAAATTCTGTTTGACTTCAGATCTATCCTTCCTTGACTCTATGGTTTACATTTGGCAGGACATCGTGATAATATGATATTAAATGCTGTTTGATTTCAGATCTATCCTACCTTGACTCTATGGTTTACATGTGCAGGACATGGTGATAATATTATATTAAATTCTGTTTGATTTCAGATCTATCCTACCTTGACTCTATGGTCTACATGTGGCAGGACATCGTGATAATATTATATTTAATACTGTTTGATTTCAGATCTATCCTACCTTGACTCTGTGGTCTACATGTGGCAGGACATGGTGATAATTTGATGTTAAATACTGTTTGATTTCAGATCTATCCTACCTTGACTCTATGGTCTACATGTGGCAGGACATCATGATAATATTATATTAAATGCTGTTTAATTTCAGGTCTACCCTACCTTGACTCTATGGTCTACATGTGGCAGGACATCGTGATAATATTATATTAAATACTGTTTGATTTCAGATCTATCCTACCTTGACTCTATGGTCTACATGTGGCAGGACATGGTGTTAATATTATATTAAATACTGTTTGATTTCAGATCTACCCTACTTTGACTTTATGGTCTACATGTGGCAGGACATGGTGATAATATTATATTAAATTCTGTTTGATTTCAGATCTACCCTATTTTGACTCTATTGTCTACATGTGGCAGGACATGGTGATAATATTATATTAAATTCTGTTTGATTTCAGATCTACCCTACCTTGACTCTATGGTCTACATGTGGCAGGACTTATGGGAAGGGTTATCATGAATGGGATGGAGTTGTCTGTCTTGGTCATCAGGAAAATGAAGAAAAGGTAAGTTTAATAAAGTCACGTGTGCAGGACTACAAGGAAATGTTAGATATACATGATATACATGTAGGTCAATGAGATATCTACCAAATGAGACTTAAATCCAAATGACATCTAGTGGTCAACATACAGCCCTGTACTCTGCTCTCTTTCACTACAGCCTAACATTTAAAAGATTTAAATTTGTTTTGGTGATTACAAAAGGTACATAAAAAACATAAAATAAAAATTAGTACAGGAAAATCACTTAACTCTTAATACTGGTTTATTTCAGATTTAACCACACAGTTACAAGGAAAACGACAATAAGCAATTCAGTGTAAACAAATGTGTAATTTGTTTTTATCATTGTGTATTGTATTAATTGGATTGGTCTCAGTTAAAATAAAAGATAATTTTAAGTAAATTCATTAATCTGAGATTTTTTTAGGCTGATCCTGCAAACTTTTGGAACTTTTTCTACTCCATTTTATTGACTTTGATGATCTTAGTGGCCATCAAGACAAGATTAATTGATGTCGGTGATGGAGACAGTGATATAGAGGTATAAAATAATCCATATAATACATACCCTTGTGACCAGAAAAATCTGACCTCATAAAAAAGTTGGCTTTTGAATTGAGGTTCAAAATGTCTTTGGGTATTAGTACAGTGGGACAAAATGAAAGTCCCATTGGCAAGATCTGAATCGGAGACCGCCAAAGATCTGTTTTGACTGTATTGTCACTTTTATCTTAGCTTCTCACTGGTGAAGCACCAAGTATTTTTTCAGACGTAACACTTTTTAGGATAACTTTATTGAAATTATACAAAATTAAGCATTCTTGATCCTGAGTTGCATTAAAAAAAAAGTACCACAATTTACAAAACCATATCTGTTGTTCCAAAATGCAGCTATAGATGTCCTATTAAGTCTTACTTCTATCGGCTCAATCCGGTTAAGTTTTCTGATTTCTCTAAGGTTGGGGTTTTAATCTTAAACTCTTGATAAGGATGGCCGTTTTACATTGTATATATGACAGCAACCCAACAACACAAAAAAAACACAAGATAATTAGAGGTCAACAATAGAATGTTTGTAAACCAACTTTATTTTTCGTGGATACTTTATTTCATGAAACCCACCCAGTCGACTTTGTCTATTTATTTTTGCGATTATCTAATTTTTGTCATCTATTTACATAATGGAGGACAATACATTTTATGTATTTGCGTTATTTTCCTACTCGAGAAGTTGCCAAATTAAATCGCTACAAAATTAGTTGGTATACAGTATATGTAGGTTTATTTTAACATTTATACCTACCTCTACTGATAATTATTTGTTTGTTAGTTTGTGTTTATTCCATGTTTAGTAACCATGTTTTGTTGGTGTAGAAAGCTTGCATGCCTGCAAAGATCCACCAACCTTCCACATGAAAACTGACAATTTTGTTGATTAAGATCTGAGTTAAAAACACTTCAACACAAGCATACTGATAATAAGCTTACTATTTCTTGTCTAGTACATTTTGGTTTAATTTTTACCTTTGACTGAAATTAACATGTGGTGAGTCAGTCATTAAAAACCAGAAGAGAAAAAATAATTTGATAAGATTGTCTGATTTTTATTCTACAAGCTGATTAATATTTTATATATGTAATATGACTTACATAATACCTTGCACCTGAAGTTGTGTGAATTCAATTTTTTGTTATATGGCATTTTTATAAGACTTATACATACAACACCCATTACTTTACGTTATTTGACTATAGTTCTGACTTTGCTATTAACATTACATACAGTCTGCAGTTAAATTTTTAAAACATTTATTAGATTCATAAACTATCCTGATTTTTATTATTAACTTTTTCCTTATTTTTGTTGAGCCTGTGATTAACAGCAAAAGTAGCTAGAGACAACGGGTTTTTATGAACACTTACAAATATTTTTCAATTCCGTGTTTCTAACTTTAGTGTGTCTCAACCAAATGTTACGAAACTTATACACAATATTTTTAACCACAAAACCAAGATCAAGTTTGAATTTTGTGCCGTCATTTTACTGTTATAGTTGGGTTATGCACAGTTACAAATGGAAAAAATACTATAAAATCACAGGCCCTAGATATGGCATGGGCACATAAAAAATTTAACAGAGCTTATTGTATATATGATTATTTTAGAACAACAGTTTAAGGTTTCAATAGAAAATATCAAAATTTAAATGACAAACAATGAAAAAAAAAAATTTTGATAATCGCTGAAAAGAAAATGGTTAAGTTAAAAACACCAAAGCTGTGATTAAATACATATTTGAAATAATACACATCTATAACCTATTTGAAATAATACACATCTACAGTTGCAAACTTCCCAGAGGTGCTATCCAGCACTTTGATTTCTCAATTTATTTATCTCTCACCCCATATCCATTCTTTATGTAGTTATGGAACATGACTTGTGAAGTTACTCTCCCCATAGAATCATTCATTTTCTGAAGAAAAAAATAATTTGTTTTATTCTCTATTTCAGTAAAATAAAGTCTAAGGCTAGCATTAGGATCAACATGACCCAGCATAACATTGTGGTAAGTCTTACATCATTTCAGATCTATCCTACCTTGACTCTATGGTTTACATGTGGCAGGACATCGTGATAATATTTTATTAAATGCTGTTTGATTTTAGATCTATCCTACCTTGACTCTATGGTCTACATGTGGCAGGACATGGTGATAATATTATATTAAATGCTGTTTGATTTCAGATCTATCCTTCCTTGACTCTATGGTCTGCATGTGGCAGGACATGGTGATAATATTTTAAATTCTGTTTGATTTCAGATCTACCCTACCTTGACTCTATGGTCTACATGTGGCAGGACATCGTGATAATATTATATTAAATTCTGTTTGATTTCAGATCTACCCTACCTTGACTCTATGCTCTACATGTGGTAGGACATGATGATAATATTATATTAAATGCTGTTTAATTTCAGGTCTACCCTACCTTGACTCTGGTTTACATGTGGCAGGACATGGTGATAATATTATATTAAATTCTGTTTGATTTCAGATCTATCCTACCTTGACTCTGTGGTTTACATGTGGCAGGACATGGTGATAATATTATATTAAATGCTGTTTGATTTCAGATCTATCCTACCTTGACTACATGTGGCAGGACATGGTGATAATATTAAATTAAATTCTGTTTGATTTCAGATCTATCCTACCTTGACTCTATGGTCTACATGTGGCAGGACATCGTGATAATATTATATTAAATTCTGTTTGACTTCCGTTCTATCCTTCCTTGACTCTATGGTTTACATTCGCAGGACATGGTGATAATATGATATTAAATGCTGTTTGATTTCAGATCTATCCTACCTTGACTCTATGGTTTACATGTGCAGGACATGGTGATAATATTATATTAAATTCTGTTTGATTTCAGATCTATCCTACCTTGACTCTATGGTCTACATGTGGCAGGACATCGTGATAATATTATATTTAATACTGTTTGATTTCAGATCTATCCTACCTTGACTCTGTGGTCTACATGTGGCAGGACATGGTGATAATTTTATGTTAAATACTGTTTGATTTCAGATCTATCCTACCTTGACTCTATGGTCTACATGTGGCAGGACATGGTGATAATATTATATTAAATACTGTTTGATTTCAGATCTATCCTACCTTGACTCTATGGTCTACATGTGGCAGGACATGGTGATAATATGATATTAAATGCTGTTTGATTTCAGATCTATCCTACCTTGACTCTGTGGTCTACATGTGGCAGGACATCGTGATAATATTATATTAAATTCTGTTTGATTTCAGATCTATTCTTCCTTGACTCTATGGTCTACATGTGGCAGGACATGGTGATAATATTATATTAAATGCTGTTTGATTTCAGATCTACCCTACCTTGACTTTATGGTCTACATGTGGCAGGACATCATGATAATATTATATTAAATGCTGTTTAATTTCAGGTCTACCCTACCTTGACTCTATGGTCTACATGTGGCAGGACATGGTGATAATATTATATTAAATTCTGTTTGATTTCAGATCTATCCTACCTTGACTCTATGGTCTACATGTGGCAGGACATGGTGATAATATTATATTAAATTCTGTTTGATTTCAGATCTATCCTTCCTTGACTCTATGGTTTACATTCGCAGGACATGGTGATAATATGATATTAAATGCTGTTTGATTTCAGATCTATCCTACCTTGACTCTATGGTTTACATGTGCAGGACATGGTGATAATATTATATTTAAATTCTGTTTGATTTCAGATCTATCCTACCTTGACTCTATGGTCTACATGTGGCAGGACATCGTGATAATATTATATTTAATACTGTTTGATTTCAGATCTATCCTACCTTGACTCTGTGGTCTACATGTGGCAGGACATGGTGATAATTTGATGTTAAATACTGTTTGATTTCAGATCTATCCTACCTTGACTCTATGGTCTACATGTGGCAGGACATCATGATAATATTATATTAAATGCTGTTTAATTTCAGGTCTACCCTACCTTGACTCTATGGTCTACATGTGGCAGGACATCGTGATAATATTATATTAAATACTGTTTGATTTCAGATCTATCCTACCTTGACTCTATGGTCTACATGTGGCAGGACATGGTGTTAATATTATATTAAATACTGTTTGATTTCAGATCTACCCTACTTTGACTTTATTGTCTACATGTGGCAAGACATGGTGATAATATTATATTAAATTCTGTTTGATTTCAGATTTACCCTATTTTGACTCTATGGTCTACATATGGCAGGACATGGTAATACTATTATATTAAATTCTGTTTGATTTCAGATCTACCCTACCTTGACTCTATGGTCTACATGTGGCAGGACTTATGGGAAGGGTTATCATGAATGGGACGGAGTTGTCTGTCTTGGTCATCAGGAAAATGAAGAAAAGGTAAGTTTAATAAAGTCACGTGTGCAGGACTACAAGGAAATGTTAGATATACATGATATACATGTAGGTCAATGAGATATCTACCAAATGAGACTAAAATCCAAACAACATCTAGTGGTCAACATACAGCCCTGTACTCTGCTCTCTTCCACTACAGCCTAACATTTAAAAGATTTGAATTTGTTTTGGTGATTACTAAAGGTACATAAAAAACATAAAATAAAAATTAGTACAGGAAAATCACTTTGTTCTTTATACTGGTTTATTTCAGATTTAACCAAAACACAGTTACAAGGAAAACAACAATAAGCAATTCAGTGTAAACAAATGTGTAATTTGTTTTTATCATTGTGTATTGTATTAATTGGATTGGTCTCAGTTAGAATAAAAGATAATTTTAAGTAAATTCATTAATCTGAGATTTTTTTTAGGCTGATCCTGCAAACTTTTGGAACTTTTTCTACTCCATTTTATTGACTTTGATGATCTTAGTGGCCATCAAGACAAGATTAATTGATGTCGCTGATGGAGACAGTGATATAGAGGTATAAAATAAGCCATATAATACATACCCTTGTGACCAGAAAAATCTGACCTCATAAAAAAGTTGGCTTTTGAATTGAGGTTCAAAATGTCTTTTGGTATAGTACAGTGGGACAAAATGAAAGTCCCATTGGCAAGATCTGAATCGGAGACCGCCAAAGATCTGTTTTGACTGTATTGTCACTTTTATCTTAGCTACTCACTGGTGAAGCACCAAGTATTTTTTAAGACGTAACACTTTTTAGGATAACTTTATTGAAATGATACCAAATTAAGCATTCTTGATCCTGAGATGCATTAAAAAAAAAAGTTCCACAATTTACAAAATCATATCTGTTGTTCCAAAATGCAGCTATAGATGTCCTATTAAGTCTTACTTCTATCGGCTCAATCCGGTTAAGTTTTCTGATTTCCTCTAAGGTTGGGGTTTTAATCTTAAACTCTTGATAAGGACGGCCATTTTACATTGTATATATAGACAGCAACCCAACAACACAAAAAAAACACAAGATATTTAGAGGTCAACAATAGAATGTTTGTAAACCAACTTTATTTTTCGTGGATACTTTATTTCGTGTGAAACCCACCCCAGTCGACTTTTCGTCTATTTATTTTTGCGATTATCTAATTTTTGTCATCTATTTACATAATGGAGGACAATACATTTTATGTATTTGCGTTATTTTCCTACTCGCGGAAGTTGCGAAATTAAATCGCTCGCGAAAATTAGTTGGTTTACAGTATATGTAGGTTTATTTTTAACATTTATACCTACCTCTACTGATAATTATTTGTTTGTTAGTTTGTGTTTATGCCATGTTTAGTAACCATGTTTTGTTGGTGTAGAAAGCTTGCATGCCTGCAAAGAACCACCAACCTTCCACATGAAAACTGACAATCTTTGTTGATTAAGATCTGAGTTAAAAAACACTTCGACACAAGCATACTGATAATAAGCTTACTATTTCTTGTCTAGTACATTTTGGTTTAATTTTTTACCTTTGACTGAAATTAACATGTGGTGAGTCAGTCATTAAAAACACGCAGAAGAGAAAAAATAATTTGATAAGATTGTCTGATTTTTATTCTACAAGCTGATTAATATTTTATATATGTAATATGACTTACATAATACCTTGCACCTGAAGTTGTGTGAATTCAATTTTTTTGTTATATGGCATTTTTTATAAGACTTATACATACAACACCCATTACTTTACGTTATTTGACTTTAGTTCTAACTTTGCTATTAAACATTTACTATTTTAGAGATCACTAAGAAAATTAGCTCAAGAATCTCTGATGTTGATGAAAACAAGGAAATATAAGTATGATATGTCAGGTGATATTTGTGCAATATGTTTGGACCAGTTCAGTCCTAAACAGGTAATCAAAAATCAAATAGTTATGGGGGGATGGGGGGGTGTTGACTTGTAGTCCTTAACTGATTAATTATTTTGACGAAAGAGGGAAGAGTAGTCCTTTACAGGTAATAACAAAATTTGCAATTTTAGGGTGACATTTTAATGATATATACTCAGACATTCAAGTTAAAAAATTGATGTGTATGTGTAGAACAGTACTTTACTGAGAAAACTTTTTTTTTATTAAAATAGAGAAGTTGCAGAACTTAGTGCATGGCATATGAATCCATATGTTTTACTTACACTTATGAACAAAGGAAGATAACTCCAGTTCACAATGTTGCCTAAATGATTGATCATGATTCCATTACTCAATACAATGAAGTTTATAATGCAAAATGAAAGGAATTTTTACCCCTTCAGTGCCCACAGGTTCTTTGATTTGATGATTTTGTTACACAGCACTATCAGTATGGAAATATTCTTCAAATTAATTAAAAGCTATGAGACATGCTCTACATAAAATATGTACCGAAAGTGTTTCAACCAAAATAAAAAGTTTGACCAAAGAAAAGTTTAACTTCAATTTCATATGTTGCAATATTTCTAATTCACAGAAATTACGGGTGCTTCCATGTTCTCATGAGTTCCACACCAAATGTGTAGACCCATGGTTGGTGAAAAACAGGACTTGTCCACTGTGTAAACTCAACATTGTTGGTAAGTCATTTTTATAGGCAGACCATGACTGAGGTTAATTAATAATACAACCTTTCCTAATTCAGTTCCATACCAGAAATCTAAAAAGATAAATAAAAGTAGAATGAGGATATTTGAGACTGAAATCATGGCCAATAAAACAAACAATAGTAAAAGGAGATATTAAACATGTCTATGAGAACAATAGTAAAAGGAGATATTGAACATGTCTATTAGACCAGCAATAAAACAAACAATAGTTAAAAGGAGATATTAAACATGTCTATGAGACCAACAATAAAACAAACAATAGTAAAAGGAGATATTAAACATGTCTATGAGACCAACAATAAAACAAACAATAGTAAAAGAAGATACTAAACACGTCTATGGGAACAACAATAAAACAAACAATAGTAAAAGAGATATTAAACATGTCTATGAGACCAACAATAAAACAAACAATAGTAAAAGGAGATATTAAACATGTCTATGAGACCAACAATAAAACAAACAATAGTAAAAGGAGATATTAAACATGTCTATGAGACCAACAATAAAACAAACAATAGTAAAAGGAGATATTAAACATGTCTATGAGACCAACAATAAAACAAACAATAGTAAAAGGAGATATTAAACATGTCTATGAGAACAACAATAAAACAAACAATAGTAAAAGGAGATATTAAACATGTCTATGAGAACAACAATAAAACAAACAATAGTTAAAGGAGATATTAAACATGTCTGTGAGACCAACAATAAAACCAACAATAGTAAAAGGAGATATTAAACATGTCTATGAGACCAACAATAAAACAAACAATAGTAAAAGGGGATACTAAACATGTCTATGAGACCAACAATAAAACAAACAATAATAAAAGGAGATATTAAACATGTCTATGAGACCAACAATAAAACAAACAATAGTAAAAGGAGATATTAAACATGTCTATGAGACCAACAATAAAACAAACAATAGTAAAAGAAGATATTAAACATGTCTATGAGACCAACAATAAAACAAACAATAGTAAAAGGAGATACTAAACACGTCTATGGGAACAACAATAAAACAAACAATAGTAAAAGGAGATATCAAACATGTCTATGAGACCAACAATAAAACAAACAATAGTAAAAGAAGATACTAAACACATCTATGGGAACAACAATAAAACAAACAATAGTAAAAGGAGATATCAAACATGTCTATGGGAACAACAATAAAACAAACAATAGTAAAAGGAGATATTAAACATGTCTATGAGACCAACAATAAAACAAACAATAGTAAAAGGAGATATTAAACATGTCTATGAGACCAACAATAAAACAAACAATAGTAAAAGGAGATATTAAACATGTCTATGAGAACAACAATAAAACAAACAATAATAAAAGGAGATATTAAACATGTCTATGAGAACAACAATAAAATAAAACTGTAAAAGGCATCTAAAGAGTCTTTAATAATTAACAAATTTACCATGCATATTTATGTGTTTGTTATTCAAATTTCTAGGGCCAGGCCTGTTTTCAAGGTTTTATTTTCACCTTTTTCTTGTCTCTGATTCTGATCTTAGTCGAATATTAAATTTATAAGTGGGGATATTTTTACATTTTTATGTTTATCATGTACTGGTTATCAGGGAAAATTTCCAACTTAAGAGTACAAAGTTGATTAGAACAACGTACAAGATTTTAGAGTTTATTTTTTATTTAATATTTCAATTATGAATAAAACAGAGTGTATTGTAATTATCAACAAGATAGTCACACAGCAATACAAAATATAAAGAGATGTGTTATGATTGCCAATGAGAAAACTATCCATCAGAGACAAAATAGTGGATTTTAGCTGTTATAGATCACTGTATGGCCTTTAACAATGAGCAAAACACATATTGTATAGTCAGAACTATATTAACGGCCTAACATAAAAAAAAAATGTGAAACAATTCAACTGAAAAAACCAAAAGCCTGAATTTTGTCTTTTTATTCATTATTTAAATTGAATATGAACTTTTGTTTACAGAGACCCTACATGGTGGTTTCCTTGGTAACTGATCACTGATGGGTGTACAATAATTGGTCGTTTGAATACTACACATACAGGGTGTTTGGTTTTTGTACTTACTGCCTTCTAATTGTATTTATTATTTATTATGAAAATTTGTGATCTTACAGGGCATTTATATTTTTAAAATGTCCTATTATTATGCCCCCGCCGTAGCGGAGGGGGCATTAAGTTTAACCCTTGTCCATCTGTATGTCCGTCCGTACGTCCCAAAATCGGTTTCCGTTCTCTAACTTTAGTTTGCCTCAACCAAATGTTATGAAACTTATACACTATGCTTATTACTACAAAACACAGATCAAGTTTGAATTTTGGTGGCATCACTTTTACTGTTCTAGAGTTGTGCCCCTTTACAAATGGAAAAATTGCTGAATTTTTCTTTTCTGTTCTCTTACTTTAGTTTACCTCAACCAAATGTTATGAAACTTATACACCATGTACATTACCACAAAACACAGATCCAGTTTGACTTTTGGTGGCATCACTTTTACGGTTCTAGAGTTATTCCCTTTACAAATGCAAAAATTGCTGAACTTTTCGTTTCCATTCTCTAACTTTAGTTTTCCTCAACCAAATGTTATGAAACTTACAGTTCTTGAGTTTTGTCCCTTTATAACATTATATGCAAGTGGGGGCATCATCTGTGTCCCATGGACACATTCCTCATTTATTTATTAAGAATTAACAAGCTTGTTAGACGTTAATCATGTTTGTGCAAACAAAATACAACTTCCAAATTAATAGAGAAAATTTCCATCTGGAAAAGGGGGGTTCAAATTTTAGGTTTTCATCACTTTGTACCTGATTTACTGTAAATTCAGAAATTAATGTGAGGTTTTTATTAATGTGAAAATTGCAACTCTTTAAGTATTGCAATAGTAAGAACTTGCATTCTGATATATGATACATATATATTTAAGAAGCTTTTTCTTAGATTGCAATAATTAAAATCGCTTTTTTTTTAATTCTTCAAAAATCCCAATAATAAATGCAGGCAATAATTTGGGAATTTACAGTATACAAAATTCATAGTAACTGGGGAATTTATGCCAAGACCTGCAAATGTTAACGTATTTATTTTCATTTATTGCATCTTTGTATATGAGAAGACCAGTACTACAAATGTATGTACATAGTCTTGATGAAAGAATGAAAATGTACACAGCTTGAACTTCTTTTTTGTCTGTCTGTGCAGCATTTTGAACCAACCTATTTTCATAATAAAGAACTTTAGCTGCAATTTTCAGAAATTTGTCTCCCCTTTTGATAATAAATATTAGGGATGTCAAATTGGTGAAGAATTACTGATAGAGAAGTCGTTGGTTTTATGAGTGATACTCGAGTACTTTGTGCACCTTTTACGTTTGGTGGGTTGTTTTTGGACGTTAAGCACTCTACATTATTATCTGACTAGATAATAGTCTAGGCAATTATATAGGATAATTAATAGCTCATTAACTAAATGTACTAAATAAGTCAACAATAAGCTAATCAATTATTTAATAAACACCTATTCAATATAAATGATTACAAAGCCAAACCAGATCAAATAACAGTTATGTTTTTTAATCGTAAAGAAAACATATTTTACAAAGTTGTGATGATAGAAGTTTAACCATTCAATGAAAGTCACCACAGGATGAGACCAATTTGTTCTTATCAAGAAATACTATCTTGTCAATTATTCCAGGGGAGATTTGGTTTTGAAACTTAGTATCTAATAGTCCTGTAGACCCAAAATTGCTCTGACGGCACTATTGTGGCGGACATGGTAAGATACATTTATAAAAAAATGTAGGCCTAGAAAAGCTGGTCTCATGTGATGCCAACTACTTTAAATGATATATCAAGGATTTCCAAATGGAAGATTTTTAGAGACATTTTAAATAACAACTAAGCACAAACATACGAAATATATTGTAACTATGATTAGTTAGATACCTGGGGGCTTTCACAATAAAATCATTTTATGAAAATAGGAGACAATGGCCTTACAGGAAACTGATTAGTTGAGTATCAATTTGTTATTCGATACACGGCATTGCCGAGCTATACTTGAGTATTTGAGTACTTGTTGACATCCCTAATGTAAATGCAAGAGCTTTCACACTTTAGATATTTACAATAAGCATGTGATAGGAAATGAAGGTGGATTTTAAAATATCTGACATTATTATTAAATTTTTGTCTTAGTGAAAGATTACCATATAATCTCATAGTTTTTCAAGTATAAATTGTTAGTTTTTACAAGTTTTATTTATAGTTACATACAGTATTATCTATTTAGTCTTATTGGAGTTATTTATAGTTCTATTGATGTATTGACTTTGTCATTGTAGAGATGTACAATAAATTAGCCTTTTAAGAATCTGAAGGATTAAGGGTAATTTATTGTATTGATCATACACTAATAAAAAATGAAAATAAAGTTACACCATTAGTCGAACCTCCATAATTTAGGATGTTTTGAACCCATTAAAATGTTTTACTGTACTGTTTTGAAAATATTAACCAAGAATGAAATGGTGAATTTAAGTATTTTAGTTATGTAGCTTGTCTTAACTAACCAGATTGAAAGTAAAACCAAGGCTATAGAATTGACTGTTAACACATACAGTCAAATGTTATGTGTAGTAAATAACCAAAAAAAGATGTTGCAAATGAAAGAAGTCATATGAATGAAATACCAAAATAAGGAACTGGTTGATGATAAAACCATCACAAGCAGAAACAACAACAAAAAATAAAAACACAACACAATGAAATGTAAAAGTCTGCTTTTTTCTATCAGAGCTGTTATTGTTTAAAGTTTTGGTGATTTTAACTTTTTAAGATATGGCAAATACTATTTATCTTGTTATAGTTCATTTGACTGTTACTGTCTTGTTAAATTTGTTTTCTTTAGCTATTTATATTAAATATGATAAATGAAGACATACTATTAAATGTACACATATATTTTAGATAATAGCAGAAGCTGATTTAGGAGGCCTAGGGTCCCCCCTTTTATGGAGCTACAGTTATGATTAATCCATACTTTTTACCTGTTCCACTTCAAACTTTGGCCTCCCCCCTTTTCAAAATCCTGGATCCACATCTGAATAGAAAAGTACAATTCTGTTTCTTTGGGATGGATTAGATATTTTTGAAATAATATGAAATGAAAACATTTTAAATATTTGATATTTAATAAAATTGTTACAAAAGCATTTGGCAGAAATAATGTTTTGAATTTTAGGGAATGTTTGCTTTTTAGTGCTACGTGTGTGCTATATTTTACTTTGATTTAAATGAATTGTTACATTATTTTTCATATGATATTTATAGATTCAAATGAAAGTAATTTGAATTAACTGATTTTTCAGTGTCTGATAACTTATTTTATAACAACTTTATAACAACACAAACTTAGTTTATTCCACACTACAGGTATGATTCTCAAGTTATTTTGTCCAGTTTTGTCTATTTTACTAAACTTTAGTACATTAAATAAAATTACACAATTTTTTGGTTTATTCAAAACTGCGTATATGAATTGTCAGTTATTTTGTCCAGTTTTGGTGAATTTTTCTAAACTTTAGTATATTAAAAACGGTTTATAACACAATGTTTCTTCAATTTATTTCAAAAAAAATTCAAAACACTGCATAATATACAAAAGGAAATGCAGAGAAATATCAGAAAACTGAGTAACAATTCTTTTGAGATACTTAATGCAATAATTTTTTTGAATAATAATAGATAGTTGAAATGTGATGTGTGTAATCATATATACATGGTTATGTTATGTGTGTAGTCATATATACATGTTTATTTGATGTGTGTAATCATATGTACATGTTTATGTGATGTGTAATCATATATACATGTTTATGTGATGTGTGTAATCATATGTACATGTTTATGTGACGTGTGTAATCATATAAACATGGTTATGTGACGTGTGTAATCATATATACATGGTTATGTGACGTGTGTAATCATATGTACATGTTTATGTGACGTGTGTAATCATATGTACATGTTTATGTGATGTGTGTAATCATATGTACATGTTTATGTGATGTGTGTAATCATATATACATGTTTATGTGATGTGTGTAATCATATATACATGTTTATGTGATAACATTATGTCTAGGCCAAAAATAAAATTTAAATTGTTTGGTGTTGTCTACCTAACGTGACGGTACCCAAATTGCACCTATTTTGACAGTTTTTTCACCTACGCTTATTTATGATCCAGACAAAAGTTTCCATTCTGTGTTTATTTTGTAGATGTGTCATTATTTACTATATGGTTCCACCAATTTAATTTTGAATCCATATTTAATCATAGAAAAATGGGTTTGAACCGACCTCCAAACAATCTATGATTCTGTAATGAGGAGTACCCAAATTGCATCCATGCTTAAATTCATATCCTTAAAAATCGAATAACAGATGTTTTGCTTTATTTCTTCAAATATTTAGAACGATTTGACATCAGTCTATGCTTACTATTCATTTTAAGAAATGGATGCTTGTAACATGTTTAATTTGATCATTTTAAAAGATGATTTTTGTGAACGCCGCATGGCGACGTTTCAGAGATTTACTTTTTCAGTGAATGTTTCATCTGTTGATATATACTGTGAACGTTTTGTGTATATTTAAATATATTTACCTTTGTTGAAAGACGTATAATGTCAAATCACAAAATTACAAATTATTTAGTCTCAAAGAAAACTAGTAAGATTCCGCACCGCTTTTGTTGAATAGGTGCAATTTGGGTACTGTGACGTTATCCACCTAAAAGCAGCCTGCCCAAAAAATGTTATGACCCAAACTTTTCAAATTTTTTTTAGAAGATTTTTTCATGCTCTAACGTCATTTTCTTGTCTAAAACATGTAACTTATGTTGTTGGCCAAAAAAAAAAGAATAATAAGATCCCTACCCAACCCTACAAGGCATGGGTAGGCAACATTAAACAAATAATTTTTTAAGGGTGGCCCTATGTTTCATGCATGTATATGTTTATCATTGTTATTTGTTATCAATATACATAAATAAAAAAGCATATAACATTGTCTTATTTGATTTATATGTGAATATCAAAGGATTTAGTCCAAAGTATTAGCTCACTTGGCCGTGTGAAGTTTTGCAATCAATTGTCACCCTTAGCTCTTCACAATTTGGTTGTCTTCTTACTACTTAACAGAATTAAACTATAAAACTTAACAGAGGAGTTTCTTACTAGGTTCTTTCCATATGTTGCTACTTTGTAGTTGATTCTTCTACATGCAAGGACTACATGGCTTTTTCTAATTTCTAACTGGATGAAAGTTTACATTGAAATCCTATGGGAAATCCCTTTTTGCTTTTCATTTCAAGAATAAAGTAAAACAAAAAACTAATTAATCAATGCAGTTACTGTTACTCTGGTCCTGATGACGTACAAACTAATGAATCAATGCAGTTACTGTTACTCTGGTCCTGATGACGTACAAACTAATGAATCAATGCAGTTACTGTTACTCTGGTCCTGATGACGTACAAACTAATGAATCAATGCAGTTACTGTTACTCTGGTCCTGATGACGTACAAACTAATGAATCAATGCAGTTACTGTTACTCTGGTCCTGATGACGTACAAACTAATGAATCAATGCAGTTACTGTTACTCTGGTCCTGATGACGTACAAACTAATTAATCAATGCAGTTACTGTTACTCTGGTCCTGATGACGTACAAACTAATGAATCAATGCAGTTACTGTTACTCTGGTCCTGATGACGTACAAACTAATGAATCAATGCAGTTACTGTTACTCTGGTCCTGATGACGTACAATATAGCTTCAAAGGGAAACAAGGGTCAAATTTTTAAAGATCTTCTCTAGATTGGCTGAACCAATTGAAACCAACCTTGACATTTGTCCTTTGATGACAATCATGAAGATCACCAGCTGAGGTCAAATTTTACATTGAAACCCTAGTGGGAAATACACTTTGCATCTCTATTCAAAAACAAGTAAAGTAAAATGAAAACAAACCATACTTATATATTCTTATTGTTCTTAGCACAGGTCTGATGAGTCAAGATACCTTTCAACTGATTTTTGTCTTGCCCGAGAGAGTCACAGAATGTGAGATATAGGGATTACAATCACAGGCACTCGTCTCGGAAAAATTTTTTCCTATATACCCTATATAACATAAAGGTATATAGGAATTTTTTTCTGAGACGAGTGCCTGTGATTACAATCTGGTGGCTGTGACAGCATAAACTATTTGTTTAAAGCTTTATATTTCAGAAGGCAGAAGACCTGGATGCTTCATACCTTGTATGCAGATACCTTGATATAAAGTTTCCGTCTATAATCTGTCCATTGTCCTTGACCTAATTTTCATGGTCTAGTGCTGCTTGAAAAAAAATTATAGTTTTCTGTCATGTGAAATATTCACTTATTATGAGTAATAGGATAGCTATATTTGGTATATGGCTTCCTTGGAGGGTCTACATGTCTGTCAGACAGGTTCACCTGACCTCGACCTCATTTTATTAATCAGTGTTTGAGGTTAAGTTTATGTAGTCAAGTCCATATCTCAGATACTATAATCAAAGTTCAACTATACATGTATTTGGTGTATGGAATGATTGTAAGCCAACTGGCAGGCTTCATCTGACCTTGACCTAATTTTCATGGTAATGTGGACAGTGTTTTATGTTTCTCGGATACTATTAGAAATAGAGCCTCTATATTTGGTGTATGGAATGATTGTGAGGTGTACATGTCGGACTGGCAGATTTCATCTGACCTTGACCTCTTTTTCATGGTACATTGGACAATGTTAATTGTATTGTAGTTTGGTCTATATCTCAGATACTATAAGAAACAGGGCCACAATATGTTGTGCATGAAATGATTGTAAGATGTACATGTCCGTCTGGCAGGTTTTTGTTTGAACTTGACCTCATTTTCATGGTTCATTGGTCAGTGTTAAGTTTTCGTGCTTTCAGTTTGTTTATCAGACACTATTAACAATAGGTAAACTTAAGTTGGTGTAAGAAATGATTTTAATGTATAGATGTCTGTCTACCATGTATCATATGACCTTGACCTCATATTCATGGATCATTGATAATGTTAAGTTTATGCGATACTTGCAGTAAAACCGTCATATTACAGACATTCAGCATAAATTCAATCAAGAGTAAGATCGCGAAACATTTCAGTCTGTGCACTCTTCTTGGTTAGTTTCAAAATTGAGACGTCCCAGGTTAGTGGAAGGTTTGAACCATCTCACAATCTACGCTGCATTGAAGACCTATTGGTGACCTTCTGTTGTTGTCTGTTCTGTGGTCGGGTTGTTGTCTCTTTGACACATTCCCCATTTCCATTCTCAATTTTAATAATATATATTTTTTTTCCATTTGCTAGACGTTAGATTTATTTGCCGCTCATGTACCCTGCCACATTCTTAATGTACCTGTCCCGTGTCAGAAGCATTTGGTCCAGTGTTGTTGCATCTAATTAAAATGCAGATCTATCGTAACTCGCTAACGTCGAAGGATAAAGAAATGAAGAGATTTATATCTTAATTATAATGGTCTTGTTGTTTACTATCGGCTGCAATAAGTGTTTTCCGTTTAGCGTTATATCAATCAATTCTACTGAGGTGAAATAACTTGCTTCAGGTGACTTTACCTTATATTTACCTATCTAATTGAAACATGAGTTATCGTTTCCTTACATGGGCGCACAGGCACTCGTCTCAGAAAAAAAAATTCCTATATATATAAAAAAGAAGATGTGGTATGATTGCCAATGAGACAACTGTCCACAAGAGACCAAAATGACACAGAAATTAACAACTATAGGTCACCGTACGGCCTTCAACAATGAGCAAAGCCCATACCGCATAGTCAGCTATAAAAGGCCCCGAAATGACAATGTAAAACAATTCAAACGAGAAAACTAACGGCCTTATTTATGTACAAAATGAACGAAAACAAATATGTAACACATAAACATACGACAACCACTGAATTACAGGCTCCTGACTTGGGACAGGCACATACATACATAATGTGGCGGGGTTAAACATGTTAGCGGGATCCCAACCCTCCTTATACCTTTATGTTATATAAAGGTATATAGGAAATTTTTTTTCTGAGACGAGTGCCTGTACATGGGCGGGAAGATACAATTGATTGGATGTTAATTTTAGCTTGCTATAAGCTTTACATGTAATCGTTTCGATACATTGTTGTTTTGTAAAACTGCTCTTCATAAACATAAACACATTGGAATATAATTTAACAATCACGGGAAAAATACTAGACTCTTGTATAAATTTGGTCGCAGTCGTTATTCCCAATATTTTATACCATATAATGCACCAGTTTGAAGTCAGAGATGACTCACAGGCCTCAATTATTAAGTAACAATGCAAAAAGGAAATTTGAAACAAGTGTTCTCTTTTCTTTACATTAGCGAGTAGAAACGATGCTTTGAAAGTCAAATAGTTTTCTATACCCTTAATTCGTAAGGTAATTAAAGTAACAAAAACAAGCAAAATTGTCTGTATGATAAAAAGGAATGCATCACAAATACAATGAATGCTAAAACATAGTTTGAAGCTAATATGCTAATCTATAATGGAAAAAATGGTTTGTAGGAAGATTTCATCTACAATTTTGAAATAAAATATGATAATAACAGTATGTAGTGAGAGTCAATATAATTCCATTCTGTTAGTTAGAGGGAGTCGTGACTTTACTGTCGAACGAGTTGCTATTTTAGAGTTATTTTTAAAGGGTTTGGTAGTGAAAGCATACTGTGAAAGTATAAACGTTGTATTGCTGGGTAAATCTTTTATTTTTATTCCTTCAAACCAAGGTGCTCTTTTTATTTCGGAAAGTTTTACCCAGTGACCGAACAGGTATACCTGCGTTCACTATTTTCTCCGTCTTTTAAAGAAACATCCTTTCAACGCAAATGTTCATCATATTCACCACTTTTCCAAGGTTTGGGGAGGGTTGAGCGGTCACACACATGTCTAACCCCTCCTCATTCATTATATGCCTGCATGTCTCGTGTCCGGAGCCTTTAATTTAGTAGTCGCTGATTGCTGTCTGTTATATTTGTCTTTCGTTTATTGCATGTCTTATCATACGTCAGATCGTTGGTTTTGTCGTTTGAATTGTTCACATTTTGTCATGCCGGGGCCTGTCAGACATAGCCGACTATACGGTATGGATTTTGCTTATTGTTGAAGTTCGCACGGTTACCTTTAGTTTATTCCACTACATTATAAGACTCTGGTGAATAGCTATTTCAATAGTCATCATACCACATCTCCTTATATTTATATCATGTAATATATATTCTCCTTTGTATTGAAAATGTGTTTTGCTACGAAAAAGATCTTGTAAAGCTTTGATAATCCAGTATCAGTTTTTTTATTTGACCATCAAATATATTTAAAGTGAATAAAGTAGTCACTAGAAGTAGTATATTAAACAAGAAATCCTATTGCCCTCAGCAGTGTATGTAATAAACATATCAATACATCAATATGGTACACTTGATTCTTCCCTAACCTTACATTTCCTTCCGACAAACTTTTAACGTAAACATCATGTTATTCTTCGAAACAAAAATACGACCTGTATCGTTGATCTGCGAAATTTACACAAAATAAAAATGTATAGTTTAATGTACATGATGTCCGATCCAAGAATTGTTGATTGATGTATGCGAACCGATAAAATGGTTGATTACTGTATGCTAATGTTAAATGGTTGTGTGTATCGTTTGTCTTCCTGTGGACAGCCTTTCGTAGTACTAGCACCTCAACTAAGATCCTGCAACTACTGTAGGCTGGCAAAATGCAGTCAACATACATTCTTTGGTTATTCTATTTTTAATTGTATCTTTCTGTCTTTATTTTGTACACAAATAACAAATTTTACGCAATTCTTGAGGTATATTTGGTTATTACATCTAATTTGGCTTCTAAATTCGAAAGTGCATTTGGCACACCAAACTTCAATAAGTCTTTGCCTTCTTGCTGTAGCTGCAGCAATCTCATCAACTTTTAGCAACTAAAGCTAGTCACTTTTAGCATAACATAATTGTACACCCTTCCCTTGGCTCCTAGTGCACTGCAACAACTTCGCAGCCATTCTTTGTTACCAGTTTACTTTTTCTCCTGTTCCAGCTTTTGGTGGCACGTCAGTTTGCTTTCAATACTGTTGTCTTTGGATTTATGTTTGGTAAATCAATCATATACATTTTTTTGTTAACTCGTCAAAACATATTTATTTCATCTTTTGTTTTAGAAATTCAATATTTTTCTTTCTTTCTCCATTTTAAGCATTTTATTCATTATATACTATTTCATCAACATATTTTTACATTTATATTTCTTAAATTAAATGAAATACATTAAGGCAAAAGTAAATTTATTAAATGACCAAAACGGCGTAAGCCAGGACCGAATACGAGACCCCCATAGGTAGTCAAGGCAAACCGTGCGAAAATCTCATGGGTAATCAAGGCCGATAAACGTCCCCGTAATAGTAGAATGGTTAATTGATGTATGTGAACCGATTAACTTGTATGTAATATTCTCAACCATGTTAGCATGGTTAACTATTTGGTAAAACGGCGCATTTGTGGTTTACAAGCAAACGTGGCCTGGTTTTAGATTTATTTATTACAACTAAAGCTATATAGTACTTTGAACACGATTTCAGTAAATACGATTGATTGATTGATTGGTGTTTAACGCCACTTGCAGCACTTTTGTGGTAATTCTGGGCGGTCTGTTTTTATTGGTGGAGGAAACCGAAGTGCCAGGAGAGAACCACCGACCTTCGGTAGGAAAACTGACAATCCTAGTCAATTAAGATTTGAGTCAAGCGCACCTGCCTCGTGCGGGATTCGAACTCACAACCTCAATATTGACAGGCTAGTGATACAGTAGTTCGACTACTTAGACCTCTCGACCACCGAGCTCCCCTCCCCCACCCCCCACCCCAGTAAATACGACCACACTTTTAAATAATGCTGCTGAGTACTGCATTTTCATGTACTTGTAGTTCTTACTTAAACGATATATTTGTGAATTTACATGTTTTATATGTATTTTCATACGTAAACTGTATTTTCTTATTCTTCGACTTATCAGGATTGAGTTATTGAAAGACTTGCCACATGTTCTGCCAACATCACGTGATATTGTCCGTGCCTCCAGTGTTTATAGTATTAACTGACAACTTATCTACACGAAGACTATTTAGTACACGCAATTAAATTGGATTGCAATGTATTACTATAGTCTTGGCAGAGAATTTCGAGTTATCGTTCTTGTGAAATAGTGTTTTGAGTTGCTGTTTAAATTTACCCTCGCATTCCTGATCTTGTAGGCATTTACCCTCGCATTCCTGATCTTGTAGGCATTTACCCTCGCATTCCTGATCTTGTAGGCATTTACCCTCGCATTCCTGATCTTGTAGGCATTTACCCTCGCATTCCTGATCTTGTAGGCATTTACCCTCGCATTCCTGATCTTGTAGGCATTTACCCTCGCATTCCTGATCTTGTAGGCATTTACCCTCGCATTCCTGGTCTTGTAGGCATTTACCCTCGCATTCCTGGTCTTGTAGGCATTTACCCTCGCATTCCTGATCTTGTAGGCATTTACCCTCGCATTCCTGATCTTGTAGGCATTTACCCTCGCATTCCTGATCTTGTAGGCATTTACCCTCGCATTCCTGATCTTGTAGGCATCTATGTCATCAACTGTTTAGTTCTCGATTTCTTGATATGAATTATTCATATATAGAAAATTCCTAAACGTAAAACCGCCAATTACTATTTACCAAACTGGCATTCGATATCTTTTCATTAGATGCTTTGCATAAATTGACCATTTGCGTGATGAGTATGAATCTCCTTATTGAGGTCCAAAAAATGTTAAAACAAATAATTTTTATTTTATTTTATTTATCTTTTTTGTAATTCTTTTAAGTTTTGCCCTCCCCCTAAAAAAAAACAACCCCTAACAGTCAAACTTAACAAAGAACATTCTCCCCTCCCCAAAAAAGCAGCATATACGTATATGTTTGCTGCTGGAAAGTCACAGAATGTAAGATATGGCATCGGACGGTTTTTCCCTCAGGCAAACTTGGTCTGCAATTTCCTTTTAGCTGCCCATGTATTTCTGTACCTTTGCTTTTTAGCAATAAGCGATCCCAATAAAATTAAATCCAGAAAAGTGCTTAAAACGCAGAAACGAATCACCGTGTTTAATTAACATGTATAATTTTATCCATGCATATATAGAAATGATGAAAACCATGTACATATTTATATATCTGGGTAAATATAATAGTTAAATAAGACATTATGAAGGAACAAGTTAGATGTGTCATATTCTACTTTCGTGACTACAAAGTTTGCTGCTAGCATTTACCATCTTCCTTGTAGAATCAAGGTACCAGAGAAATACACGTAATCATAAATCAACCAACCATATTGTAGGCCTCGGTGATGGATTGTGATAGGTACTCAGGGTATATAAGACGAGCACCTGCCGCCGACAGGAGCGCAAACAGTTGATTTCGGTACAGCAAACAGGTGAATATTAAATATTTTGTTTCTTTATAAAATAAGGAGATGAAGTATAATTGCCAATGAGACAACTATTCAACAGAGTCCAATTGAAGCGAATTTAAGCAACTATAGGTCACTTTGTTTAGTTTATACTGTTCGGAATGTTAAATTCTCTAGATAAAGGTAAAACTTTTGAAATATATTTACTATGTATAGCAACTAAAATTAATGTAGATTTTATAAATTATATCCTGAATATTTCTGTAGTATAACTCACCCAACATTGTAGCATAACCCAATTTTTAATAATAATTGATAAATGTGTAAAAAGAAAATATATCAGGGCCAATTTCGTCCTTTTTTATTTCAAAAAGAAATATTGGCATACATACTAGTAGTTCGGATAGTGTGTTCCAAACAAGCGTATAAATAACTTACGAAATAATATGAATAAATAGAGATGTGGAATTTACGTCAGTAAACAGCAACCCGGTGAAAGAATAATGTGCAGTGAAACCTGTCTAAACCGAACCTCTTTGGGACTTAAGATTTTGTTCGGTTTTGGCGGATGTTCGGTTTAATCAGGTTCACAACGCTTAAATTTTATTTAACTGGACTTCAGAACATGTTTGCTTTAGACATGTTCTTGGTTTATGCAAGATTCGGTTTAGACAGGTTTCACTGTGACAACTTTTAGAGGTCAGTAAACTATCTTCAATAATATCTATACACTATTTCAAGAACCGGACCGTCCAGAGTCTTTAAAATCTGGTGTCCTGGCACTTACCAATGGAAAGTGTACCTAAATAGAAACTTGACAAATATTTGTCATTTTATTTCTATCGGTTGATATGTAAAATATTTTGATGATTTTGCGAATGATTTTGAATTATATTTTATTGCCATATCTGAGTCGGATGCAAATGGTATCTCTCATTTAGACTTTGCATGGCAACACACCTAGGTTTTGAGGTTAAGATATTTTATTATACCGCTTGTGTACAATTTTATTATTTGTCTGTTACAGAATATGATGAAAATTGTTATCCTCGGCCTTTTGGCCGCGTTGGCATATGCAGGTAAGGAAAAATAAAGTATATGGTATATTAATCCATGATAAAAAAATAAAAATCACTACACACACTTAACATAACAAAAGCATAGGAACAGTGCCTTTATGTTTTTTTTTTTTTCAAGTGAACTATTTAGCTCTAAATCTAAAAGCGTACACTGTATATTTTTCATTGAGGACGGTAATAGTGTTTCACTTATGTTTTCACTATTTGAATGTATGTAGGTGTACAATGTGTAGTAAACCAGAAGACGGATATGTAAGCAACTATAGGTCACCGGGCCGCCTAAAAGAATGAGCAAACTCATACTGCATAGTCTGTTATAGACGGTATTCTGATGTATGCATGCATTAATAAGACAAATAAGACCAATAATGCCGTACACAGGTCCGTCATGTGGAACCCGGCTCAGTATAATGCCGTACACAGGTCCGTCATATGGGAACCCGGCTCAGTACAAGAACTACCGTTATATAATGTGTAAAGACGATAAGGGCTCACCCAAATTATACGATAGGTAATTGTTTTTTTAATATATCTTAATTCATATAAATAACTTGTAAAGAAAATCCAATATTGTGTGTTGATATTTTGATTGCATTACGTTTTATAAAGTATAAATGATTAAATTGATTATGTTGTAGCTCCCCCTATGCGCGGTATGGGTATGGGTATGGGGATGCCACCTATGATGATGCCACCCATGATGATGGGTGGTATGCTACCACGTAAGTTGTCTTTCCTTCATTGTTGAAGTTTAATTTAATTATAAACTATCATATTTATTTAAATTAAGACCGGCCCAGAAATAGGCATAACTTCTTTTGTAAGTCTGTCTCCTAAGCAGTATAAGTCTTATTTCTGTCAATATCTTATTAGAAAAATAGCTGAGCAATTGCATGCACGATAGATATTTAAACTGTAGGTTTAGAATCTCGCATGAATGTTACACTTGAATACAGTCGGACTTATAACATTGCATAATTATGTGATGTTGCTAGATAAAATTATTGAACTAAAAGGGTTTTGATCAGTGTTTAAAATATCACACCAAACTGTATGACATGTTTCATTTACGCTTGTGCTTTAAGTTTTTCTTCCTGTCTAGCTGGTAGCTAGAAAATTTGACGTGACGCAAAACAAATGAAAAGAATTATACACACATCTAATATTGATACATTGATTATCTATTTGTATTTACAGCTGAAGCTCTGGACATGCTAAAGGACCTTAAACCAGATGACATCAAAGAAGCCATCAAAACATGCCACCACAAATGAAGAGCATGATGCAGGAATGGGTACGTTATAACTTCCTAATTCTTCTTCTCATTTAGTGCGTTATAACACTCCCCTTTCTTTTCCCTTTGAGTTACAGCCCCTTCCTTCTTCTCGTTGAGTTAAATTGTAGTTAAAGGGCATTAACTGTCAAATTCATGTGCACAGATTTGACTTAAATTTCCATATTTGATTTATAACATACTAAAACGTATATCCAAATTATAAGAGTCTAAAATAAACAATTTACGATGTATGCAATCGATAATATGTATCAGCATTTCGCGTGTATTTAAGTCTAGACGCCATCTAATTAACTATCGAGGTGACCTCCGAAGACTGCCGACGGTCTTAAAACCCGATATAAACACAAATATAGATATAAATAGATAGCGAACACGTGCAATTGGACTCATTTAGCTAGGTCTGTTTGATTTCATATTAAAAGTTAAAAATATATTAATCATCGTTTTACCTGTATAAGAATGTTTGCCCTCCCCTAAAAACAACCCCTCACAGTCAAACTTAACAAAGAACATTCTCCCCTCCCCAAAAAAGCAGCATATACGTATATGTTTGCTGCTGGAAAGTCACAGAATGTAAGATATGGCATCGGACGGTTTTTCCCTCAGGCAAACTTGGTCTGCAATTTCCTTTTAGCTGCCCATGTATTTCTGTACCTTTGCTTTTTAGCAATAAGCGATCCCAATAAAATTAAATCCAGAAAAGTGCTTAAAACGCAGAAACGAATCACCGTGTTTAATTAACATGTATAATTTTCATCCATGCATATATAGAAATGATGAAAACCATGTACATATTTATATATCTGGGTAAATATAATAGTTAAATAAGACATTATGAAGGAACAAGTTAGATGTGTCATATTCTACTTTCGTGACTACAAAGTTTGCTGCTAGCATTTACCATCTTCCTTGTAGAATCAAGGTACCAGAGAAATACACGTAATCATAAATCAACCAACCATATTGTAGGCCTCGGTGATGGATTGTGATAGGTACTCAGGGTATATAAGACGAGCACCTGCCGCCGACAGGAGCGCAAACAGTTGATTTCGGTACAGCAAACAGGTGAATATTAAATATTTTGTTTCTTTATAAAATAAGGAGATGAAGTATAATTGCCAATGAGACAACTATTCAACAGAGTCCAATTGAAGCGAATTTAAGCAACTATAGGTCACTTTGTTTAGTTTATACTGTTCGGAATGTTAAATTCTCTAGATAAAGGTAAAACTTTTGAAATATATTTACTATGTATAGCAACTAAAATTAATGTAGATTTTATAAATTATATCCTGAATATTTCTGTAGTATAACTCACCCAACATTGTAGCATAACCCAATTTTATTAATAATTGATAAATGTGTAAAAAGAAAATATATCAGGGCCAATTTCGTCCTTTTTTATTTCAAAAAGAAATATTGGCATACATACTAGTAGTTCGGATAGTGTGTTCCAAACAAGCGTACGAAATAGTATGAATAGATAGAGATGTGGAATTTACGTCAGTAAACAGCAACCCGGTGAAAGAATAATGTGCAGTGAAACCTGTCTAAACCGAACCACATTGGGGCTTAAGATTTTGTTCGGTTTTGGCAGATGTTCGGTTTAATCAGGTTCACAACGCTTAAATTTGATTTAACTGGACTTCAGAACATGTTTGCTTTAGACATGTTCTTGGTTTATGCAAGATTCGGTTTAGACAGGTTTCACTGTGACAACTTTTAGAGGTCAGTAAATTATCTTCAATAATATCTATACACTATTTCAAGCACCGGACCGTCCCGAGTCTTTAAAATCTGGTGTCCTGGCACTTACCAATGGAAAGTGTACCTAAATGGAAATTTGACAAATATTTGTCCTTTTATTTCTATCGGTTGATATGTAAAATATTTTGATGATTTTGCGAATGATTTTGAATTATATTTTATTGCCATATCTGAGTCGGATACAAATGGTATCTCTCATTTAGACTTTGCATGGCAACACACCTAGGTTTTGAGGTTAAGATATTTTATTATACCGCTTGTGTACAATTTTATTATTTGTCTGTTACAGAATATGATGAAAATTGTTATCCTCGGCCTTTTGGCCGCGTTGGCATATGCAGGTAAGGAAAAATAAAGTATATGGTATATTAATCCATGATAAAAAAAATAAAAATCACTACACACACTTAACATAACAAAAAGCATAGGAACAGTGCCTTTTATGTTTTTTTTTTTCAAGTGAAATATTTGGCTCTAAATCTAAAAGCGTACACTGCATATTTTTCATTGAAGACGGTAATAGTGTTTCACTTATGTTTTCACTATTTGAATGTATGTAGGTGTACAATGTGTAGTAAACCAGAAGACGGATATGTAAGCAACTATAGGTCACCGGGCCGCCTAAAAGAATGAGCAAACTCATACTGCATAGTCTGTTATAGACGGTATTCTGATGTATGCATGCATTAATAAGACCAATAAGACCAATAATGCCGTACACAGGTCCGTCATATGGGAACCCGGCTCAGTACAATGCCGTACACAGGTCCGTCATATGGGAACCCGGCTCAGTACAAGAACTACCGTTATATAATGTGTAAAGACGATAAGGGCTCACCCAAATTATACGATAGGTAATTGTTTTTTTAATATATCTTAATTCATATAAATAACTTGTAAAGAAAATCCAATATTGTGTGTTGATATTTTGATTGCATTACGTTTTATAAAGTATAAATAATTAAATTGATTATGTTGTAGCTCCCCCTATGCGCGGTATGGGTATGGGTATGGGGATGCCACCTATGATGATGCCACCCATGATGATGGGTGGTATGCTACCACGTAAGTTGTCTTTCCTTTATTGTTGAAGTTTAATTTAATTATAAACTATCATATTTATTTAAATTAAGACCGGCCCAGAAATAGGCATAACTTCTTTTGTAAGTCTGTCTCCTAAGCAGTATAAGTCTTATTTCTGTCAATATCTTATTAGAAAAATAGCTGAGCAATTGCATGCACGATAGATATTTAAACTGTAGGTTTAGAATCTCGCATGAATGTTACACTTGAATACAGTCGGACTTATAACATTGCACAATTATGTGATGTTGCTAGATAAAATTATTGAACTAAAAGGGTTTTGATTAGTGTTTAAAATATCACACCAAACTGTATGACATGTTTCATTTACGCTTGTGCTTTAAGTTTTCTTCCTGTCTAGCTGGTAGCTAGAAAATTTGACGTGACGCAAAACAAATGAAAAGAATTATACACACATCTAATATTGATACATTGATTATCTATTTGTATTTACAGCTGAAGCTCTGGACATGCTAAAGGACCTTAAACCAGATGACATCAAAGAAGCCATCAAAAACATGCCACCACAAATGAAGAGCATGATGCAGGGAATGGGTACGTTATAACTTCCTAATTCTTCTTCTCATTTAGTGCGTTATAACACTCCCTTTCTTTTCCCTTTGAGTTACAGCCCCTTCCTTCTTCTCGTTGAGTTAAATTGTAGTTAAAGGGCATTAACTGTCAAATTCATGTGCACAGATTTGACTTAAATTTTCATATTTGATTTATAACATACTAAAACGTATATCCAAATTATAAGAGTCTAAAATAAACAATTTACGATGTATGCAATCGATAATATGTATCAGCATTTCGCGTGTATTTAAGTCTAGACGCCATCTAATTAACTATCGAGGTGACCTCCGAAGACTGCCGACGGTCTTAAAACCCGATATAAACACAAATATAGATATAAATAGATAGCGAACACGTGCAATTGGACTCATTTTGCTAGGTCTGTTTGATTTCATATTAAAGGTTAAAAAATATATTAATCATCGTTTTTACCTGTATAAGAATGAGTTTTTGTGGATCGAATCAGTCAACCAAATAGTTTATCCTTGTTTCACTTTCAATGTTGACATTCCTTTCCTTTTAATAGCTGAACACGCCTTGTTTATGAGGATGATGATGGATTGCTGCATAACGTCCAGCGGCAAATTAATATACATATTCAGGACGAGAAGATGTTAATGTAATATGAAAATTAACCCTGCTTTGTACTAGGCCGTAGCACATGTTTAGCTAAGGAGTTAAATTGAAGGTCACATGAATACGGATTCAATGAGGTCGAATTATTCATTTGCAAGTGAATAATTCATCAGCGATGTTTCTTAGCTTATTTTGACAAAATTGAACCAAACTGACTGCTAAAAGCGAATTGTTATTTCACTATTTCACGATCATTAATGATTGAAGTAAAAAAATCATATTTTATTATTTTTTTATATCTCGTAGCTTATGCCCGTTCAAAGTGTAAAAAGGTTCAAAAGTACAAAAAATAAATTTATTTCATTTAAAAAAAATCTTGTAGAAATATAAATTGTTGGGTCGAATGCACCAACTTTTTAAGCAAGGATGATCCATCTAGACAATGACAAGAAGTCTGGAATGTACTATAAATAAATACAGATATAGTGATTCGATGTACTAGTATTTGAGTCTTTTTTTTATTTTAGGAATCTCTGAAGATCAAATAAATGAAGCCGTCAAGAACCTTCCAGAAGATTTAACTCCTCTTGTAGAACAAATGAAAGAAAAACTAGGTAATAGCTTATAAAGAAAAGTGTAGAGAAGCGTCGTTCGTATCACGCATAATAACAAAACCATATTACAAAATAAATATAACAAACAGGTAAACCAAGAAACAACACAAAGAAAAAACAAACAAACAAACATACAAGCACAATAGCAAGTAAGTAAATGAATCAACAAATGAAAAAAAAAAAAAACCAACAAAGAGTGAAAACGTTTAAGGTTTGAAATTGAGAACAATTGCATTACGCATGTATCATGTGAAATTTTAAACAGAACTTTAAAAGTTGGCATACTACATTCTGTCTTGAAAATGAAAGTGCATGTTTTTTTTCATATTTTGTGATATCTTTTAAATATGTAACAGATTCTTTAAAATTATTACCAACTTTCACAATGACGTTCCTGTTTATTTATTTCAGAAAATAATCCAGAGGAAGTAGAAAAAGTCATGGCGAAAGTTGAACGTACGTATCTCATCAAGAGGAAGTGGTATAAGTGATGTCACTTGTTTTCCAATCATAATAAAACTGTTATATTTGTAATGTTCATGTTATTATTTTCACAATACAATATTATATTGTCGACACTAAAGTCCCAACTCAGTTTGTTGAATAGAAAAATTCGCTCTTCAGACAACACAAATCTGTGTCCACACTTGTGGAATAAGAAAAAAATAAAGAAATATAAATGATGACCTAGTATGAATAAAATGAGACGTTGGTACGTAACACAGCAACGATACATAGTCGGTAAAAGAGCTCATCAGAGCTCATTTTTTTATTGTAATTGTGCACAAATATGTCGACTTTAAATAAAATCTACTAACTTACTTATTGCAACGAAATAAAACAAATGAAGTGTAGTCTAACAATACATCTCTTATCAACTGGTTCTGCATGGTAACACGTGACAAGTAAGATCTCTATTAACCAACGACAGTTCAACATGCTATGTTGACTGGTTGTATTAGGAATAATATGCCTTTTCATACTATCTTTCATCACCTATCTCGAGACCAAAATAAAGGCTTGCAAGTATGAAACTGATGCGTCCTATAACGTTAGATTTCCACTTAACTTTAAGAAAAAATACACTCGTTTTCTGTATAGGCATAATTAATAAATAATCTCATGAAAACATATATTGCAGTTCCAGAAGAAATGCAAGCTAATATGAAAGATTCAGCACTCGGTATTCTAAAGGGAAGAATGCAAGAAATGGGCATGGACATAAAAGGTTAATATACATTATAAATACTTCGTTAACATATATTATAATAAGTACTTGATTAATATACATTATAAATACTTTTGTGGTTGAAGTACTTGACGAGAAAATATTTTGTACAAGGTATTGCATTATAAAGGTCTGACGAATTAGCTGGTGATTTAATGCATTCCAGGGGCGTTCAATTCTTGCATATAAACATTACCGCAAATCTAGATCCGAGCCTGCATTCATCTGACATCACTTCCGGTTTTGTCAGTCGTACCTGTCTATCTTCATGAATGTTAATATATTTTATAATTTGAGAGATTTTATCGATCATAGTCTTAGTTATACGTATTCATGTTTTTGTTCTTTCTTTTTTTATCCCTATTCTTGTCAATCATTCCGGTGTTTGCTTCCTTTGATTAATCTTATAAGTGAAAAAAAGTAGAAAAGCAAAACTAGTGGAAATCTTTATCTTTGCAACGTTGGCAACACTCATATATGATCATATATATTAACTCCCTCTTGCAAAGATAACCTTAGATGGATTTGAATATTAATGTTAGGTCCCCTTTGGTAATATAGCTCTTTATGTGTTTCGGTACTTATACATCATTGGCTTTCAATATTTGGCTTTGAGCTTTCCTGGTGAAGCTAAATCCGGAAAAGCTTCGGAAGAATAGAAATTATAAAGTGTATTTTTTATTTATGATGTAGGAACTATAATTCACTATGTCATAAAGCACAAAAATAGCTAAGAATGGTACACCCCAGTACGATATAATGAATTTGTACATATAATGTCATTTGTATTAAATAGAGGATGATGACATGTCATCAGTAATGGAGAAAGCCAAGTCTGCCATCGCAAACCAACTGAAAGAGGATGGATTTGATTTAAGTAAGTAATAGAGAATAGTCTGCAATCCGAAAACAATTGAAGAATGACCAGATTGATTTAGGTAAGTACTGTAGAAAGTCAAGACCGCCACCACAAAACAATTGAAGGATGACGCGATTAATTAAGAAAGAAATTGATAAAGCCAAGACCGCCATCTCTTTACAACTGAAGGGTGACGGGATTGATCTAGGGAAGAAATTGAGAAAGCTAAGACCCCCATTACAAAACAACTGAATGATGACGGGATTGATGTAGGAAAGAAATGGAGAAAGCCAGGATCGCCATCACAAAACAACTGAAGGATGACGGGATTGATTCAGGAAAGAAATGGAGAAAGCCAAGACCGCCATCACAAGATTGGTTTACGTAAGAAATAGAGAAAGCTAAGACTGCCATCACAAAACAACTGACTGAAATCACAGGCCACCCGACGGAAAATGATTTGATCTAGGTAAATAATGAAGAAAGCTAGGACTTAAATCACAGGTCACCCGATGGCAGAATGTTTGATCTAGGTAAATAATGAAGAAATCCAGGACTGCCATCACAGATTAACTGAAGGATTTGATCTTTGTAATTATGGTTCGTCTCTTTGTTGGATATTGTGGGATTTGAGAGTCATGTTAAGGTTAAGACGACATATGGGGTCATGTAGAACATATTGAACAATGTTGAACAAATGTTATTCAATTCTTTGCTTCAGGAAAATCTTTTCAGTTATTTATCTCCTTATTGAGAATAAAAAATCAGGTTTGAGACAATTTAAATCTATTTTAGATCTATTCGAATTCGTAACGGTGCGCAGTCTCACAGTCTGTGCACGTGTTTCCTCAACTAAGTCTGAAACGACAAACATAAATTTTGTCCCGTTTCTTATTTTGTTCGTTGATCATTTTGTTTTTTTTCTTTTCAGACGACCCAGAAGGTATGCAAGCCAAGATGATGGCAGAGATGAGAAAAATCACCAACGCATCACGTTAGTTTCCTATTTTTTAAATTAACCTCGTCCTGAATAAGCATGAAATATTTGCCAGTGGATGTTTAAAAAAACAACATAAATTATGTTTTGCCACTCAAAAAAATAAAAATAAAAAAAAATAGGATTATTTCATTGACTGTTATTTCGTTATCATTATGTCAAATTAAATTTTTATTCCAATTTCAAGGTTTTTGCCTATTCAAGTACTAAGGTACTGTCATGAAAATAATACTCTACAATTGCATTGTTTTCTGTGTAAACACAACGGGTTGGTATTAGACTGTAATTACCCCCACCCCCACCCGCATTAATGCCTGCCTTACATACGACTGACATTTTTTGCCATATAAAGCAAACGATAATGTGGTATTTTGTTATAAAGCATTTAACTATTTATATCGATAGCTGATGAGAGTGACGAAGAAGTTAAGATCAAAGTAGCTAAGGATCTGCTCGAGCAAATGAAAGAAAGTGGCCATGATGTCAACCCAGGTATAGTTATTGTTTTCTATGTGTAATTATTGTTTACTAATTGATGTTTACTTTATGTTGTTGGAATGCTGTCTATTTGACGTTTACCACATGTCACTTTGTATATATATGTTGGTGTTTTACTTAATAAGATAGAGACAGCAAACATTTTGAGATTAAGATAAATTAGAGGAAAATTGAAAGTCCGTCTAGATGTAAACTATTATAAATTTCCCAAGCCATCTTGTAATAGTATTGTAGATTAAGACCTTTTTTATTCCATTCAGAAAACCCACAAGAGTCAATGGAGAAATTGAAAACAGAATTGAAAAGCCAACTGAAATCCATGGACATTGAAGTTGACGAGGGTGAGTTATATATCTATAATAAACAGCAGCGCCATGAGCGCATGATACGCCCGTCGTCTAGTGTGTGAATTTTTATGCAATAATCATAAATAGTTTCTGACATACGGCCTGACATGCGAAAACCCCCTTTTTTACAAAAAACTCAATATCTCTAAATTAAATTTTGAATCAAAACCAAAAAGTATACAGATCTGTAGATCAATATAACTAAGAAGTGTGTAAAATTTTAAGCAATAATCATAAATCGTTTTTGAGATACGGCGCGACATGTGAAAACCCCCCTTTAAGAAAAAAAAAATCAATATCTCAAAAATGAAATTTTGAATCAAAACCAAAAAGTATACAGATCTTAAGATTAATATAACTAAGAAGTGTGTAAAATTTTAAGCAATAATCATAAATCGTTTTTGAGATACGGCGCGACATGTGAAAAACCCTCCCCTCTTTTAACAAAATACTCAATAACTCAAAATAAAATTTTAAATCATCACCAAAAGTATACAGATCTTAAGATTAATATAACTAAGAAGTGTGTAAAGTTTTAAGCAATTATCATAAACTGTTTTTGAGATACGGCGCGACATGTGAAAACCCCTCCCTTTTTAACAAAATACTCAATATCTCTAAAATAAAATTTTGAATCATCACCAAAAGTATACATATCTTAAGATTAATATAACAAAGAAGTGTGTAAAGTTTTAAGCAATAATCATAAATTGTTTTTGAGATACGGCGCGACATGTGAAAAAAAAAAACACACACACCTGTTTTAGTTACTAAGTCCCGTAACCTCAAAAAGTTTTAATCTTATTTTCACCAAAAAGTATACAGATCGTTTGACCATCATAAGAAACAACTATGTTAAGTTTCATGGAATTTGGATAAGTCGTTCTCAAGTTACGGTGCGACATGTTTACGCCGGACAGACAGACGGACAGACGGACAGACGACATTTGTATACCATAATACGTTCCGTCAAAATTTTGACGGGCGTATGAAAAAAAAAACAATATTGTTTGCAACATAAGACAATAAATAACAAAGACATGGAGACCAGGATTATTATAATTTGATACTTCAGATGCTCGTTTCGTCAACATGAGGCTCAACAGTGGCGCTTAAATCAAAACAAGTAAAAGGCCAAATCAAATACGTTGTTCACGAGAATAAGAAACGAACATTCCGAAGTTGTGCAAACAACGAAGGCAATCAATGCGTGGGTGTTTTTAATAATACAAAATTTAATGAGCAGTTCAATTGACAGAAAATGAACATATCAATTATATTAATACCCAGTGGGAGATATCAGTTCAATCTAAAAAAATATATAACAAACGTACTTAACTTTAATATCTTTAAAAAAATACAAAAATCTTTTTATAAACTGGAAATCAAATCAAATAACAGGATTGTGTAAAGGGAACGAAACATCGGAACTTGACGACAATACACGAACGAGAACGAGACTGGTTGTACGGATGTTAACAAACAGCAAATACCGCAAAACTTAAGCTACACTGGATCGGTTTCTGCCGCAGATTAATTTTTGTGTCGTCTTCGCGGTCTGAGTCCAGGAAATGTCGATTTATTAAACCCGAATAATTCAGTTGGTATATCCACTGCTCTACGATGGCTACATTTTGCACGAAGCAGAGATCGATTACTTATTTAGCAGGATAAAAACAATACACCTGCCATTTCAGAATTTTTTATTTTTTTTAAACTCACTACAAACAAAAAAATATATTGAAAAACTCAGCGGTCCTCGCTTATCCTCCTGCTTTTAAACCTCGTAAATCCTACATTTTACGTATACTGTATATACAACGCATCTATTTTAAGTTATATCTTTCTTCATTGATATAAATACATTTTAGAATAGAGAACATTAAGACATTGTTAAAAAAAACTATCCTGCAAGTTAAGCTAGTTGCTTATTCATTCCGTCTGTTTATATGTTGCATTTGACTTTCAGATGACCTTAAAGCCAATGATTTCAAAGCAATTTTACAGAAAATTATCGCCACTGGCAAATTGGGTAAGCTGTAAATTAAGGAATAAGCTGTAAATTAGAATAAGCTGTAAATTATGGAATAAGCTGTTTCATATAGATAGCTCTCATTCAATAAATAACAAAAAATTAAAAGAACAAGATTTGTTTTCCTCAGTTTTCAATAAATAAATTGATAAATTTGTAAAACCTATTTACCACACATTATATCAATTATATTTCAATGCTTAGATTGTTTGGCAGAAGCTTAAACTTTAGCTTTCAGTAACTGCGAGTACTCTTAGATCAATGCTGTCGATACATTTATTTTGGCATTGCACTAGTCATGTCTTCTTTGACTGTCCATGACGTTAAAATACTAAATCCTGGGATGTGTTTTAGTTGATTTTAGTCTCTGATGCATGATTTTTATTATTAATTGTTTTGGCTTTTAACTAGCTGTCAGTAACTGCTAGTACTCTCAAATCGTACTTTCTTGTTTATTTGACCTGTTGATACTAATTGTAATGCTTTTTGTTATTTAATGTTATTCAGGGTTATATCTGGTCTATATACCAGCTTTGATAAGTGTTTGGTACTATTATAAATTTCCACTTCGTACTATGAACATCTAAATTATTTATTTTGTTAAAATATTTCCTTTCTCTATTGTAACTGTATACGTATACCTAACAACAAAATTATTTTATTTACCTGTGTTTAAAGTTATTGCAAATGGCTGATATTTTTGTTCGAGCATATTGTTTTTCTTAAATTGTTTAACATTTCATACCGATATAACATGTTACTTTTATTATTCTTCCCTTAGTTTATTTATTTTGAATTTACATTGTATCATAGGTCAAATTTATTTGTTCAGTGTATGTTCAATGGTGTTAATATGTCCTTTGATTGAGTTAAGCTATTTCAGTTGATATTTTATAGTGTGTTTTCTATGTTGTGATGTTACACTATTGTTTCAGAAAAAGGGTGAAGGTTTGGTACCATTAAAACGTTTAAACCCGCTGCATTTGTTTGCACCTGTCCTAAGTCAGGAATCTGATGTTCAGTAGTTGTCGTTTGTTGATGTGGTTCATAAGTGTTTCTCGTTTCTCGTTTTATATAGATTAGACCGTTGGTTTTCCCGTTTGAATGGTTTTACACTAGTAATTTTGGGGCCCTTTATAGCTTACTGTTCGGTGTGAGCCTAGGCTCTGTGTTGAAGACCGTACTTTGACCTATAATGGTTTACATTTATAAATTTTGACTTGGATGGAGAGTTGTCTCATTGGCACTCATACCACATCTTCTTATATCTATGTCTTGTGTTTTATGTTAGTTGATTTTTGTACTTCATACCAATCTATCGAGTTTAGCTATTTCAAACTGATTTTTATGGTTTGTTCTTATAAAGTTGTACTGCTACATCAATGTCCCAGGTTACATTCTGAATTTTCCTGCCCGATTCTGCAATTCTGTGGTTGTCGTTGGTTCATATCTGTTATATTTGTTTTTCATTCATTGTTTTGTTATAAATCAGACTGTTGCCTTCCTCTTTTGAATTGTTTCAAAGTTCGTCATGTCAGGGCTTTTATAGTAGGCTATACGATATTTGCCTCATTGTTGAAGGACGTACTGTGACATGTAGTTACTAACATCCACGTCAATGAGGATAGTTCTCTCATGGGAAATCATAAAACCTCTTCTTATTTCTATATAGACTTTACTTTTATAAATTGTTATTTGGATGGAGAGTTGTCTCATTGGCACTCACACCACATCTTCCTATATCTATTTAGGTGTTTTCTTTTAAAGGAAATCCAATGCATTTAATGATGTCTGCCATGGCTACTTTCAGCAGTAAGTATCATTACATCAGTCATGGCTACTTTCAGCAGTAAGTATCATTACATCACTCATGGCTACTTTCAGCAGGAAGTATCATTACATCACTCATGGCTACTTTCAGCAGGAAGTATCATTACATCACTCATGGCTACTTTCAGCAGTAAGTATCATTACATCAGTCATGGCTACTTTCAGCAGTAAGTATCATTACATCACTCATGGCTACTTTCAGCAGGAAGTATCATTACATCACTCATGGCTACTTTCAGCAGGAAGTATCATTACATCACTCATGGCTACTTTCAGCAGTAAGTATCATTACATCAGTCATGGCTACTTTCAGCAGTAAGTATCATTACATCAGTCATGGCTACTTTCAGCAGTAAGTATCATTACATCAGTCATGGCTACTTTCAGCAGTTAGTATCATTACATCAGTCATGGCTTCTTTCAGCAGTTAGTATCATTACATCAGTCATGGCTACTTTCAGCAGGAAGTATCATTACATCACTCATGGCTACTTTCAGCAGGAAGTATCATTACATCACTCATGGCTACTTTCAGCAGTAAGTATCATTACATCAGTCATGGCTTCTTTCAGCAGTAAGTGTCATGGCTTCTTTCAGCAGTAAGTGTCATGGCTTCTTTCAGCAGTTAGTATTATTACATCAGTCATGGCGTCTTTCAGCAAGAAGTATCATTACGTAAGTCATGGCTACTTTCAGCAGTAAGTATCATTATATTAGCGATTGTCGTTAGTTCATGTCTGTTATATTTGTTTTTTGTAAATTGTTTTGTTTTAAAATAGGTAATTAGTTTCCTCGTTTGAATTGTTTCTCATTTTTCATGTCTAGGCCTTTTATAGCCGACTATACTGTATAGGTTTTTCTCATTGTTTAAGGCCGTACGATTGCCTATAATTGCTTACATCAGCTTAGTTTGATAATTGTCTCATTTACAATCATACAACATCCCCTTATTTTTATATTACTAAATCAATTTCACCTACATTGGTGTAGTGAGTATACTAGTAGCTGGTTTGGGGGCTTATGCTTTATTTATTAGTTATAATTGACTAAAACTTTATTTTTTAGTTACTGTTTCATTTACACATCTTTTAGGTGGAGAAATTCCCCATGGAGGTCCAATGCCACCACCAATGATGATGCCACAAGAAATGCCACATCCACAAGGAGGTAGTTAGTAGTTTATTCATATCAAAACAATTATGTCTCCCTGTAAATATTGTAGACCTAAATTATAATAGATATATACTTTCTATTATTTAGTTCTGCTGTACCGTATAGAGCAATGCTTCTAAAACTTATATTGTCAAATTATACGAGTTACAAGTTAAGAAAGAAATGACATGATAACATGAGCTGTCTTAGCCATTGAAACAGCTTCACATTTTGTGCTGCATGTATTGATAATGTTAATTGTATTTTACAGGATACAGAATGCAGCCACTAAACTCATACGTTGAAGGTAATATTAAATAATTAATATTAAATACCAAGTTTTCTAATGATGTCGTACAAATATTAGAAAGCCGTTCGAAAAAGTCGAAAAGTGAAAAAATACATATTTATTTTGTTAACATAAAATGTATTAACTGTTAGACCGGTTTAAATATATGTTCATGGCTGCTAAAATTATACACCTTTGACTTTCCAGTCTTTAGTTCTGAATATTCACTGGGCATTAAAATGTAGGTTGGTCTAGAGAAGCACTTTGAACGAAAGAATTAGTATGTTGAACCTGGATTTATAATGAAAAACCGAAATAAATTTCCATTACTATGTGTAAAAGCTTGCAATGAGAGACCTCGTTTAAATGTGTTTGGTTAGTACTGTTATTGGCGAAATCTCAAAAACAAAATATTTGTTTACACTTTAAATAGGAGCCGAAGATGCTTTGGTTCACGTATTCGGAGATGATGATGAGGTTATTCAAAATCTAATGGAAATCAAAGCTGGAGCAATGAGAGGTGTCCTCCCAGAACAAGCCCTCTTCAGACTCATGAAAGACCTTATGCACTAGTATGTATACCTTTTTTATATCTATTATAAATATTTTTGGACTAAAATGAAACAGTTTAATAACATAATGTAAACCTTTTAGCAACAAGCATAGACTGGCCTGCATGTTCTCCGAAATGTCTGCACAGATATATGTATCAGGGTGGTGCATGTAAAGCGAACCTTTCATCATGTATGAATCAAGGGAGGGAACTGAACAAGAAATCACCTTGTATTCGTTTTAATTTCAGTATTTTTGTCAATGCAAGGAGCTGTTTTTTTAACATTTTTTGTTAACAAAAGCATGCTTATATTCAATACCAACACATAAAAAATACATAACTCACCAACGATTTACGGCTTTGATTGACAATCTTAATGATTTTTAGCATATAAATAAAAGAAGTAACTTAATAGATGGAAGCAGTCATCTTTTGAATTACAAAATTTGGAAACCTTGAAACCAAAATTAATATAAACGTTGTTACATTTCAGCCGTCTAGAGGCCCGTGTTCTTATTGCCCAGAACAGAATCCTTGAAGAGAAATTAGCTGCCTCCCAGTTCCACGCCATGCCACCATTTGCCAGAAGCCCATTTGCTCTGAGAGTCCTTGGGTGTAGACATCATCATCATTAAATGCGTAATATAAACTGCTGCTGTTCCAGAATCTGTCTTAGTGTTCCACTGTATGCTTTGTTGTGATACCAATAAACATCGGATTACAAAACATTACTGTCAAACCTGTACAGTTGTCTTTCTTCTTTTAAATGATGTTATGTATCCATTAAAATCTTCGTTTGTGTATGTTTCACTGTAGACTCAATAAAAACCAATTAGATCCACTGATGGTGGACTGTTATTATATACAAGATATTTACTTTCAAACAGAGGACAAAGCTGTGGGAAAAATGTTTAGAAAGACAATATAATAGATATAAGAAGATGTGGTATGAGTGCCAATGAGACAACTCTCCATCCAAGTCAAAATTTATAAATGTAAACCACTATAGGTCAAAGTACGGTCTTCAACACGGAGCCTAGGCTCACACCGAACAGTAAGCTATAAAGGGCCCCAAAATTACTAGTGTAAAACCATTCAAACGGGAAAACCAACGGTATAATCTATATAAAACGAGAAACGAGAAACACTTATGAACCACATCAACAAACGACAACTACTGAACATCAGATTCCTGACTTAGGACAGGTGCAAACAAATGCAGCGGGTTTAAACGTTTTAATGGTACCAAACCTTCACCCTTTTTCTGAAACAATAGTGTAACATCACAACATAGAAAAACACACTATAAATATAAGTCTATTCCATCTGAGATCTGGTTTAAGTGTTTAGAAAGACAATATAAGTCTATTCCATCTGAGATCTGGTTTAAATGTTTAGAAAGACAATATAAGTCTATTCCATCTGAGATCTGGTTTAAGAGAGGAGTAATAATAAGTTACCATTGTAATATTATTTTTTTATCAATGAAATATTTGACCTGAAACTCACTTAGTATACCTATCACACAGGAGTAATTATCTGTATAAAATAAGGATTTGTGATGTGATTACCAATGAGACAAGTACCCAACAGAGTTAAAATGATGTACTTAGTAGATGTTATATAGATCAACGTATGGCCTTCAATAATGGGCAAAAACTCATACCGCATAGTAAGCTATACAGGGCTGTATATGTATGTTTTGCATAACTATAGAATAAAAATAGTAGATTTACTGCCGATGGACTCAAAAAAAGACCTCTCCAAAAGGTCTTAAGGTAAAAAAAACCTTGAAAACCTCCAAAAAAAAATAAAGGTTAAAAAATGGGAAATTTTTTTTCAAATTAAATTATTAAAACGTCAAGACCAGATGAGAAAACGGAGCGACGAGAAGCGAAAAAGTTTTCGTCTATCTTCAGCCTAATTTAATTTGTTAAATTTACCGCTAGACTTTCGAAAAAACTTGTTTTCTGAACCATTTTTATTCTGATAGCCTTGTATAATTCACCACTACGATCTAGTAAAAGAGATGCGAAAGATACCAAAGGGATAGTCAAACTCATAAGTCGAAAACAAACCGACAACGCCATGGAAAAAATCGAAAAATGACCAAAAGACAAACTACAGTCTACTAAATCCAACATAGAAAACTAAAGACTGAACAGCACGAACTACACTAAAATACCGGGGAGGGAGGGGATGGGGATGGGAGTGCTCATACAAGAACACACCCAGTAATAAGTCGGTAGGTCACATTCGAGAAAAAGATGATCCCAAGGTTACGACGAACATATATGTCGTCATCTGCATGTGAAACAAATATTCCAAAACGGTCAACCAACTCGGGATGAGGTCCGTAAAATTTTCAAAGAAATGACTTGAACTTCAACACTTGGAACTCTAAGCTTATTAGCTCTGTTGTAAGCAGCTTCTCAAGGGAATCATGATTGGAAATGCAAGCCCTGGAATATTGTATCAGCTGGTAGATATGCACTTCATATTCAAGCGCCAAGAATAGTAAAGATTCTGATCAGATTTTTACTTGAACCACAAATGTATATTTGGTCAAACGAGAAAATCAACCAGTTTGCCCTCCATCATGGCGGTCAAATTAAATAACTCCAACTCAAATTACGCCAGTTGAAAACTTTACCAGATGACGTATTTATTACTGAATGATGAGTGCAATGAATTTATTATCACAAAAGGACATCCAAGTCAAAATAACAGAATAATCAGAAATATTGCGATTCTCAATACTTTGTTTATCTTTTTGACGTTCATGCCACGAAGTCTTATTTTTATAATTGAAAGAAAAAAAAAACTTGCTCAAAGAGCTGTTTTCTTCAAAATCCCGTGTGACCATGCTGAATCAATTAATTGCCAACAACAACGCATGCAAGTATTCTACAAAACTGTCAGACGGTTTCACACCAATAATGCTTTGATCGTAGTACTCATCAGAAGTGTGTTTAATAAAAGTAACAAACATCATACAATGAAAATATCTATACATTTCAGGCCTCAGAGGGGGTGGACAGGGGTAAGGGAACACGGGAATGAGGGGACGGGAAATGGGAGTCAGGGGATGGAAGGGGGAGTCAGGGCGGGAACTGGGAAGAGGGAAGTAAAAATAGAGTTTCGGGGGGGAAAAATTGACCGATTTTCGACATGGAGTAAGGGGGAAGTAAATGTGAGTAAAGGGGATGGAAGTGGGAGTTAGGGTAGGGAAGTGGGAATAAGGGACCCCCTGTCCACTCCTTATTTAACGGAGAAGGAAGGACTTGGTGTATTGATTCATGATACAAAGTCCCTACACGCACTTACAAACCGAAAACAAAGAACTTGTGTTTGTACTTTTAAATGTTCTACACATATGGTTACGACAAATCGAGCAGATCCATAGTTTTCTGTGGCACAGATATTCCATGATGATCAGCCAAATCATAGAGTCTATAAAACTTTTGAAGAATCCATGAAACTTTTGAAAAGAAACAAAACGATATTCATACACTTGATTATATTCGTTACGTATACTTTATTTGTGAATTTGTTTGTCAAGAATAATATTTTTTTCTCAGCACATACAACAGCCGTATCTGTATTCATAAATGATATATATTTAAATATTTAGATTTATCTATATCGATAATTTCTTTATGGATAATATAAAGCTGTCTTTTATTTCAGACGTCCATTGTATTCGCTATCATTTTACTTAGTGTTTTAAAATGTACTAACATGGCTAAGGTACATGGAAATAATGTGAAATAGACTTATTCTGAAACGAAACTTCTATCATAGATGTATTCACACTTTATATACTATTTGTTTTTTAAGGAAGTACAAATTAAGACATTTCATGTACAGGAAGTATACTTATAGCTATAGGCAACTTGATATTATTACAAACATGGACTGATCGATTAACAGTTAAACAAAAACACTTTTAACTTGTCGTACATGTAAACGAAAGGAACTGACCACGTTGTCAGTACTATCTTCAAATATATTATTAATACTCATTCAAAATTATATTTTATAAAATGCTTGTGTAAGAGTATTGCATAAATCAAGAAATACATAATGCATCTGATTTGATCAACTAAAGTTGGCGATTTATTTTGTAACACAATCTGAGTATAAAAGAGATCCTGTGTCCACGCCTTTAAGCGAAGTGTTGACACAGGGTATATTTCAATCGGTTTGTTTTAGAAATTGGGGTCTATTTTAAGATTTGATGTTCCCTTACAAGTGCATTTTCTTTTTCTGAATGGGTTGGGAACTTCTGGCAGTATGTACACAACATTAGGTCAGTTGATTCATCAAACTATAGCCACAGTCGATCAAATTTCAAGTGGGGCTTACATTTCCGTTCCTTGATTCACGATCGTATTTTTGGTCTTTAGTGAGATCTTTGATTTCTTTTGTTTTGTTAACTCCATGAAGACGTTGAAGACCGTTCATCATATAATAATAATAATAATAATAATAATAATAAATTCTTTATTTAAAGAGGGTAACTCAATTAGAAGTAGTCTAATTTTCATTGAGGCCCTCAAACAAAATACATGTATACAGTTCACATTCATACATTAAAATACAATATATGTTACTAGTATATACACAATTCAATCATTCAAACATACAAATGGCAATAAATGGCAATAATTGGTAAAGTTTTGATTAAATTTTCTTATTCTTACAACAAAAGAAAGAAAAAAACTTGGATAAAGAATAACGATACCGCAAAAAAAATGTAAATATGGTGCACATGTGCATAAATGTAAATCATCTAACAATTTTACACCATTATTGTACCATAAACATCTGAAAATTCTTTATGACAGATCGCATCACAAATATTAGAATGTTCATAATGTGTGAAATTTTGTCATGTTATTCCATTCAGTAGTCTTCAGATTTTTTCCTGTATTCTCAATAAAGATGTATAAAAATAAAATGCATTGCTTTCTCATTTAAAATATATCTATAATACAAAGAACATCAAAATAACGTGATCATGGTGACGTGTTATTCCGTTTGTAATTATACATTTCTCCAGGTACAGCCAAACTTCAAAACCAATGGTAATTTTCAAAAAAAAATTTGGTGCAAACTATGTATAACGCAAACTATAAAATAACACGTCCTTTTAATATATTTTGCTAAAATCACCATATATTAGTCATTATATAATTTGATTTCAAAAGAAGAATATCAAAGGCATAATATTTTGCCATTGATATCAGAATATACCATGATAATCTTTATACAAAAATATATGGCAAACGAGAATAATTTTACTTTCCTATTGTTTATTTTCCTTTCCTTGATGATGATGTTCCGTTGGCTCATTCTTATGCAGTGTACATTTCTGAATTTGTTTGATATGCCCCTGTTTGCAGTGACGTTTCAGATTTCAATGAAAGGGATGTAGAGCTTACACGTGTTATTATCCAGTGTATTTAGATTTTTTTGTGTGGTTGGGTTACTGTCTTATGGACGTACACCCCACAACTCATTTTATTCATATAACTCATGAACCATCTTATAATTAATATGAAGCTACATAAATCCTACACAACAAAATGTCGTTCACTGAGCTTACCTGTAGTTAAAAAAACATAAATGAAAAAAATATAATCTTTATTGCAAAAAGTAAAACCCTGACGGGTTAAAATGCAAACATAACAGACATGTACACAAGACACATACAATACATAAAAGTTCTAAACAAGTAAAGTTAATATCAATAATATACATATAATTATATAGATAATTCAGCAATGTGGACCTTATTTTTAAATTAATTATACTGATTATGAATTTCAAACTATGTGACATCACGTGACTTTTGCTTAAATGTGAATTTGACAACTCAAAATTTCATTAAAATGTGAAAATCAATTTCTAAAACAGAACATGTGTATCCGGTTCTTCTAATACACATTTCATTTTCAAAAAATGCACTTGTATGGACATACATTTTCTTTTCATAACTCGATTCCCTCAGGATACAGATCGAGTATACTCGAAAATTATCAGATTGAATTAAACTTTGATTTTTGCTTAGTCCAGAGTCTGTCTGTATCGTAATGTCTCATAACCGCTCGGCATTAAATCTATAGGAATTACATGTGTGCGTATTTAAAACAATTACTAAACGATTGGTTCAAAAAATAACTTTTAATTTAATTTTTTTTAAATTCTCTATGGATATTTAGAAGATATTTTTCTATTTATATACAATAAGAATGACTATAAGAGGTATATTTTGAAAATAAATAACAATATAAAGACAAAAATAAAATAAAAAGCAAATTAATAAATTTGATAACTTGTCATTATTATAAATGCGACGGTGCATATCTTGTAAAAAACACGTATATAATGTGCAGTACCGACGGCTATGTTAGATAATACAATGCAATACGCGGACGTTGTAAAGAATGACACGCTATCTACGGAGGGGTGTATATAAGGTCTGATCTGTACCAATGTCGTCACATAAAGTCAAAAACAACTCAAGTAAGTAGTTGGGGTTTTATTTATTCATTTTTAAATATCGGTATCATTTTATTCTACGAGAAACAGATTTAAGATTCGGTTAAATTTCAAACATACGTATACATGAACATTTTCAAAATATACTTAAATAGATAATCCGTTTTGATAAAAATGTAAATAAGATATTTATATCTCATTTTCAAAATTTAGTTGAATACTTTCATGAGAAAGTATGTAAGAACGCTCAATATATTTTCTTGTTAAAATTGAAATTACTGATAAAAGGAAAAAGGGAATCGATACAGTTAAATAAACATTATAAAAAAAAAAAAAAAAAACAAAACAAAAAAAAACAAAAACTATTGACAGGGTATTAGTAAAATCTGATTTTGTCTTTCAGAATGATGATAAAAATAGTAGTCTTAGGCATGTTGGCCGCATGCGCAATGGCCCAATGTAAGTAAAACATTCTTAGTTTTCTTGTATTATAGATTTATTTTTTTAATATGTGTTTTTTTCATTCTGTTTTTTTTTTTTTTGTAATTGAGTTGTTTTATAAGTTGCTGTCTCATTGACGTTTAGCCAACATTTCTTTTTAAAATTTTGGCTACAAACAGAAATCCGTTGTAAGAGTATGTTACAAGTAAAGTATAAATTTCCAGAGTAAAAATATGTTATAGCATTTTTGTAGGATTTACAAAAACATATTTAAGATGAAAGATTATATATTCTCCTGAAAATGAATGTTTTACAACAACAACAAAAAATACTTTGAATGAAAACTTATCAATCTTTCTGAAACGTTCCCTCTGTTTAATTTATGTTAATAATTTCTGTTACTTTCTTTTGACAGTCCCAATGATGGGGATGGGTGGATTCGGCGGTCTTGACCTGAAAAACATTGAAAGCATGATTCCAGAAGGTACATTCGATATGATCAAGAACATGAAACCAGAGGATATCAAAGAAGCCATGAAAAACATGCCACCAGGAATGGCTGACATGATAAAAGGAATGGGTAAGTCTTTACGGGTCACATGATACGAGCATGGATGATTTACTGAAACATTATTCAAACTGTAGAAATTGAACCGTAAACAATAACATCACAGGTTTTACGACGCCATCATGTTGAATATTAAGAAGTCTCAATTTCTCAACTTACTAGAGACAGAACTATTATAACACCATTGTTGGTTTTCGCACGTCTTTCTTTGATACATGCTACCAGATATAACTCTCAGAACAGAATGATGTCAGCATGCCTACCCTGTCGTGGTACCGGTCTCACTCTGAAGTCCGTCTGTCTCTATCCCATTTATGTGTTTTCATACCCCTGAATTAAGAAAATTGTAAGTGTCGGTTTACTACCTTTACATACAGTATATCATTCTCCAAACTACATATAACACATGTTATTGTTTTAGGAATCTCTGAAGATCAGATTAAAGATGCAATCAAAAACATGCCAGAGGATATGGATATTGCCGCCATGATCGACCAGGCTAAAGACAAAATGGGTAAGAATTAAGTTCAAATCTATTTTGTTTTTGTTTAAAGATATTAATAAATCAATTCCACCTGAGTTGGTGAGTCGGAGTGGCCAAAAGAGCTTCTTTGTTTTGCACACGACAATCTTATCATTTGTTTTCTTTTTTTTTGTTTAATTTAAGGCATTCTATTCATTGTAAGGCAACACGGATTGACTGCCCAATTGTTACGTGTAACTTTGACATTTTTATGACAATTTACTATCACGCTTTCAAGGCATTTTAAATAATCGTTCTTAGTAGGTAGATGTGTAAGCCACACCCGATAAGTTTATAACACGACTAACAAGGATATACCAAGGGTACATTAAAAAGTAAAAAAAAAAAAAAAAACAAAGAAAAACAAACAGCTCCAAAGCCAATAGAAAAACGTCAAAAGCCAAACAACAATCGACAAAAAAATACACAAAAAAATAACATTGAGCTATCGATTAAAAACTAAATACTAGCTAATCCATTCTTGTTATTGAGCTTTCAAAGTTTTATTTATTTTTACTCCATTTACTCTAGGAGATCTTGTTGACCAAAGTAAAGAAGAAATGAAAAACCAGATGTCAAACGAACTTAGTCAAATAAAGGAAGAAAAAAGAAAAGAACTCGAAGAAGCTGGTATTGACTTGTCAGGTATGGACAGCCATTAAAAGATAGGTGAAGGGGTGGGGGATTTATTCGAGGGAAGCTGGTATTGACATACTAGTACTAAGTGAGCACATAGATAAAGTGGTTCGGAAGGATTTGAAATAAGTGATTAAACTTGTATTGACTAGCAGATGTGGATAAAGACATCTTGGTGTGTGTATGTGCATGTGTGTGTAAAGGGGCAGGGGGCGGGAGTAGTGATGCTAGTATTGATTTATCAGGTAAGGACAGAGACAGAGTGGTCGAGAGTGGTTAGCAATATGAGAGCAATTAGTCGTTTCATCGTTTCCTTACATTCTTCAAAATTTATGTTGCCTATTTCCACCCTAGTCAGATACATATAGCGTAAGGTCAAATCTATGTAAAGGATTTGATCAATTGCTGTCAATATCAATGATTAGGCATCCGGCTTGATAAAATGGACCAATTTTTTGATAATCATAATTTGTTTTTTATGAATTGCCTATAATTGCCTTCATTTTAATAATATTTTGTGTTTTCGCAAATATTGTAAAAGGAAAGGTTGAAACTGCTAATAAAGGCAAATTTTGACTTGGATGGAGAGTTGTCTCATTGGCACTCATACCACATCTTCTTATATCTAGAAACTATAATAAAAATTAGACCACAGTTTATAATAGAAAATGAGTCCATTGCTATGTCAATTTGAGAGTTAAACATAAAAATGTATAAAGTAATCGGTGTCTTTATGTTTTAGGTGGAGTAACAGGTCTGATGTCCCAGATGTTACCAGAAATTACAGAAATGTTCGGTGACAAACTTAAAGCTGAAGGAATCGACACTGGTGAGTGCACAATAACTGAATAATAATCACATGACATCAACTTTTAAACCATACATCACAAAAACGCCTAAGTATTTACAAAAATTGCAATAAATTGATAAATAAATATTGACTTCAAAAATGGATAAAAAAAAACCAAACAAGTTATCATTCTCATCACATTACAAATTTGTATATGACTGACATTTTAAACATAAAAAAAATATATAAATAAAATAAAACCAACAAGCTATTACTTTTTAAAAAACAGTTTTTGACTCTTTTTGAGGTAAAATATTTTGAGTAATCCCCGATATAAATCTTATTCAGATGATCGTGAAAAACTGAACGAAGAATTACGTAGACAGATGCGCGAGTTCGCCGGGGCTGAGGAAGATGATACAGAGGAACAAGTCAAAGAAAAATTCATGAAGGGATTCCTCGAAGAAATGAAACAAAATGGCTTTGAGATCAAATCTGATGATACCGCTGAAGGATTCCAAGAACTCAAGACACAGATAGTTGCCGAGCTTAAAGATATGGGATTTGAGATTGAAGATGGTAATATATATATATTCACCTTTATCACTTCAGGCTTCACTCAGTTTGGGGAGGGAGGATTAATAGCAAAAACACACAGTAAGCTAGTCAGTGAATGGAAAATACACGTATTACCCAAAATTAAGACTCTCATTTGTATGTTTTAAATATCTGCTAAATAAAAAAAAAAAAAAAACAAAAAAAAACTGTCTCATGTCTTTTTATGATATACTCCATAACCACTTTTGAGACCCCAAATTCAAAACATGTTTTATAAAAAAGCACCGTAATTTTGTTAATCTGTTTATTCTTTAATTTGATATATCAATTAGTGTATCTAATAACGGTAAAAGAAATTTGTATGTTTTTAAAAAGAATTACTTTTAATTTACAGAAGACGTGTCCAACCTCCCAGAAATGTTGAAGAAAATGATGAAGAGTGGAAAATTCAACCCCCAACAATTAATGGGAATGGTTGCCCCAATGATGCAAGGTATTTAGCTTGATCTTCCTTTGAGTTATCTATTTGTTTCTTCCATAATGTGTATAATTTTGAAATTCTTACGTTTCTTATATATCCACTGTATCAATTGTTTGTATGAAAAATACACATTTTTAAGAAAAGGAATTAGATTAAGCAACTTACCCCCACAAAATATAAGACGTCGTCCAATCATAATTATCGTTGCAAACGAATTGCATTAGAATGATTGGTTTGGTTTTACAGGTCCACCAATGATGGGACCAATGGGACCACCAATGATGAGACCACCAATGATGCAAGGTCCACCAATGGAAATGAGACCAGGAATGAACCTGAACCTTGACATCGATATAAACCAGAGACCACAGACTCCAGTGGTAACCCCAGGCTACGTTCAAGGTATACATATATATATAACTCACACTTTATTTCATTCTTTAAAATTTTCTTAATCAATTTTTTCTGAGGTCAATTTTTGAGTGCATTTAATAGAATTGCAATAGGAAACCGTACGTAGTCTTTAGTATTTCTAATGGGAAAGAATGCACTACAAAAGTCTAAAGTCTGAAAAGACCAGTTTTGTCTTGATTTGCATGAACTTTTACTCGACATTCTCCAAAAGTGTGACTCGTGTCTTAATTTTCTTGACAAATTCTCATTTATATTAAATTTGTATGAAATTTACTCGACATATTCTCGACATTCTGAATATGGTCTTAAAATTTCTTGACAAATTCTTGACATTTGAATACTGTCTTGATATTTCTCGACATATTCTCGACATTCTTATTTTTCTCAGTATGGCTTGACACATTCTGAACATTTTGAATTGTGTCTTAAATTTACTTGACAGTTCTGAGTTTTACAAATCATGACCAATATTCATGATATAACTTTAATCTTTATTTCTCTTTATATGATATACTGTTGTTCCAAGTTACACTTCTTACAACAAAAATAAAAGTTGGGCATGTAAAATAATTGAAAATTTGGGTATATAAATATTTTTACAAATGCAAATATGGCTATGAAATCTAAAGTATAAAATAATACAAATGAGGGTGTGTTGATATAAAACAATTTGAATGTGGGTTTTAAATAATTACAAATTTTGATTCCTAAATCTTATAAATTAAATGATTAAAACCAATCATACTGTAGACATATTTCATTCTACATTCATAATATTCAATGTTGATATGGTAAATAATTATTATACCAAAATGTGGTTTATATAAATAGCAAATTATGATGATATACAAATCATTCATTTAACAGAAGAAAAATTTGTGTAATGTCATCTGTTGGAATATATATATTAAGTATTACACATGGACAGGATGTTCCCCATAAAATTAAGGTATTCCACACCCAAGAGTACACGCAACTGTCAAATAGAAATTACTGCTTTACCTGTAATCAGCCATACAACTTATCAGTTGACCGAACATGCCACTACAATTTAAAAGTTTGTTGATAGATGAAAATGAAAATCATCATTTTGATGAAAAAAATTGAATTAAAATGGATTTTTCATCAAAATTATAAAGTTAATTATTTAATATAAAACAAATTGAATAATTCCCAAATATGAAAAGAAAATTATTATCAACTCCAGGAATAATAAAAAATGTATTTATAATGGGTTCCATCAATGATTTCTATAGAAATAATTGGTCTTATGAAATGGATCTGAAACAGACATGCACAATATAGTTCTAAACATTCGTTTTCTTTTCAGGAAGGAGTTATCACAAACATTTATTTTTGATAAAAATTATAAAATTCAACACAAAATTTGAATAAAAATGTTTTTGGGTTGTTCTAAAAATGAATAAGGTTTTGAATCAAGATGGGAACAAATTCTTTGACCTAAACGAAAGCCCCCTCTTGTTTTATCCACATAAACCCAAAAGATGAATTGTGGGGTCCAAAAGAGACACATGGTCACATTTTAAAACTGCCTATAAGACACCTATTTTAGTAAAGCAAATTTGACTGGCAGTTTTGCAAACAGCAAAATCTAAATGCTGTTTGTTAGTAACTTTGACTTATATTCCAAGTGAAAACAGTTAATTAAATGTTTAATTAAAATAAATCAAAATTAAACTACATGGGGAATTATTCAGGGTATTCCAACTTAGTTGCACCAAAAGGGTATCTTACTATACCAAATTGATCCTTGATTCTTCAAAGTTTAGTTTAGCCATAATAAAAGGAGTAAATAACAGCAATAGAATGTCATAAACAGTGCAGAATAAGTCTGTTCACATTTCAGGCCAAATTTATACTGTTGAGATAGTGTCAAGACATATTTAAGACTGTCAAGAATGTGTCGAGACATATTCAGACATTATTTAGAATGTCAAGAATATGTCGAGACATATTCAGACATTATTAAGAATGTCAAGAATATGTCAAGACAGATCGAGACAAATCTAAGACAGTCAAGAATTGGTCGAGACTAATCCAGACTCTTATCAGATGATACAGGAAGTGTCGAGAAATTTTAAGACAATGTTCATACTGTCAAGACACTTGTCAAGAAAAATCAAGAACCTTCTTAGACAAATTCATACTATGTCAAGAATTTTAAAAATTATTTAGACAAATTAAGAATGTCGAGTAAAAATTCATGCAAATCAGACAAAACTGGTCTTTTCAGACTTTTGACTTTTGTAGTGATGATAAGTGACATTTTGGAATCTTGTATGAAAATGATATTATGTTATATTTGATTCTGAACTGATTTGTTTTTGTTGTTTTTCTCTGTACGCTTTGATACTCTTAAAATACTACGTAATAATAGTGTAAAAAATAGAATCCGATGCATTGCTAGAAAAGTTGTATAAACACTGAAATGGTCTGGATGGTAAAAAGGGGGCTGGGTGATTGCGTGCACTTAAGAATGTTAAATATTACTGTAATTTTGCAATGAAGTGAAATTAATTACTAGGCTTGAGTCGAACACATTTTCGACTTTTTCTAGACACTCGGGGAATATTGCGCTTTCAGTACGATAACACTGAAATTAAAAAAAAAAATCGAACATTTTGAACAGAACATATTTTTACCATTCTAAAGGCACAAAAACGGAGAGGAAATATTGTATTCAAATGACGAAACTTTAAAAACTTGGCTCCATATATTAACTTGCTTTGGATATATTTGTGATTTTACAAATCTTACTTATTTTATGTCAGTAATTAACAGACATGCATGTTTTAACTCGTGTATGTTTTTTATCCTTTCAGGGGCTGAAGATGCTCTTTTGCACGCTTTTGGTGATGACTCTGACGTCGTCAGACACGTGATGGCAGTCAAGTTCGGAGCTGAAACCGGAACTGTCATGGAAGGAGATCTCCACGAAATTCTCAGAGATCTCATGCACTAGTAAGATATTTTCTTTATTTTTTTAACTGTATAATATATTTATATTGTTGACCTGAATAACAATTCTCAAGAACCTTCGTTTAGAAAATTTTATTATTTATTCTTGTTCAGCGCATAAGTTGTAAATAACTGAACTATTTTCTTTCTTGTTCAAATTAAACATAAAATCAAACTATTTAGAAATTTTGATTTCCATCATTAGAAATAAGTATTTTTCAAGTTATAATACTAATAATTTTAAAAGTAGCAATCAATGTTATCATTATGTAATGGGCAGTATTTAATGCAATAAAAAGTCAAGTATGAAAATTACGCATGAAATTCGTCGTTAGTGTCTGTGCTAACGGAAGTACATCAAACAAAAAATATTTTACAGTACTAAGTATCCGAACTCCTTGTTAAAATCAGAATCTGAAGAGTGCAGGGTAAATTTTGCAATGAATGACACGTTCATTTTTTTCTTTTTCAGTCGTCTTGAAGCCCGTGTTCTGATGGCCAAGAACCAGATGCTCAGAAACAGACTTTACGATGTTATGTTGTAAAGTAATAGACGTTATCGTATCCATGGTGATTAGGGAAAAGACTACTTCTACAAAACCCACAAACTTTACATAAAACAAATGACACAATAATGTATAAGTGTTGCATTGATACATGTGCTCTTTGAAACTAATAGATTTGTGTAATTTTGATATTATTAGAATTTAATCCATATGTATCATGACTATAGTATAGTTAAAATCGTAATACAGGTTGCATACATCAAAACACTCTCTTTCCATAACGTTTTTGGGATGAAGATGTCCATCTGAACTAACGTGGTTTCCTTTAGCAAAATAATTTGAAAAAATATTAATTGGAAAATAAACAATTCTCAGATGCTTACAATTTCAAAAGATGCTAATTTTTAAGCTATAAGAGTTTGTTTGAACAATGTGATAACTTTTCTTGGAAATTTTGGCGTTGGATAAAGAATGGGTGGTTTAAATTTCAAAATCTAAAACTGACTGTTTTTGTCACAATTTGTACTATAGATATATTTCAAAAATACATATCGTCGAATGGCTTCCAAAATGTCGTATATGACTTTTTAATTTTGCTCAAATTACCTTTTTCACACAAACGGGCTTAGCGGGAGGAAATCTCTAATATTCCAAAATGTCATACATTTAGACCAATCAAAACATTTGAAAAAGACATGAGGCAAAATTGCCAATCCCAATTGATTGTAAAGTTTGCTTCAAATATGTTGTATGTAAACTTGAAAATTGTTGTATATTTCTTTATTTCTGTGAAAATAAGGTTAGTTTTTGTGTTATCCAGAAATACCCTAAGTTTTTATTTCACAGCCATCTACAAAAATGTTAAAGTTCGCATACGACATTTTGGAAGCAAGCATTTCAACCAAAGCCTGTTTGTGAGATTTTGTTGTTGTTGAAAATTAGTGATTTACTACATTTTGAAAGCCAGTCGACGATTTAACTGATTTTTTACATTCTGAGAGGTCTTAATCTGATAAATATCGATAAGTGTAACTGCAAGCGAAACATCATTAATCTTTCATGATAGATTCTAAGCATTCTAGATGATGCTTTTAACAATGGATGTCAAAACTTTGTGATAAGTTAATAACGAGCTATATAATGGTGGTTCAACGATGGCAACTATTTTGATTTTAGTACATAAATACTTATTTTCGGCAGAAAACTTTAAAATTGAATCCAGAGAGTCAAATTTTCTTGAACAGCCGCACATGGGTTGTTATGCCTATAAAGCCTCTTTAGAGAAAAAAAAAAACTGTTTCATTTTGTCTGTCATGTTTATATACATGTATATATTTGGTGTGATGTTAATATCAGTACAATAAAAGTGTTCCAACTTTACTTGTTTTGAATGATAATATATACGCCATGCCAACTCGTCAAAGGGTCACTTTTGGATGAAAATTAAATGATTGGTACTAGCGGGATTCTAACCTGCAACTTCGATTTATATAAAAGCAGCGAACAAACCTAAAATGTCAGTAAAATGTTACCTTAATGACCTTTGCTACCTCATGGCCATGTCTATTTAACTGTCCGGTACAATTACAGACCCCTGTCCGTACCAGTAGTCGTTGCTAGCAGCACCATTGTGGTGAAGATTCCATGGATAGATGCGAACATGCAATCTCGTGATCTCAAGGTAGCCCTCTAACAAAAATAAGAATAAGAAAGACCTTTTCTTACTCTAACGAGTTAGACTAAAGTTGAGAATGAAAACGGGGACTGTGTCAAACAACCCGACTAAAGAGCAGAAAACAGCCTAAGGCCACCAATGGGTCTTCAACACAGCGAGACTCCCTTTACATCTACAATTTAACGAGTTCGACTCCCTTTATATCTACAATTTAACGAGTTAGACTTCCTTTATATCTACAATCTAATGAGTTAGACTCCCTTTATATCTACAATTTAACGAGTTAGATTCCCTTTATATCTACAATTTTACATCATTTGTATATCAAATAAACCAATGGGATGCAAGGTAAATTATCAATGGGAAGGAATTGATATATGGACCTTAACTTTTCATCTACTGATAAGATGGTATATGACTTTGCATTATGGATAATATAATTGTTTTTGAAATATAATAAATTAATGATTAATATTTACAGAATTTGAAAATAAGTTCGATTATCCGTCTATATATCGGACCAGCGTATATGTATTATGTGTTGAATACCGCTATCATAAAAAAAAGCCTTCTTTACTTTGATCTACTCCAAAGTAGCACCTCCCCACAATGTCACAGGATCTGTCGCTTGTATCTTTTGTTTTTTTTTTTTTTCTTGGTGTTTTGTGTTTCTTGTCGATATAGGAGTTAAGCGCCTTCCATTTGATTTTAACAGTTTTTTCTTGCATTGTAATGCTACGCCAATGTCCCAGGTAAAGAGGTGGAATTGAGTGCCCACAGACATGTGTAACTACGCTACATTTTTATGTGTATGTCGAAGGTAGGATCCTGTAATTCAGTGGTTGTTAGTTGCTGTCTGCCATATTTGTTTTTTGGTTAATCCTCAATTATGCCGTGGTTTTTTTCTTATTGGAAATTGTTTCACATTGGTCATATCCGAGTCTTTTAACACAAATATAAGTACCTGCATGTTAAATTGGTGGAAACAGAAAGAAGTACTTGCATATTACATTCGTGGGAAGAGAAATAAATAAAACAAATATAAGTACATGTACCTGCATTTTAAATTAGTGTGAACAGAATGAAATTAAACAACAAACAGGCAATCAGGTTCACGTATTGCATTTCTTTATTTAAAGAAAGTAGCTTGTTTTCATACGGAATCGAATTTTCTCCGTCCGTATTTGTTTGTGAATTACTTTCATTGTTGATATTTATAAATAGTTTGGTGAATACCCCAGCTAGTATCTAGGCAGTGTATTTCCTTATATACTTTGCGACACCCCAGGTATTGTATACCTACATTCTTATATATTCTTTGTAAAATTTACTTGAATTAACTGGCCAATATCCAACTATTTTAAAAATGGTTTGTTATATTTACACAACTGTTGAACTGTGTACTACATACATAATATCTATTTTTAAACGTTACTGTAATCCCCCTTACATCGGAAGTTTTGGAGTTAACTGGTATACCCAAATGGTTCATTATCATTTAACCTGTAGGGTTTATTGTACTATGTATAAATGCTGTCCTATACGATTAATCACTGCTATACTGCAATCATTCCCTTGCATAAATCTCCGTACACACCCAGTTTTTGATGGGATTCGTTATGCTTAGCCTTAAATAGTTTTCTATGTGGTGTTTTGTGTACTGCTGTTTGTCTTTTCGTCTCTTGTTTGTCATATCGTAGACAGTTTCTTAGACATATGATTCTAAATAAGCCTGCAGGGGCGGATCCAGCGATTTTTAAAAGGGGTTCCAACCCAGGATAAAGGGGGGTTCCAACCATATGTCCCCAAAAGCATTGATCGTCAAAAAAAGGGGGGTTCCAACCCCCGGAACACGACCCCCTCTTGGATCCGCCACTGCAGCCTTGACGTCATCCACCTTTTATGTATTTTAATAATGGTATATGACCAAGACGTTAGACCATAAAAAAGAATAGGTTGGTTTGCCCTAACCCGACCGACCCATACAAAAGCACCCGAGTCAAAATCTTTTTTCAATTCAAAATTCGCGATGTTTTTTTTTTTGCGGGTTTTTGTTGTATCCGTATCCGTCTTGAGTTTGTTTCATAGAATAACCTGATCTGATCTGACCGTGCTTTATCACAGGACAATTTGTGTTATGTATAAAAGCCTCCAATTGATATGGATGTTCTTCACATTGTGGAAGTACACCACTAATTCATGGCCCCATTGCTTTCTATGTTAAATTCCTCAATTTCAAGCAGACACAGCTCTTTTGTTTTAAGTTCAAATAAAGTGACAATCATTGCATGTCAAAGCAACACTTTATGGTGTCTTGTACTGAAAAATCAACATACCTTTAATGGCATATAAGAAAGAACTGGTTCCCGGAACTTGGGATGTACCAAAACAGGTACTTCAGATCTGACAAACAGGCAAAATGTACCCTCTTTATAAAATTTGGTGCAGTTTTTAATATTCAAAATTATAAGTCAAAAGTGTTCTACAATGATCACTAGTCATTCAACTTTCATTTGATACCAACAATACCTAAATATTCTATATATTTTGAAAGTTACACTCATGCGTAGGAACTATTTTGTGTTAAATATGTACTACTTTCTGGTATGTGCTTTCTGGCGGGCGAATTAGTGGTGTTACACCTATAACAGAACCAAACTTGCTATATTGACTTCAGCATTACTTCATTTCATTCTATGATCTATTTCAAGCATTAAAAACATGTAAAGCTTTAGTCCAAATACTATTTTACTAATTTTAAGCTCAAATTGGACTGGTAGTAACATATGGGTTATTCAAAGAAAACTGCATATGGATATTACTAATGGCCAATATACTTTTTATTCTCAATATCATTGTTATATTTAATAATTTCTAATCTGAAAACAATGTGCGTACCAATAGTCATATTTCACTAGAGTTTGTTCATTTAATAAAAATATATTAGACCAGACCTAAGACATAATTGAGAATATTGTCCCCCTTTTTCTTCAAATTGGAAAAGGGACATTTTGGTATAAACCATACTTCTGTGGTACAACATAGATTATTAAGAGCAATTTATATATCCCTCAGCTGGATAACTTGCTAAACTGGTTCAAAATTGCATGTACAGTGAGATTTTGGAATTCTTATATGAGTATATACCAATTGCCTAGATTGTAAAGGCTACCATAAGAAAACCAATAAAACTTGAAAAATCAAAGGATTATTTGACCAAGAGCTATTTTTTACCATGAACAAGTCATAATATACATGTTTTATTGATTGCAATCCCAAATAATGCAAAAATAAGAACTTGGAGTCAAGTCTTAACTGCATGCATGTTGTGTGACCATAAAAGGCCAAAATACCTGATTATGTCAATTTAAGAGCTGAAATTTCCCATAAACAGACTTGTTCATCCAAAAGATGATTAAACATGATTACTTACATTGAATATGACTTATTTTCATTGGAATAGGTACAACTTCTAAAAATTGAATTTCTGATGATTCTCTGTAATAGGAAGTACACCACTAATTCATGGCCCCATTGCTTTCTATGTTAAATTCCTCAATTTCAAGCAGACACAGCTCTTTTGTTTTAAGTTCAAATAAAGTGACAATCATTGCATGTCAAAGCAACACTTTATGGTGTCTTGTACTGAAAAATCAACATACCTTTAATGGCATATAAGAAAGAACTGGTTCCCGGAACTTGGGATGTACCAAAACAGGTACTTCAGATCTGACAAACAGGCAAAATGTACCCTCTTTATAAAATTTGGTGCAGTTTTTAATATTCAAAATTATAAGTCAAAAGTGTTCTACAATGATCACTAGTCATTCAACTTTCATTTGATACCAACAATACCTAAATATTCTATATATTTTGAAAGTTACACTCATGCGTAGGAACTATTTTGTGTTAAATATGTACTACTTTCTGGTATGTGCTTTCTGGCGGGCGAATTAGTGGTGTTACACCTATAACAGAACCAAACTTGCTATATTGACTTCAGCATTACTTCATTTCATTCTATGATCTATTTCAAGCATTAAAAACATGTAAAGCTTTAGTCCAAATACTATTTTACTAATTTTAAGCTCAAATTGGACTGGTAGTAACATATGGGTTATTCAAAGAAAACTGCATATGGATATTACTAATGGCCAATATACTTTTTTATTCTCAATATCATTGTTATATTTAATAATTTCTAATCTGAAAACAATGTGCGTACCAATAGTCATATTTCACTAGAGTTTGTTCATTTAATAAAAATATATTAGACCAGACCTAAGACATAATTGAGAATATTGTCCCCTTTTTTCTTCAAATTGGAAAAGGGACATTTTGGTATAAACCATACTTCTGTGGTACAACATAGATTATTAAGAGCAATTTATATATCCCTCAGCTGGATAACTTGCTAAACTGGTTCAAAATTGCATGTACAGTGAGATTTTGGAATTCTTATATGAGTATATACCAATTGCCTAGATTGTAAAAGGCTACCATAAGAAAACCAATAAAACTTGAAAAATCAAAGGATTATTTGACCAAGAGCTATTTTTACCATGAACAAGTCATAATATACATGTTTTATTGATTGCAATCCCAAATAATGCAAAAATAAGAACTTGGAGTCAAGTCTTAACTGCATGCATGTTGTGTGACCATAAAGGCCAAAATACCTGATTATGTCAATTTAAGAGCTGAAATTTCCATAAACAGACTTGTTCATCCAAAAAGATGATTAAACATGATTACTTACATTGAATATGACTTATTTTCATTGGAATAGGTACAACTTCTAAAAATTGAATTTCTGATGATTCTCTGTAATAGGAAGTACACCACTAATTCATGGCCCCATTGCTTTCTATGTTAAATTCCTCAATTTCAAGCAGACACAGCTCTTTTGTTTTAAGTTCAAATAAAGTGACAATCATTGCATGTCAAAGCAACACTTTATGGTGTCTTGTACTGAAAAATCAACATACCTTTAATGGCATATAAGAAAGAACTGGTTCCCGGAACTTGGGATGTACCAAAACAGGTACTTCAGATCTGACAAACAGGCAAAATGTACCCTCTTTATAAAATTTGGTGCAGTTTTTAATATTCAAAATTATAAGTCAAAAGTGTTCTACAATGATCACTAGTCATTCAACTTTCATTTGATACCAACAATACCTAAATATTCTATATATTTTGAAAGTTACACTCATGCGTAGGAACTATTTTGTGTTAAATATGTACTACTTTCTGGTATGTGCTTTCTGGCGGGCGAATTAGTGGTGTTACACCTATAACAGAACCAAACTTGCTATATTGACTTCAGCATTACTTCATTTCATTCTATGATCTATTTCAAGCATTAAAAACATGTAAAGCTTTAGTCCAAATACTATTTTACTAATTTTAAGCTCAAATTGGACTGGTAGTAACATATGGGTTATTCAAAGAAAACTGCATATGGATATTACTAATGGCCAATATACTTTTTTATTCTCAATATCATTGTTATATTTAATAATTTCTAATACGAAAACAATGTGCGTACCAATAGTCATATTTCACTAGAGTTTGTTCATTTAATAAAAATATATTAGACCAGACCTAAGACATAATTGAGAATATTGTCCCCCTTTTTCTTCAAATTGGAAAAGGGACATTTTGGTATAAACCATACTTCTGTGGTACAACATAGATTATTAAGAGCAATTTATATATCCCTCAGCTGGATAACTTGCTAAACTGGTTCAAAATTGCATGTACAGTGAGATTTTGGAATTCTTATATGAGTATATACCAATTGCCTAGATTGTAAAAGGCTACCATAAGAAAACCAATAAAACTTGAAAAATCAAAGGATTATTTGACCAAGAGCTATTTTTTACCATGAACAAGTCATAATATACATGTTTTATTGATTGCAATCCCAAATAATGCAAAAATAAGAACTTGGAGTCAAGTCTTAACTGCATGCATGTTGTGTGACCATAAAGGCCAAAATACCTGATTATGTCAATTTAAGAGCTGAAATTTCCATAAACAGACTTGTTCATCCAAAAAGATGATTAAACATGATTACTTACATTGAATATGACTTATTTTCATTGGAATAGGTACAACTTCTAAAATTGAATTTCTGATGATTCTCTGTAATAGGAAGTACACCACTAATTCATGGCCCCATTGCTTTCTATGTTAAATTCCTCAATTTCAAGCAGACACAGCTCTTTTGTTTTAAGTTCAAATAAAGTGACAATCATTGCATGTCAAAGCAACACTTTATGGTGTCTTGTACTGAAAAAATCAACATACCTTTAATGGCATATAAGAAAGAACTGGTTCCCGGAACTTGGGATGTACCAAAACAGGTACTTCAGATCTGACAAACAGGCAAAATGTACCCTCTTTATAAAATTTGGTGCAGTTTTTAATATTCAAAATTATAAGTCAAAAGTGTTCTACAATGATCACTAGTCATTCAACTTTCATTTGATACCAACAATACCTAAATATTCTATATATTTTGAAAGTTACACTCATGCGTAGGAACTATTTTGTGTTAAATATGTACTACTTTCTGGTATGTGCTTTCTGGCCGGGCCGAATTAGTGGTGTTACACCTATAACAGAACCAAACTTGCTATATTGACTTCAGCATTACTTCATTTCATTCTATGATCTATTTCAAGCATTAAAAAACATGTAAAGCTTTAGTCCAAATACTATTTTACTAATTTTAAGCTCAAATTGGACTGGTAGTAACATATGGGTTATTCAAAGAAAACTGCATATGGATATTACTAATGGCCAATATACTTTTTATTCTCAATATCATTGTTATATTTAATAATTTCTAATACGAAAACAATGTGCGTACCAATAGTCATATTTCACTAGAGTTTGTTCATTTAATAAAAATATATTAGACCAGACCTAAGACATAATTGAGAATATTGTCCCCTTTTTCTTCAAATTGGAAAAGGGACATTTTGGTATAAACCATACTTCTGTGGTACAACATAGATTATTAAGAGCAATTTATATATCCCTCAGCTGGATAACTTGCTAAACTGGTTCAAAATTGCATGTACAGTGAGATTTTGGAATTCTTATATGAGTATATACCAATTGCCTAGATTGTAAAAGGCTACCATAAGAAAACCAATAAAACTTGAAAAATCAAAGGATTATTTGACCAAGAGCTATTTTTTACCATGAACAAGTCATAATATACATGTTTTATTGATTGCAATCCCAAATAATGCAAAAATAAGAACTTGGAGTCAAGTCTTAACTGCATGCATGTTGTGTGACCATAAAGGCCAAAATACCTGATTATGTCAATTTAAGAGCTGAAATTTCCATAAACAGACTTGTTCATCCAAAAAGATGATTAAACATGATTACTTACATTGAATATGACTTATTTTCATTGGAATAGGTACAACTTCTAAAATTGAATTTCTGATGATTCTCTGTAATAGGAAGTACACCACTAATTCATGGCCCCATTGCTTTCTATGTTAAATTCCTCAATTTCAAGCAGACACAGCTCTTTTGTTTTAAGTTCAAATAAAGTGACAATCATTGCATGTCAAAGCAACACTTTATGGTGTCTTGTACTGAAAAAATCAACATACCTTTAATGGCATATAAGAAAGAACTGGTTCCCGGAACTTGGGATGTACCAAAACAGGTACTTCAGATCTGACAAACAGGCAAAATGTACCCTCTTTATAAAATTTGGTGCAGTTTTTAATATTCAAAATTATAAGTCAAAAGTGTTCTACAATGATCACTAGTCATTCAACTTTCATTTGATACCAACAATACCTAAATATTCTATATATTTTGAAAGTTACACTCATGCGTAGGAACTATTTTGTGTTAAATATGTACTACTTTCTGGTATGTGCTTTCTGGCGGGCGAATTAGTGGTGTTACACCTATAACAGAACCAAACTTGCTATATTGACTTCAGCATTACTTCATTTCATTCTATGATCTATTTCAAGCATTAAAAACATGTAAAGCTTTAGTCCAAATACTATTTTACTAATTTTAAGCTCAAATTGGACTGGTAGTAACATATGGGTTATTCAAAGAAAACTGCATATGGATATTACTAATGGCCAATATACTTTTTTATTCTCAATATCATTGTTATATTTAATAATTTCTAATACGAAAACAATGTGCGTACCAATAGTCATATTTCACTAGAGTTTGTTCATTTAATAAAAATATATTAGACCAGACCTAAGACATAATTGAGAATATTGTCCCCCTTTTTCTTCAAATTGGAAAAGGACATTTTGGTATAAACCATACTTCTGTGGTACAACATAGATTATTAAGAGCAATTTATATATCCCTCAGCTGGATAACTTGCTAAACTGGTTCAAAATTGCATGTACAGTGAGATTTTGGAATTCTTATATGAGTATATACCAATTGCCTAGATTGTAAAAGGCTACCATAAGAAAACCAATAAAACTTGAAAAATCAAAGGATTATTTGACCAAGAGCTATTTTTTACCATGAACAAGTCATAATATACATGTTTTATTGATTGCAATCCCAAATAATGCAAAAATAAGAACTTGAGTCAAGTCTTAACTGCATGCATGTTGTGTGACCATAAAGGCCAAAATACCTGATTATGTCAATTTAAGAGCTGAAATTTCCATAAACAGACTTGTTCATCCAAAAGATGATTAAACATGATTACTTACATTGAATATGACTTATTTTCATTGGAATAGGTACAACTTCTAAAATTGAATTTCTGATGATTCTCTGTAATAGGAAGTACACCACTAATTCATGGCCCCATTGCTTTCTATGTTAAATTCCTCAATTTCAAGCAGACACAGCTCTTTTGTTTTAAGTTCAAATAAAGTGACAATCATTGCATGTCAAAGCAACACTTTATGGTGTCTTGTACTGAAAAATCAACATACCTTTAATGGCATATAAGAAAGAACTGGTTCCCGAACTTGGGATGTACCAAAACAGGTACTTCAGATCTGACAAACAGGCAAAATGTACCCTCTTTATAAAATTTGGTGCAGTTTTTAATATTCAAAATTATAAGTCAAAAGTGTTCTACAATGATCACTAGTCATTCAACTTTCATTTGATACCAACAATACCTAAATATTCTATATATTTTGAAAGTTACACTCATGCGTAGGAACTATTTTGTGTTAAATATGTACTACTTTCTGGTATGTGCTTTCTGGCGGGCCGAATTAGTGGTGTTACACCTATAACAGAACCAAACTTGCTATATTGACTTCAGCATTACTTCATTTCATTCTATGATCTATTTCAAGCATTAAAAACATGTAAAGCTTTAGTCCAAATACTATTTTACTAATTTTAAGCTCAAATTGGACTGGTAGTAACATATGGGTTATTCAAAGAAAACTGCATATGGATATTACTAATGGCCAATATACTTTTTTATTCTCAATATCATTGTTATATTTAATAATTTCTAATACGAAAACAATGTGCGTACCAATAGTCATATTTCACTAGAGTTTGTTCATTTAATAAAAATATATTAGACCAGACCTAAGACATAATTGAGAATATTGTCCCCCTTTTTCTTCAAATTGGAAAAGGGACATTTTGGTATAAACCATACTTCTGTGGTACAACATAGATTATTAAGAGCAATTTATATATCCCTCAGCTGGATAACTTGCTAAACTGGTTCAAAATTGCATGTACAGTGAGATTTTGGAATTCTTATATGAGTATATACCAATTGCCTAGATTGTAAAAGGCTACCATAAGAAAACCAATAAAACTTGAAAAATCAAAGGATTATTTGACCAAGAGCTATTTTTTACCATGAACAAGTCATAATATACATGTTTTATTGATTGCAATCCCAAATAATGCAAAAATAAGAACTTGGAGTCAAGTCTTAACTGCATGCATGTTGTGTGACCATAAAGGCCAAAATACCTGATTATGTCAATTTAAGAGCTGAAATTTCCATAAACAGACTTGTTCATCCAAAAAGATGATTAAACATGATTACTTACATTGAATATGACTTATTTTCATTGGAATAGGTACAACTTCTAAAAATTGAATTTCTGATGATTCTCTGTAATAGGAAGTACACCACTAATTCATGGCCCCATTGCTTTCTATGTTAAATTCCTCAATTTCAAGCAGACACAGCTCTTTTGTTTTAAGTTCAAATAAAGTGACAATCATTGCATGTCAAAGCAACACTTTATGGTGTCTTGTACTGAAAAATCAACATACCTTTAATGGCATATAAGAAAGAACTGGTTCCCGGAACTTGGGATGTACCAAAACAGGTACTTCAGATCTGACAAACAGGCAAAATGTACCCTCTTTATAAAATTTGGTGCAGTTTTTTTAATATTCAAAATTATAAGTCAAAAGTGTTCTACAATGATCACTAGTCATTCAACTTTCATTTGATACCAACAATACCTAAATATTCTATATATTTTGAAAGTTACACTCATGCGTAGGAACTATTTTGTGTTAAATATGTACTACTTTCTGGTATGTGCTTTCTGGCGGGCCGAATTAGTGGTGTTACACCTATAACAGAACCAAACTTGCTATATTGACTTCAGCATTACTTCATTTCATTCTATGATCTATTTCAAGCATTAAAAACATGTAAAGCTTTAGTCCAAATACTATTTTACTAATTTTAAGCTCAAATTGGACTGGTAGTAACATATGGGTTATTCAAAGAAAACTGCATATGGATATTACTAATGGCCAATATACTTTTTTATTCTCAATATCATTGTTATATTTAATAATTTCTAATACGAAAACAATGTGCGTACCAATAGTCATATTTCACTAGAGTTTGTTCATTTAATAAAAATATATTAGACCAGACCTAAGACATAATTGAGAATATTGTCCCCCTTTTTCTTCAAATTGGAAAAGGGACATTTTGGTATAAACCATACTTCTGTGGTACAACATAGATTATTAAGAGCAATTTATATATCCCTCAGCTGGATAACTTGCTAAACTGGTTCAAAATTGCATGTACAGTGAGATTTTGGAATTCTTATATGAGTATATACCAATTGCCTAGATTGTAAAGGCTACCATAAGAAAACCAATAAAACTTGAAAAATCAAAGGATTATTTGACCAAGAGCTATTTTTTACCATGAACAAGTCATAATATACATGTTTTATTGATTGCAATCCCAAATAATGCAAAAATAAGAACTTGGAGTCAAGTCTTAACTGCATGCATGTTGTGTGACCATAAAGGCCAAAATACCTGATTATGTCAATTTAAGAGCTGAAATTTCCATAAACAGACTTGTTCATCCAAAAAGATGATTAAACATGATTACTTACATTGAATATGACTTATTTTCATTGGAATAGGTACAACTTCTAAAATTGAATTTCTGATGATTCTCTGTAATAGGAAGTACACCACTAATTCATGGCCCCATTGCTTTCTATGTTAAATTCCTCAATTTCAAGCAGACACAGCTCTTTTGTTTTAAGTTCAAATAAAGTGACAATCATTGCATGTCAAAGCAACACTTTATGGTGTCTTGTACTGAAAAATCAACATACCTTTAATGGCATATAAGAAAGAACTGGTTCCCGGAACTTGGGATGTACCAAAACAGGTACTTCAGATCTGACAAACAGGCAAAATGTACCCTCTTTATAAAATTTGGTGCAGTTTTTAATATTCAAAATTATAAGTCAAAAGTGTTCTACAATGATCACTAGTCATTCAACTTTCATTTGATACCAACAATACCTAAATATTCTATATATTTTGAAAGTTACACTCATGCGTAGGAACTATTTTGTGTTAAATATGTACTACTTTCTGGTATGTGCTTTCTGGCGGGCGAATTAGTGGTGTTACACCTATAACAGAACCAAACTTGCTATATTGACTTCAGCATTACTTCATTTCATTCTATGATCTATTTCAAGCATTAAAAAACATGTAAAGCTTTAGTCCAAATACTATTTTACTAATTTTAAGCTCAAATTGGACTGGTAGTAACATATGGGTTATTCAAAGAAAACTGCATATGGATATTACTAATGGCCAATATACTTTTTTTTATTCTCAATATCATTGTTATATTTAATAATTTCTAATACGAAAACAATGTGCGTACCAATAGTCATATTTCACTAGAGTTTGTTCATTTAATAAAAAATATATTAGACCAGACCTAAGACATAATTGAGAATATTGTCCCCCCTTTTTTCTTCAAATTGGAAAAGGGACATTTTTGGTATAAACCATACTTCTGTGGTACAACATAGATTATTAAGAGCAATTTATATATCCCTCAGCTGGATAACTTGCTAAACTGGTTCAAAATTGCATGTACAGTGAGATTTTGGAATTCTTATATGAGTATATACCAATTGCCTAGATTGTAAAGGCTACCATAAGAAAACCAATAAAACTTGAAAAATCAAAGGATTATTTGACCAAGAGCTATTTTTTACCATGAACAAGTCATAATATACATGTTTTATTGATTGCAATCCCAAATAATGCAAAAATAAGAACTTGAGTCAAGTCTTAACTGCATGCATGTTGTGTGACCATAAAGGCCAAAATACCTGATTATGTCAATTTAAGAGCTGAAATTTCCCATAAACAGACTTGTTCATCCAAAAGATGATTAAACATGATTACTTACATTGAATATGACTTATTTTCATTGGAATAGGTACAACTTCTAAAATTGAATTTCTGATGATTCTCTGTAATAGGAAGTACACCACTAATTCATGGCCCCATTGCTTTCTATGTTAAATTCCTCAATTTCAAGCAGACACAGCTCTTTTGTTTTAAGTTCAAATAAAGTGACAATCATTGCATGTCAAAGCAACACTTTATGGTGTCTTGTACTGAAAAATCAACATACCTTTAATGGCATATAAGAAAGAACTGGTTCCCGGAACTTGGGATGTACCAAAACAGGTACTTCAGATCTGACAAACAGGCAAAATGTACCCTCTTTATAAAATTTGGTGCAGTTTTTAATATTCAAAATTATAAGTCAAAAGTGTTCTACAATGATCACTAGTCATTCAACTTTCATTTGATACCAACAATACCTAAATATTCTATATATTTTGAAAGTTACACTCATGCGTAGGAACTATTTTGTGTTAAATATGTACTACTTTCTGGTATGTGCTTTCTGGCGGGCGAATTAGTGGTGTTACACCTATAACAGAACCAAACTTGCTATATTGACTTCAGCATTACTTCATTTCATTCTATGATCTATTTCAAGCATTAAAAACATGTAAAGCTTTAGTCCAAATACTATTTTACTAATTTTAAGCTCAAATTGGACTGGTAGTAACATATGGGTTATTCAAAGAAAACTGCATATGGATATTACTAATGGCCAATATACTTTTTATTCTCAATATCATTGTTATATTTAATAATTTCTAATACGAAAACAATGTGCGTACCAATAGTCATATTTCACTAGAGTTTGTTCATTTAATAAAAATATATTAGACCAGACCTAAGACATAATTGAGAATATTGTCCCCCTTTTTCTTCAAATTGGAAAAGGGACATTTTGGTATAAACCATACTTCTGTGGTACAACATAGATTATTAAGAGCAATTTATATATCCCTCAGCTGGATAACTTGCTAAACTGGTTCAAAATTGCATGTACAGTGAGATTTTGGAATTCTTATATGAGTATATACCAATTGCCTAGATTGTAAAAGGCTACCATAAGAAAACCAATAAAACTTGAAAAATCAAAGGATTATTTGACCAAGAGCTATTTTTTACCATGAACAAGTCATAATATACATGTTTTATTGATTGCAATCCCAAATAATGCAAAATAAGAACTTGGAGTCAAGTCTTAACTGCATGCATGTTGTGTGACCATAAAGGCCAAAATACCTGATTATGTCAATTTAAGAGCTGAAATTTCCATAAACAGACTTGTTCATCCAAAAAGATGATTAAACATGATTACTTACATTGAATATGACTTATTTTCATTGGAATAGGTACAACTTCTAAAATTGAATTTCTGATGATTCTCTGTAATAGGAAGTACACCACTAATTCATGGCCCCATTGCTTTCTATGTTAAATTCCTCAATTTCAAGCAGACACAGCTCTTTTGTTTTAAGTTCAAATAAAGTGACAATCATTGCATGTCAAAGCAACACTTTATGGTGTCTTGTACTGAAAAATCAACATACCTTTAATGGCATATAAGAAAGAACTGGTTCCCGGAACTTGGGATGTACCAAAACAGGTACTTCAGATCTGACAAACAGGCAAAATGTACCCTCTTTATAAAATTTGGTGCAGTTTTTTAATATTCAAAATTATAAGTCAAAAGTGTTCTACAATGATCACTAGTCATTCAACTTTCATTTGATACCAACAATACCTAAATATTCTATATATTTTGAAAGTTACACTCATGCGTAGGAACTATTTTGTGTTAAATATGTACTACTTTCTGGTATGTGCTTTCTGGCGGGCGAATTAGTGGTGTTACACCTATAACAGAACCAAACTTGCTATATTGACTTCAGCATTACTTCATTTCATTCTATGATCTATTTCAAGCATTAAAAAACATGTAAAGCTTTAGTCCAAATACTATTTTACTAATTTTAAGCTCAAATTGGACTGGTAGTAACATATGGGTTATTCAAAGAAAACTGCATATGGATATTACTAATGGCCAATATACTTTTTTTTATTCTCAATATCATTGTTATATTTAATCATTTCTAATACGAAAACAATGTGCGTACCAATAGTCATATTTCACTAGAGTTTGTTCATTTAATAAAAAATATATTAGACCAGACCTAAGACATAATTGAGAATATTGTCCCCCCTTTTTTCTTCAAATTGGAAAAGGGACATTTTTGGTATAAACCATACTTCTGTGGTACAACATAGATTATTAAGAGCAATTTATATATCCCTCAGCTGGATAACTTGCTAAACTGGTTCAAAATTGCATGTACAGTGAGATTTTGGAATTCTTATATGAGTATATACCAATTGCCTAGATTGTAAAAGGCTACCATAAGAAAACCAATAAAACTTGAAAAATCAAAGGATTATTTGACCAAGAGCTATTTTTTTACCATGAACAAGTCATAATATACATGTTTTATTGATTGCAATCCCAAATAATGCAAAAATAAGAACTTGGAGTCAAGTCTTAACTGCATGCATGTTGTGTGACCATAAAGGCCAAAATACCTGATTATGTCAATTTAAGAGCTGAAATTTCCATAAACAGACTTGTTCATCCAAAAAGATGATTAAACATGATTACTTACATTGAATATGACTTATTTTCATTGGAATAGGTACAACTTCTAAAATTGAATTTCTGATGATTCTCTGTAATAGGAAGTACACCACTAATTCATGGCCCCATTGCTTTCTATGTTAAATTCCTCAATTTCAAGCAGACACAGCTCTTTTGTTTTAAGTTCAAATAAAGTGACAATCATTGCATGTCAAAGCAACACTTTATGGTGTCTTGTACTGAAAAAATCAACATACCTTTAATGGCATATAAGAAAGAACTGGTTCCCGGAACTTGGGATGTACCAAAACAGGTACTTCAGATCTGACAAACAGGCAAAATGTACCCTCTTTATAAAATTTGGTGCAGTTTTTAATATTCAAAATTATAAGTCAAAAGTGTTCTACAATGATCACTAGTCATTCAACTTTCATTTGATACCAACAATACCTAAATATTCTACATATTTTGAAAGTTACACTCATGCGTAGGAACTATTTTGTGTTAAATATGTACTACTTTCTGGTATGTGCTTTCTGGCCGGGCCGAATTAGTGGTGTTACACCTATAACAGAACCAAACTTGCTATATTGACTTCAGCATTACTTCATTTCATTCTATGATCTATTTCAAGCATTAAAAAACATGTAAAGCTTTAGTCCAAATACTATTTTACTAATTTTAAGCTCAAATTGGACTGGTAGTAACATATGGGTTATTCAAAGAAAACTGCATATGGATATTACTAATGGCCAATATACTTTTTTTATTCTCAATATCATTGTTATATTTAATAATTTCTAATACGAAAACAATGTGCGTACCAATAGTCATATTTCACTAGAGTTTGTTCATTTAATAAAAAATATATTAGACCAGACCTAAGACATAATTGAGAATATTGTCCCCCCTTTTTTCTTCAAATTGGAAAAGGGACATTTTTGGTATAAACCATACTTCTGTGGTACAACATAGATTATTAAGAGCAATTTATATATCCCTCAGCTGGATAACTTGCTAAACTGGTTCAAAATTGCATGTACAGTGAGATTTTGGAATTCTTATATGAGTATATACCAATTGCCTAGATTGTAAAAGGCTACCATAAGAAAACCAATAAAACTTGAAAAATCAAAGGATTATTTGACCAAGAGCTATTTTTTACCATGAACAAGTCATAATATACATGTTTTATTGATTGCAATCCCAAATAATGCAAAAATAAGAACTTGGAGTCAAGTCTTAACTGCATGCATGTTGTGTGACCATAAAGGCCAAAATACCTGATTATGTCAATTTAAGAGCTGAAATTTCCATAAACAGACTTGTTCATCCAAAAAGATGATTAAACATGATTACTTACATTGAATATGACTTATTTTCATTGGAATAGGTACAACTTCTAAAATTGAATTTCTGATGATTCTCTGTAATAGGAAGTACACCACTAATTCATGGCCCCATTGCTTTCTATGTTAAATTCCTCAATTTCAAGCAGACACAGCTCTTTTGTTTTAAGTTCAAATAAAGTGACAATCATTGCATGTCAAAGCAACACTTTATGGTGTCTTGTACTGAAAAATCAACATACCTTTAATGGCATATAAGAAAGAACTGGTTCCCGGAACTTGGGATGTACCAAAACAGGTACTTCAGATCTGACAAACAGGCAAAATGTACCCTCTTTATAAAATTTGGTGCAGTTTTTTAATATTCAAAATTATAAGTCAAAAGTGTTCTACAATGATCACTAGTCATTCAACTTTCATTTGATACCAACAATACCTAAATATTCTATATATTTTGAAAGTTACACTCATGCGTAGGAACTATTTTGTGTTAAATATGTACTACTTTCTGGTATGTGCTTTCTGGCGGGCCGAATTAGTGGTGTTACACCTATAACAGAACCAAACTTGCTATATTGACTTCAGCATTACTTCATTTCATTCTATGATCTATTTCAAGCATTAAAAAACATGTAAAGCTTTAGTCCAAATACTATTTTACTAATTTTAAGCTCAAATTGGACTGGTAGTAACATATGGGTTATTCAAAGAAAACTGCATATGGATATTACTAATGGCCAATATACTTTTTTTTATTCTCAATATCATTGTTATATTTAATCATTTCTAATACGAAAACAATGTGCGTACCAATAGTCATATTTCACTAGAGTTTGTTCATTTAATAAAAAATATATTAGACCAGACCTAAGACATAATTGAGAATATTGTCCCCCCTTTTTTCTTCAAATTGGAAAAGGGACATTTTTGGTATAAACCATACTTCTGTGGTACAACATAGATTATTAAGAGCAATTTATATATCCCTCAGCTGGATAACTTGCTAAACTGGTTCAAAATTGCATGTACAGTGAGATTTTGGAATTCTTATATGAGTATATACCAATTGCCTAGATTGTAAAAGGCTACCATAAGAAAACCAATAAAACTTGAAAAATCATAGGATTATTTGACCAAGAGCTATTTTTTTACCATGAACAAGTCATAATATACATGTTTTATTGATTGCAATCCCAAATAATGCAAAAATAAGAACTTGGAGTCAAGTCTTAACTGCATGCATGTTGTGTGACCATAAAAGGCCAAAATACCTGATTATGTCAATTTAAGAGCTGAAATTTCCCATAAACAGACTTGTTCATCCAAAAAAGATGATTAAACATGATTACTTACATTGAATATGACTTATTTTCATTGGAATAGGTACAACTTCTAAAAATTGAATTTCTGATGATTCTCTGTAATAGGAAGTACACCACTAATTCATGGCCCCATTGCTTTCTATGTTAAATTCCTCAATTTCAAGCAGACACAGCTCTTTTGTTTTAAGTTCAAATAAAGTGACAATCATTGCATGTCAAAGCAACACTTTATGGTGTCTTGTACTGAAAAAATCAACATACCTTTAATGGCATATAAGAAAGAACTGGTTCCCGGAACTTGGGATGTACCAAAACAGGTACTTCAGATCTGACAAACAGGCAAAATGTACCCTCTTTATAAAATTTGGTGCAGTTTTTTTAATATTCAAAATTATAAGTCAAAAAGTGTTCTACAATGATCACTAGTCATTCAACTTTCATTTGATACCAACAATACCTAAATATTCTATATATTTTGAAAGTTACACTCATGCGTAGGAACTATTTTGTGTTAAATATGTACTACTTTCTGGTATGTGCTTTCTGGCCGGGCCGAATTAGTGGTGTTACACCTTGTGTCAACAAAACAAAATGGCGTCCGTGGTCATGCACATGTTACAAAATTCTATCTGACAAAAGTTAGATTTCTCTTGTCAAAAGGGATTTATATGTATATTGCAATAAATTATTCAGAAGGAGGTACATTTAGTTTAAATTATATTTCTTATTCTGTGAGCATTTAGAGTCTTGTCAAAATCCTTGCAACGACGGCAACGTACTGCTGTTGTATGTTTTAAGAATAAATTCAAACCGTTTGAATTTAGGGGTATTTAATTCACATTACAAAGGAAGACAATGAATAAAGACAACAATTTTTTAGGTAGTAGTTCCTTTTAATTAAGTAAAAACAAAATTTTCTTGTCTGCAAGATGGGGGCAGGACCCTTTTCGGGACGTCGGGATCGGGTGTTTTTAAGCTCGGGATTTCGGGATTGACCCTTTCGGGATCCGGGATTTCTTTTTTCGAATTTCGGGATGTCGGGATTTAATTATGTTTAAATTCGGGACCTCGGGATTTCATGTTTTTAAGCCCGGGATTTCGGGATCAGGACCCCTCCCCAAGATTGTAATTTTGTAACTTCCGGGTCCATTTCCTGTCAGAAAAACATTGAAAATATCCGATTGTACATGGTTTGGAACAAAATGTCCTGAATATTCTTATCCGATTTGCCGATTTATTCTTATATCTTATATCCGATATTCTATTACACGATAAAATTAACATTAAACATACAGGGAAGGGTTTGGTGTTTTAAAAATAATTTAACAATAGCCGATATCCGATTAGGTGGAGTCTACTGTACCATGCTTACCTGACATTTAGCTTTGTTTAAGTTGTTACCTTTAGTTCTAAAATATAAAATGTGTTAAAAAGAACATGAATCTTTATTAAAGCATTCTAGTCATTAAACGCCAGTTTTACTAGTCAAATTTTAAGTGTCAAAGTGACAGTTATGCAGTTCATAGTTGTATGTATAAGTATTTTGAATCTCTTAACATGACTTACAGAACATTCAATTTTCCCATATTGTGTAATTTTGAATTTATGTCCAAGTCTTTTTCAGTATTATGTTTCTAGTCAAAACTTAAAATGTTATTATTCTGACAGAAGTTCTGTCAGCAGTGTTTTGTATTTGAATTTTGTATTCAAATAAACTCATTTAAAATGTTTGTCTGTATTTACAATGTAAAAATTCAGAAAAAAGTGTGGACATTGAGGTGGAATGCTGAAAAAAAACTGTTAATAGTAAAGATCTTTATAGTACATATAGATCCTGGCATATATGTGTCTGACAATTTAAACAAAACTATATAATAGTTTTTAATTTTAAAAGTTGTTTACAAGGTAAAATAATTTTGACCCCTATTTTTCTCTTAAAGTATAAAAAAAAAATTTACCTACCTACCTACCCACACCTGAGGCTGGTGGGTAAGGTTTGGGCAAACATAAATATTTTTAAGTCTGGCCTTACATAGCAGGATCTGCTTACCCTTCCGGAGCACCTGAAATCACCCCCGCTTTTTGGTGGTGAGGTTCGTGTTGCTCAGTCATTAGTTTTGTAGACTGTTGTTTGTCTTTTGGTAGTTTGTCTTTTTTTTCTATGGCTATGTGGATATGTCATTTTTTTCCAACTTTGAGTTTGACTATCGCTTTGGTATCTTCCGCCTCTCTTTTGAAACAATGTCTGATGTAGGGGTATTCTTTTGAGTGATATGTGATTCATTGCTAGTATTGAATTGTATATATACACGCCAGATTAATGATTTGAGTTTGATAAGGCACGAACATTAAAACGTGGTCGAAATTGGTTTTGACATATTTTTTTTTGCCCCCAAAATTATGCCTTTCTGAATTGGCCGGGCATACCTCATCTGAATCCGCCATTAGAATATTTGACCAAATTGAATCAATATATTTGATGTTTAATGATTGATCTGTAATCATTGTAATTCTGTTAAATTGCATATAAAGTTGGAACAATAATAGCTGATATACGATATTACCCCGAAATGTTATAACATTTTAATTAGTCAAGCCTGCGACGAGTCTCAGATGCGAGACCTATCGATCCTACAATACCTTGGTCTAACCTTCATTAGAATTTTATAAACTTTGACAGAAGCTTGCTGATGATTAGGAGATAACATCAGAAGCAAAGGTTGGATTTTTTTAGTGTTTATCCTGAATGAAGGCTGAAGGACCCGCAATCATGTTTAACTACAACCATGTTTAACTCCGCCACATTCTATATGTCCTTGCCCAAGTCAAGAGCCCTGCAATCATGTTTAACTCCGCCACATTCTATATGTCCTTTCCCAAATGTTTAACTGCAATCATGTTTAACACCGCCACATTCTATATGTCCTTTCCCAAGTGTTTAACTACAATCATGTTTAACTCCGCCACATTCTGTATGTCCTTTCCCAAGTGTTTAACTACAATCATGTTTAACTCCGCCACATTCTATATGTCCTTTCCTAAGTGTTTAACTACAATCATGTTTAACTCCGCCACATTCTATATGTCCTTTCCCAAGTGTTTAACTGCAATCATGTTGAACTCCGCCACATTCTATATGTCCTTTCCCAAGTGTTTAACTGCAATCATGTTTAACTCCGCCACATTCTATATGTCCTTTCTCAAGTGTTTAACTGCAATCATGTTTAACTCCGCCACATTCTATATGTCCTTTCTCAAGTCAAGAGCCTGTAACAAATATGAGAAACAGCAAAAAACTACAACCACTCAATTACAGGCTCTAGACTTAGGACAGGAACACATAGGATGTTGCGGAGTTAAACATGTTTGTGGGCACCCAACCCTCCCCTAACCTGGGACGGTAGTGTATGTAAATTATGTAAGCAGTAAAAACCTAAGTCCTTTAGCCTTCTTTCAGTATAGAGTGGTTGTAGTTTTTTGCTGCTTTCTTTTATTTTTTGCATAGTTTGTTCTTGTGTTGTGCCGTTACACCACTGTTCCAGGTTAAGGGCCCGGTTACAGCTGACTATGCGGTATGGGTTTCGCTCATTGTTGAAGGCCGTACGGTGACATATAGTTGTGAACTTCTATGTCATTTGGTCTCTGGTGGAGTATTGTCTCATTGGCAATTATAGCTCATCTTCTTATTTTTATATAGAGTTCATGTTTTAGACATCAATAACTTTGTTTAACCTGGAAGGAATGTTAAGAAACTTGGAACAAGAAATAGCATCTGTATTAAAAAAATATAATACAGGGTTCTGCGGGACTCTTTTCTAACTATTTTGATAAATGTTTAAAATTTGCCCATATCTATTAAAAGTGTCACCCTTAGGCAGAGTTCGCGAAAACTTGTTTTGACCCGTCGGTCATGGGACCGACAAAGCAAGATTATTTGTCAGTCCTACAAAATTTTAGCCAGTCCTAAAAAATCTGTCAATTTTATTCTGAAATAAAAATAATAACATATTTTATCGAAAATAACTTTATTATTATTAGTTTTATTTTTCACAGCCACGGACAAATAAAAAATGAATGACCAGTTCTTTTCTTCTGATTGTTCTTATTTAAAGTAATCTTCACTATCCATTTCATCATCTGAATCACTTTCTCAGTATTTGTTATCTCCATCGAAGGGTTCAGTCGCCGATTGTTTGCCTGGGATGGCTACATGAACAAATTTAGCAGGCCACGTGTAGATCGGCGCTTTGGTTTCCGTAGGTTTCCGTTTGTTTATAATGGGAAACCAGTACCGGAAATTAGCAGCAGGTACATCTGATGACCGATGTAAACGCGTATTGGAATTAGTTGCGGTACAACTAATTACCGATAAAAAAGGCACTGCAACGGTCGTTTTTACATCGGTCATCAGGACCGGCACTAGCTTTCAAAATACTGGTCCGAGCCTCATTTTGACCGACAGGACCGACAGGACCGACCATTTTCGCGAACTCTGTCCCTTAGGGTTGACCGAGGTTTATTATATGACAATCGTTACTTCTGCCTGCCTGCACTTAAACCCTTGTCAAAGAGGGGCTTCTGTTTTACTGTGTGGGATGTATAAGAACGCAGCAACGTCAAGTTAGAATGGCGACGTCTAATCCGATGCCTCAGGAAGATAGAGTAACAAGCTCTCTGCATGCTAAAAAACCATTGTAATAGGGGTCTGTGGGGGCCTGTTGTAAGGCACATTTTCTTTCAACATAACCGCATTTTCAAGTTTTATAATTTTCCGGATGTCATCCTGGTCGACTCCAACCTTACAGAACGTTCCCTTTGTGTGCAGTGATCAATTGTTCTAGTCAAGAAAAGTATGAAATATTTGCCACTGCACGTCGAGAATCTAACTGTATGTTGTTTATATATTTAGGAAAAAAATGCTTTTGGCGCGAGTTATTTTTCTTTTGCCTCTTTGTTGAAGTCAACGTGTAACAACTTCCTTCAGAAATCAACCTATATAAAATGAAGATGTGGTATGATTGCCAATGAGACAACTCTCCACTAATTCATCTCGATATACTGAACAACAAATTTCGGAAAATTATTTTCTGAACAATTCTTATGTGTTTAAGTCTCGTATAATTCTTGACTACAATCTTGTAAAGTTATTTTCAGACTGTGTGAACCACAATATTATTTTGGTATTTCACATAAAAAAGCCACTTTGCTCTTAATTCATTTTGTTTTTGCAGATAATGGCGAATTATCCTATCAACGTATATACTAATGTCTTCAGAGACGACATTGTAAAACTGCATCAGCAGATAGACGATTTAGGACAAACTGGTCAGTGGTCAGATCTTATAGAATTGTTGGAAAATAGCGAAGCCCTTGTGAATTCAAGCAGACTACAAGTGAAGGGAGATAATAAAGGTCCTACCTGGTATACGCCTCTTCATTACGCAGCTGACTTGGGTGCCCCGGAGAACATATTTAAAGATTTAATACGACTGGGGGCATCGAAATGTATGAAGAATGCTGAAGGTCAAACCGCTTATGACATTGCAAAAAGTAAAGGTCTTGATAAGGTTATATTGGACCAATTAATGATTCCAGAGAAAATAAAACAAAACGCCGCTGCAATTGAGAAAATGGAAAAAGGCTTACACGAAGTCATCAATGGTAGAGTTAAAGACTTGATCAAGGGAAATGGACAAGCTTTACCTCAACTTTCTCTGTTATTTGAACATGGAAGTTTTTATTATCCTGTGCCTGGAATGTATGGCGGTTTTAATGTTTGTGAACACGAAGATGGCATCCAAGCAGATAGCTGGGTTCGTGTTTGTGGCGGAAGTGAGCAAAACCACGTGGTTAATAGGGAAGGCAAAATTACTTTATTGCCAAATGACAATCCTATTTGATTACATAGAAATAAAATTACCTCTGTAATAGTAGTAGTCTATAAAACATGTTTAAAACTCAAGAAAATCAAAATTTTGTGATGCATCTGGTAAAAAATGGTGGAAGATACCAAAGGTACAATCAAAATAAGTCGAAGAGAAACACCATGGCAAAAACTCGATAAGCGACGAAAAAACAAACAACATTCTATAAAACACAGTCTACAAAACACTAGTCAAAAGAAGATGTGGTATGAGTGCCAATGAGACAACTCTCCACTGAAGTCACAATTTGTAAAAGTAAACCATTATAGATCAAAGTACGGCCTTCGACACGGAGCCTAGGCTCACACCAAACAGCAAGCTATAAAGGGCCCCAAAAATGACTAGTGTAAAGCCATTCAAACAGGAAAACCAACGGTCTAATCTATATAAAAAAGATAAATTGAGCTACATGAACCATACCAACAAACCAAGGGTGACCTCATATGCTCTGGAAGGGTAAGAGTATCGTGCTACAAATGTGGTACCCGGCGTGTAACGCATTGTTAGTTCAATTTCGGGGATGTCACAATCTTAGAAAAGAGGAAGGTGTTGCGACAACTAAAATTAGGACATATCTGTGGTCATCTGTGACGTAGATATTCCAAAACTGTCAACCAACTCGTGACGGCGTCAGATATGACTGATCAATTGACAAATGCGTGTACAGAATGAGAAACGAGAATTTTTTTCAATTACTGCCTTAACACTACAGATAACTGGCATGCTCATTATAATAGATTCTATAGGATATTATAGGAGTTTTCTGCATGCACATTATAATAGATTCTATAGGATATTATAGGAGTTTTCTGCATGCACATTATAATAGATTCTATAGGATATTATAGGAGTTTTCTGCATGCACATTATAATAGATTCTATAGGATATTGTAGGAGTTTTCTGCATGCACATTATAATAGATTCTATAGGATATTGTAGGAGTTTTCTGCATGCATATTATAATAGGTTCTGTAGGATATTGTAGGAGTTTTCTGCATGTACACTATAACAGATTCAATGGGATATTGTAGGAGTATTCTGCATGCACATTATAATAGATTCTATAAGATATTGTAGGAGTATTCTGCATGCACATTATAATAGATTCTATAGGATATTATAGGAGTTTTCTGCATGCACATTATAATAGATTCTATAGGATATTGTAGGAGTTTTCTGCATGCATGCACATTATAATAGATTCTATAGGATATTATAGGGTGTTCTGCATGCACATTATAAAAGATTCTATAGGATATTATAGGAGTTTTCTGCATGCACATTATAATAGATTCTATAGGATAATGTAAGAGTTTTCTGTATGCACATTAAAATTTATTCTATAGGATATTATAGAAGTTTTCTGCATGCACAATATAATAGATTCTATAAGATATTATAGGATTTTTCTGCATGCACATTATAATAGATTCTATAGGATATTATAGGAGTTTTCTGCATGCACATTATAATAGATTCTATAGGATATTATAGGACTTTTCTGCATGCACATTATAATATATTCTATAGGACATTGTAGGAGTTTTCTTCTTCAACAGTTTTCTTCTTCAACAGTATTTTGTTAATGCATTCTCTAAATATATCTCATCTGGTAAGGATTCTATAGAATATTATAGGAGTTTTCTGCATGCACATTATAATAGATTCTATAGGATATTATAGGAGTTTTCTGCATGCACATTATAATAGATTCTATAGGATATTATAGGAGTTTTCTGCATGCACATTATAATAGATTCTATAGGATATTATAGGAGTTTTCTGCATGCACAATATAATAGATTCTATAGGATATTATAGGAGTTTTCTGCATGCACATTATAATAGATTCTATAAGATATTATAGGAGTTTTCTGCATGCACATTATAATAGATTCTATAGGATATTATAGGAGTTTTCTGCATGCACATTATAATAGATTCTATAGGATATTATAGGAGTTTTCTGCATGCACATTATAATAGATTCTATAGGATAGTATAGGAGTTTTCTGCATGCATATTATAATAGGTTCTGTAGGATATTGTAGGAGTTTTCTGCATGTACACTATAACAGATTCAATGGGATATTGTAGGAGTATTCTGCATGCACATTATAATAGATTCTATAAGATATTGTAGGAGTATTCTGCATGCACATTATAATAGATTCTATAGGATATTATAGGAGTTTTCTGCATGCACATTATAATAGATTCTATAGGATATTGTAGGAGTTTTCTGCATGCATGCACATTATAATAGATTCTATAGGATATTATAGGAGTGTTCTGCATGCATATTATAAAAGATTCTATAGGATATTATAGGAGTTTTCTGCATGCACATTATAATAGATTCTATAGGATAATGTAAGAGTTTTCTGTATGCACATTAAAATTTATTCTATAGGATATTATAGGAGTTTTCTGCATGCACAATATAATAGATTCTATAGGATATTATAGGAGTTTTCTGCATGCACATTATGATAGATTCTATAGGATATTATAGGACTTTTCTGCATGCACATTATAATAGATTCTATAGGACATTGTAGGAGTTTTTCTTCAACAGTATTTTGTTAATGCATTCTCTAAATATATCTCATCTGGTAAGGGTGCATATGATTACTATGCATGAATTTCAACATACTTTTATATAAAAAATAAGATATAAAAAAAAAAATTTTTAGACTTTCCACCCATGAATCACATTTTACATTGCTCTAAAATATACTGGTGCTTTAACAAGTAAAGATATTACACCCAAAGTTGTATCATTGTTCATTGACAGGATGATCAGAAGATATATTTTTTTTACTTGATTGATTGATTGTTGTTTGCCAGCAGCAAATATTTCAGGTATGTGCAGGACGAGAACAGATTAACAATTAATACGATAGGCAGGTTTTACTAGGTAGGAGTCGACAGGGATGAAGGTCGGGAAACTCAGAAAGAAAAGTTGGACTGTAATTAGAGAATAAGGGTATATGAGAAATTTTGCCTTGCAACAGGCCACCTTTTGACCCATCGGAGAGTTGTAACAAGGGCTCGTTAAAATAATCGGACAACTCGTTTTGGAGTTATTGCCCCTGAAATGTATTTTTGGCTAATTTCGAAGTTTTTTGTTGTTATCCTTAAAACTGTAACAGATTGAGCGGAATTTTAAACAGTTAAAATGACTAGAACAATAAGATCTACTAATAAGTCAACTGGATATATATCGTCAACTCACCTTTTCTAAGAGTTATTATCTTTGAATGAGGATTTTTACCCTTTTTGCGTTTTTTTGCAAAAAACTGTATTAGGAAGAGAGAATTTTTCAATTGTTATAATGTTTAGCAAAAAAACATCTACAAACAAGTCAACATGGACGAAATCGTCAATTAAACCCTTATGCCAGTTGTTGCACTTAAAAGACCTTTTTAACTCTTTTTTTTTGCCTGTTTACAGTTTTTTGTAGACACTATATTAGGTGAAAAGAAATTGTTAAAGACAAAACTGTTCAGTAATTAAAATAATATCTAAAAATAAGTGAACATGACCGAATATTCCATTGAAACCTTATAGGAGTTATTGCCCTTGAAATATGATTTTTATCTATTTTTACGGAAAGCCTTATAGATAGAAAAACTGTAAATAGCAAAAATATTCAGCAAAATAAAATGATAATATATAAATAAGTGATCATTGTAAATCGACCCCTTATATGAGTTATTGCCTTTGAAAGATGAATTTTACCAATTTTGCGTATTTTGCAGAAACTATAATAGATTGAGAGAAACAGCAAATAGCAAATAATGTTCAGCACAATAAAATCTACAAATAAGAAAACATGGATGAATAATCATTCGACTCCTTATTGAAGTTATTTCCCCTGAGTGTTGATTTTCACCCATCTTTTGGTATTTTATGTAAAATCTTTAAAAAGCAAAATAGATCATCAAAATAAGACCAACAAGTCAACCAACGTGCCAGAATTGTCAGACAAGCTTTTTTTGTCTTTAAGAATAATTTTTATGATTTTGCCAATTATTTTGAGAATTAAAGTAGATAAATATAAACAGTAAAAATGACCATCAGTAACTGTTCAAGCTCCACAAAAAAAAAATCATCTCAATATGATGTACAAATAAGCAAACATAACTGATTGTAGTAAAAGTAAAATAAATATTAAATGGCATATTTTCACCAGGTGAGCGATTCAGGCTCTTGTTACATGGTAATATTTTATGTTTACCTAACTGTATCAAATACATTTGTACCTGACTTCATATGCGTATTCATATTTGTATATATATATAGATGATTTAAAGTTTAATACCTTCAAATGTGTTTTAACGTTGTGAACCACCGTATGCGTATAAACGTTTGTATCTTCTTACTGTATTCAAATGTTTTAGATATTTGAATATCGTTTTTATTGATAGATCTTTGAATATTGTTTTTATTGGTATAAATATTGAATTTGTTATCTTTGAATAAAAACCATATTAAATATTATTGTTATACACATGTGCACATTTACGGTACTACAGTCTGTCGACACCTATATTTTAGCATTGCACAAGGTCATGTTTTGCTCTGACCGTTAATGACGTCTTTACTCTCAATCCATTGGAAGTTGGATGTGTACTGATTGGTAATGTAGTGTTGGATACATGATCTTTTGGAAAATGAAGCAGTCAGATTTCTTATACCGTTGACCAGCTTCCAAGCCGCTTTCCGAACTCGGTTCCGTATTTTACATACTCATGTACTATACAGAATTTCATTCTTAACCTGTCCATATGTTCATTGTTATTAAATGGTATTTTGAGCAATCCCTTTGGTATATTTTTCATATTTATACGAGCTTTCGCTTTTAAGTGCATGTCTTTACAATCCGTAAAAAAATCAGAATATAAATAGATCCGTTTTGTTATGGTTTTGAACTTTTTACATACCAGTGATAACCAATCACTAGACAAATTAGTTCTTGAAAGAATGTCAACCTTTCTTGTCAGCTGAACTTTAAAATCATTAAAAAATTATAATCGGAATCATCTTGATACCCATACGAAAGATAATGCTCTTTATTAAGATTTAAGAAGTTTTTAAGAATCAAAAATTAGTAATACGGTTAAATCCACGCGGTGCATATGTATTTTGTTTACAAAGTTATAGCTGCAGACATAGGTCAAATATCGCAGCTCAATTAAAAACAAAATGGCGGCTTTGGCAGAAGTTTTTCTGTTAAAAAGACTTTATTACTTTCTGGATTTTTTCACTTTAAAAGGAATTAAAAGATGCAGAAACAATATGAAAGTAGTGGACAGTGCTCAATAAATCATACCAAAAGTATTCATGGAAAGTTTCCGCCTTCTCTGTCAACGTGGTCTCATCCATTTTTTGAAACACCTACGATTATTTCATTACTTTTTCGAGTTTACAACTAAACTGTTGAACCTATATTGTTTTTAAAAGCATTCCCGTTGTCCAGGGGTTCATAACAAGCCCGTATTTTACGATTACTTGTCCTTGCATCGCTATTTTCAAAATCGAATAAATAAATATGAAATATCGAGATTTGCCATCCACTTTTCAATATCTATTAATTAAATATTATTTTAAAATCAATTTTAACAGTGGATGGCTTGGATTAGGAATGGCATTTAACGATTCATATAGAAACAGCCATTAGTCCATTCTCAATTTTATTAGTATACAGGAAGTTGCGTAAGGGAGACAATTTTGGTGGACAAAAGTGCTAAGACCAGTATTGTCAAATCTTGTAAAATATTTCTGGTGGCAATAATTCAAATATTCATAAAATTACAAAACACAACTTTTAAAGGTGGTTGTAATGTTTCAATTGGCAAACATTTCTTTATTAATAATCCACCTTTAATGAAAAAAAAAGACGTCTTAAAAAAAAAAGATTTCTGTCATATTCATCTTGGAATATGATCAAATATGTTAGCCTTTTTTAAACATATCTTTAATAACATTTCAGTACTTATAGAAAGAGTTATTCCATTTCTTCCTTTGATATAAAAGGATATACCAATTTTAATTGCAAAATTGTAATTTGATAGATGTGAATAAAAGTTAATGACAAAATTGGAATTAAATATGAATATGTGTCAGTAAATTATGAAGCTGTAAAAGATATATAGATATAGGAAGATGTGGTATGAGTGCCAATGAGACAGCTCTCCATCCAAGTAACAAGTTATAAAAGTAAACCATTATAGGTCAAGGTACGGCCTCCAACACGGAGCAAGCTATAAAGGGCCCCAAAATTACTAGTGTAAAACCATTCAAACGGGAAAACCAACGGTCTAATCTATATAAAAACGAGAAACGAGAAACACGTATGAGCTACATAAACAGACGACAACTACTGTACATCAGATTCCTGACTTAGGACAGGTGCAAACATTTACAGCGTGATTAAACGTTTTAATGGTACCAAACCTTCTCCCTTTTCTGAAACAATAGTATAACATCACAACATAGAAAGACACACTACAAAATATCAATTGGAAGGCTTACTTCAATAAAAAAACGTAAATTAACGCACAATGAACGAATAAATTTGATCTGTGATACCTGAATGCAAATACATAGTTAATAAAAATTATTATAACTAGTTTATAAGTCAAACAACTAAAAGTGAGAAAAAAGATATACCTACTGTGCTACATTTTGGGATAGATGGTAATGAAATCAAATTATTTAAGTTATCTAGGCATTTTAATTTTTAAAGTTTAATAATAAAAATGTCACTTATTTGCATTTCTGTTAATGCACATGGCACATGTATAACAAATGCAGGTCTTTGTCTATTTAATATAATATAACCAACATGGTAGTTATAAATAAATGTAACATCAAGTCGCAAACACGCAACTTAAAGTGAATCAATCTAATATCGCACGCTTACCACAGCGCTATAAAAAAATCCTGGGGAGAACACTGGATTGTATTGCTTTCAGAGCTATATAATACACCTTGCCTAAGAAATAGGTCTAGCTAGGTCCTTATAAAAAATGAGGCTAAAATGATGTAAAATTACCATATTTACATTACAGCTGCATTTTTTGCATTTAATATATAACATAGAGAACAACAGATAAAATGCACATGGGTTTAATTACCACCCTATGCATTAATTTTAATAGGTGGCAGCAAATAGGGCAGATTGGCCTATATATGTGGTGTCCCCACATCTACTCTGTTGTTCCTAAGTCTCAAAATTCTGCTCGCCCTGGCTAAGTCCTCAACATCTTTCTTTTCTAGGTATAGATCAACAGCTCCTCTAAGGATTAGTAATGGAGCACTTTATATATAGTCCAGTGGCTTAGTCCTGTCTTTTTTGTCTCTCTTATTTTCTTATTTATATTATTAATTATTATATTTCTTATGTTTTCTTGTAAGCCACCATTAGCCACAACTCCTCTTTTTCCTATGGTGCCTGAAAACAATGAACCGGTTTTGTTCATTGTTGAGGTCTGTAAAGTGACTTATAACTGCCAACACCCACATTATTTGGACTCTGGTGGATAGTTATCAGACTGTTATCTCATTGGCAATCATACCACATCTCCTTATTTTAGTACGGGTCAATTATTTGAAATAAATGACTAACAAACATTAAATCATTTGAAAAAAAATAATTTTGCAATAATTTATGTTGTCATTTTAAGATTTCAGTTTATATATATATATATATCAACAATAAGTTGTATAAATGGTGTCACTATGTTTGTAATTGTCAAACTAGTATAACAATACTATTGTCTAAATCTACAGAAATGGATCATGATTTAAGTAACAGAAATAACAATGTCACTAGGTCACCTGTAATTTATCTTATGTGGGGTATAAGAGCTTGCTTACTACAGGCTCTTCATAATCATTTTGTTAAATAATTCTACAAAGAAGGGGATAGTCTGTTTATGTATCCTTGACTAAGAATAATGAAATTGCAAGAAACAAATTCACATATTACTTTGAATATTGTAGATTGTTCAGGTAGTCTTGAGCTATTTCTTTGTACAACAGAACAATTATATTACCAGTAGTCATCTTCACTTCACACACATATATATATATATATCTTGACAAACAAATAAAAAAGCCATAGACATTGAAAACAATTCATGTCTATTCTATTGTCAGTCAGCCTACCTACCATGAACTGAAAAGTCTCATAAGATTCAGTAGGTAAATTATGAGAAAATCAAGAATTGCATCAAAAATATATCAATATTAGAGACAATGGCGTCATTTTTCCTCAGAGCTTTCAGCTCTTTGATTATTAGTTCTTTTTTACTTTGAACTAGCTGTCAGTAACTGCAAGTACTCTCGGATCTGTACTTTGTGTCTTTTTTATTTTAAGGATGTATAATACCCTTCCACTTTCGGTCTGTGTGTTTGTTAGATGTTTTTCTGATTTTTTTTCGATCAAATGAGTTAATATAAAAATAAGAAGATGTGGTATGATTGCCTATGAGACAACTTTCCACAAGAGACCAAATGACACAGAAATTATCAAAATAGGTCACCGTGCGGCCTTCAACAATGAGTAAAACCAATACTGCATAGTCAGCTATAAAAGGCCCCGAAATGACAAATGTAAAATAATTCAAACGAGAAAACTAACGGTCTGATTTATGTACAAAATAATGAACGAAAAACAAATATGACATACAGCAACAAACGACAACCACTGAATTACAGGCTCCTGACTTGGGACAGGCACATACAGAATGTGGCGGGGTTAAACTAGTTTGAAGGCGCACCAAACCTTCCCTAACAACCCGGGACAGTGGTTTAAAAGTACATTATAAGAAGAAACTATAAAAATCAGTTGAAAAGGGCTTAACATTAGACCGATACAAAGCAGAAATACATTTAACAAACACACAGAGTGGACGTAGCAGGGTACTTATACATCCCCACAACAAAAAGACACTAAGTACAGATCTGAGAGTACTCGCAGTTACTGACAGCTAGTTCAAAGCCAATAACAACTAGCAAAAACAATCATGCATAAGCCCTTTTCAATTGATATCGTCCCCCGCGCTAACGCGTTGCGGGGGACTTAAAAATACCTGACGGACGGCCGGTCTTGTTAGCGCTCTCACGTGTACAATTCATGCCAGTTTTTGATAAAACTTATATCATACGTTTATTTTAGCAATGTCTCGGACAAGTTCGAAAATCAATGCCGATCAACTATTTTAAGAAGAGTTATGCCGTTTGAAATATTAAGGTGGTATGGGTGTCTTCCGCCATCTTGGATTGATAAAAACAGAGAACCTAAGGTCCAGATTTTCTATCAAGTTAGCAAAATTTGATGCAGGAATGCAGATATTTAATGTGAATTTTCATTTAAAAGAACCAATTTATAAGAATATAACTTATAAATATTAATATTTTTACAAGTGTAGATTATTTTTGGTTGTTTTTAAATGTTTTTAAACTGGCATTTTAAGGGGAGGTAACTCTAAAACAGTGCATTTTCTGAAGGAATCTACATGGAATTTTCCTATTTTGTATTTTAGCCGGAAATAACGCACGGTGACCCTATCTTTTCTTTTGATATTCTCAAAGCATTGTCTGAAAGCTACCTTTTCCTAATTTATTTTACAATTCTATCATTTTGTTTAGTTTCTAATCACAAAATGGTGTTTTTCCTGTATGATCCATACAAAATGTGTCATTTGTCACAACCTGTAGCTTGAAAAAATGCACGGTGACCTATCTTTTTTATTATATTTTTGAACATATATCAATAGATACTACGTTTTGGCAAAGTATGAACAAATTCTATCATTTTTATTTTAGACTCCCATACCACCTTAAATAAAAATAAAAATAAAATATAGCTTATCAAATAGTAAAACAAATTTAAATATAGAGAATAACTATTATAGAGAATAACTATTTCAGGACAGTTTCGAAAAATATCTCTTTAAATGATTATTATTTAAGAATCAAACAACAAGTTTGGATGATAGTTTTTCATATTCCTTAATTTGAACAGTAAATTTGCAAATGTGAACTCACGTGCTCTGGAAGCGGAAACCTTTCCCGCTCTACTAGAGGCAACGTTCATGTTGCGCATAATAAGTTAAAATTCGGTGATGACACAATCGAGTAAGTGAGGATGGGAAATGCGACTACGACAAGATGAACATCATCGTTGTCACATGCGCAACTGAACATTTATTCACCGTTCGTAACAAATATATTTTCTTGTTGTTGGGTTGCTGTCGCATTTACGTATTTTAGATATTAAATTTATGCTTAATTGAAAATTATATAAAAAGGTTTAATTGAAATTCTTGATGGATGGAATAACCATAGCACCTAGGTCAGCTCCACTGTCGGTGATACAATAAACTAGTTTGCATGAAGTCCAAAATATATCCGACAGAGGCCTGACCAGTTGCTAGGGTATTTAGATGACATAACGTATACTTCAGAGTTTAATTGTTTTGATCAAATCTTTCCTCTGTCCACTGTATTGTGTGTATATAATTATGGCCTATATGAAAAGTTAGTATCCAAAATTATCATTTCGAGAAAAAAAGTTATTTTCTTACACATAATTACAGCGAAATCGGCGATTCTCGCTTTTCTCTCTGTTTCTAAAGATCGTCAAATAAATTTCACATTTTCCTACATTGTACGAATATTGTATGTTTATATTTATTCTGTTTGATCGAGATGTTTCATTTATTGATATTCGAGACAAGAACAGGTATGCTGTTGACAAACAAATAAAAAGCCATAGACATTGAAAACAATTCATGTCTATTCTTTTGTCAGTCAGCCTACCTACCATGAACTGAAAAGTCTCATAAGATTCAGTAGGTAAATTATGAGAAAATCAAGAATTGCATCAAAAATATATCAATGTTAGAGACTAGTTTTTTGGCTCACCTCCCCTCCCCTAACCCGGGACAGTGGTTTAAAAGTACATTATGAAAAGTGCTTATGTATCCTGTCATACTTTGAACGACAAAATTATTTTATTTATTAATATTACTTTTACTGTTAAGTCTGTTTTTAGTGATATGCATTTGACGTGACTCTGTACTTATGTATCCCGTCATAATTTGAACCACACTATTATTTTATTTATTAATATTACTTTTACTGCTAAGTCTGTTTTTTGTGATATCCATTTTACGTGACTCTGTATTTATGTATCTCTTCATACTTTGAACGACAAAATTATTTTATGTCTACCTGTACGAATTTCAAACGCGCGATTTTACACCAATACTTAAAAAATCTTCCATCCTTTATAGGTGGATTTTACATAGATAAATAAAATCGTATAATATAAGCATAATGAGGATGTTAAATTTGATGTATGCCTTTTTGTGCTTCTTCGTTACATTTGTTTGTTTTTATAGTGATTAAGATGATAACACAATGTTGACTGCTGTAACCCTATTTTTGACATTTTTACCTATTGTGTCTGTTTGTTTTGTTCACACATCGTTGTCAGTATAATGGAATTTGATGCGACTGTCATACAAGTGAGAGGTTTGGCTAGCTATAAAACCAGATTCAATCCACCATTTTCTACATAAGAAAATGCCTGTACCAAGTCAGGAATATGACAGTTGTTATTCATTCGTTTGATGTGTTTGAGCTTTTGATTTTGCCATTTGACTATGACTTATATCTAGAAATTGACTATGAGGGTCGGTTGAAAACAAAACTTTACGACAGAAGAGATGATTTCAGCTTCCCAATAGGGATTTTCATTTTTAAACCAAGAGTTCCAAATGGTGAAGTTGAAATCATCACTTGGTAAATTTTACGGACGCCATCACGAGTTGGTTGACCGTTATGGAATATCCGTTTCACAGATGATATCGGATATGTTCCTTATGTCGTAACTACAATCCCGTTCCCTTTTCGCGAATGTGACCTACAGAATTAGACAATTTACCCCTATTTGTGACATTTTTACGTATTGTTTTTGTTTGTTTTGTTCACACATCGTTGTCAATATAATTGACTTTGATGCGACTGTCATACAAGTGAGAGGTTTAGCTAGCTTTTAAACCAGGTTCAGTCCACCATTTTCTACATAAGAAAATACCTGTACCAAGTCAGGAATATGACAGTTGTTATCCATTCGTTTGATGTGTTTGAACTTTTGATTTTGCCATTTGATTGAGGACTTTACTTTTTGAATTTTCCTCGGAGTTCAGTATTTTTGTGATTTTACTTTCTATTATAAGAACAAACTATAAAAATCAGTTGAAAAGGGCTTAACATCAGACCATTACAAAGCAGAAATACATCTAACAAACACACAGAGTGGACGTGGCAGGGTACTTATACATCCCCACAACAAAAAGACACTAAGTACAGATCTGAGAGTACTCGCAGTTACTGACAGCTAGTTCAAAGCCAATAACAACTAATAAAAAAAATTATGCATAAGCCCTTTTCAACTGATATCGTCCCCCGCGCAACGCGTTGCGGGGGACTTAAAAATACCTGACAGACGGCCGGTCTTGTTAGCGCTCTCACATGTACAATTCATGCCAGTTTTTGATAAAACTTATATCATAGGTTTATTTCAGCAATGTCTCGGACATGTTCGAAAATCAGTGCCGATCAACTATTTTAAGAAGAGTTATGCCGTTTGAAATATTAAATAAAAATAAAATATAGCTTATCAAATATTAAAACAAATTTAAATATAGAGAATAACTATTATAGAGAATAACTATTTCAGGACAGTTTCGAAAAATATCTTTTTAAACGATTACTATTTAAGAATCAAACAACAAGTTTGGATGATAGTTTTTCATATTCCTTAATTTGAACAGTAACTTTGCAAATGTGAACTCACGTGCTCTGGAAGCGGAAACCTTTCCCGCTCTACTAGAGGCAACGTTCATGTTGCGCATGATAAGTTAAAATTCGTTGATGACACAATCGAGTAAGTGAGGATGGGAAATGCGACTACGACAAGATGAACATCATCGTTGTCACATGCGCAACTGAACATTTATTCACCGTTCGTAACAAATATATTTTCTTGTTGATGGGTTGCTGTCGCATTTACGTATTTTAGATATTAAATTTATGCTTAATTGAAATTTATATAAAAAGGTTTAATTGAAATTCTTGATTGATGGAATAACCATAGCACCCAGGTCCGCTCCGCTGTCGGTGATACAATAAACTAGTTTGCATGAAGTCCAAAATATACAGTCCGCCAAAAGTTAAGCACCACCTAAATACAAATTGCAATATTTTTTTAACCATTGCAAAAAAAATATTTATGTTTGGTGTTAAAAATTGCCTATAACATACACTAAGAAAATTCATTACGACCAAAAAAATTAAACTCCGATAAACACGCCAAGCAACTTTTTATTAAAGGTCATCTGCACTTTTTCGAATACACTGTTTCGATGCCTTTAAATCATCTTCCTACTGTCGCGCGGTACAGGTAAAATTTGACTTCAACAAGTCACTGTGAAATATGGCAAGGCGTAAGTTATCTGTGACTGAACGTTGACAAGCAATTGACATGTCAAATAACGGTAGGAGCACTAGGAGCATAGGTAACCATTTCAATGTTAATAACACCGTCATTGTCAGATTTTTACAACGTCATGTTGACACAGGAACTGTAAATGATAGACCAAGGTCCGGAAGACCCCGTTTAATTATCCGATCGTGATGACAGACTGCTTATTGGTCGTGCTAAAGCCAAACCATTTACTCCTGCCCCACAGCTTAGACACCATTGACCTAAAGGTGGTCGTGTTAGTGTTCGAACATTGTTCTGACGACTTCATAGAGGCAACCTAAGAGCACGTCGTGTTGTCAAGGGACCTGCCCTAACAGCCAGGCACCGTATACTCAGGTTTTAAAGGATTACTAACCATCGACGCTGGAACATGAGAAGCTAGCAAAATGTTCATTGGTCAAATGAGAGTCGGTTTCTGTAACGACCAATAGACGGCAGAATACGAGTTTGGCGGGAAAATGAAAACTTCTTATAACCAAAACAACATTTGCCCAACGACTGCATACGTTCCTGGTGGTGTTACAGTATGGGGTTTCTTCTCATACTGTTGTAAGGTGGGTATGCATAATCTGCAGGGTAGCATGAACGGACAGACATACAGGGATTTGGTGCTTAGAAACATTGCAGTCCCTCATTTTGATAATCCTCCACTTGCGTCAAGACCCTTGTACATGTACGACAATGCTAGACCACACAGGGCAAGGATTGTAACCGAGTACAAAGAGCAAGAAGCCATTGACACTATCTTTTGGCCTTCCATGTCTCCAGACATGAACCCTATCGAACATGTCTGGGATGCCATTAGCAGAAATCTCAATTGCAGTGATCCACCTTTGCAAAATCTAAGCGATTTAAGAGGGTCAATTGTTGCTAAATGGAATTAATTTGCTCAACTAAAGTTCAGAGGGCTTGTACAAAATGTGAGACGCCGTGTTATGGAACTGTACCGGAAGAGAGATGATTACACATCCTGCTGACTCAAATATTGACATTAAATTTGCCGAACATACCAAAGATTAATTGTAGAGACTTTTAATGATATTGGGTGATAAATTGTTGTAAAAAAATAAAATCACAGTGAAACTTAAATTCCGTTTCTGATTTGTGTAATTTTCACCATTTTTATGAACGCAAAATTCAAATGCATAGAACCTGCATTAGTGACTAAACTTAGTGGTATGCCGTAAATACTACACGGACGTTCTTAAGAATGAAATTTTAAATTCATCTACATTCAAGTCAATGCGCTCCACAGAGAGTCATATAGTAAACAAACATATCACAACCACATCAAAACTTAAGGCTTCTCTTCTGAACATTTGAAGGTCCCTACTATGTATTGGCTACCTAAACTACACAAAAAACCATTTAAATATCGTTTCATCTTGGCCTCTAGTAAGTGTTCTACAACTTATCTTTCAGTGCTTTTAACAAGTTCCTTAACTACTATTAAAGAGCTTATCATAAACTACTGTAATAAAATATATGAACATAGCGGAATTACCTATTTTTTAGTGTAAAACGTTCTTTGGATGTTTTAGTTAAATTACGTGCTTTTAATGGTCCTTTTGATTCTGTTGACAGTTTTGATTTTTCTACTTTTTACACTACACTTCCACACTATCTTATCAAACAAAAGTTTTCCTATTTAATCAAATGGTCGTTTGGTAAATCTGAATGCGAATATATTTCCTGCAACTCATTTAAAGCCTTCTTCTCTAATGAGAAAGGTAAATATGCTAGATATACTTATTGGAGGTGTGATGAGATGATTGAAGCTGTTAATTTTCTCCTTGATAATATTTATGTACGTTTCGGCAACAAAGTTTATCGACAGGTTGTAGGTATCCATATGGGCACTAATTGTGCCCTTTAATAGCAGACTTGTTTTGTACTGTTACGAGTCACAGTTTATGACTAAACTCAGTAAAGACCCGTCGAAATTGCATTTAATTGATAAATTCAACAACACTTACCGTTATCTTGGTGATATTTTTCGTTAAATAATCAAGAATTTTCTCAATATACTGCTGAAATTTACCCCAAGGAACTTACTATAAATAAATCAAATTTAAACGGTAATAACTGTCCTTTCCTAGATTTAGATATTTCGGTTTTAAACGGAAACTCCACACTCAAATTTACGACAAAAGGGACGATTTTTCGTTCCTGTTGTTAATTTTCCATTTTAGATGGTGATGTTCCTTTGGCACCATCTTACGGTGTTTATATTTCACAGCTCGTTCGCTATTCCCGTGTCTGTTGTGACGTTTTGATTTTAACGAACGTAATCTATGTATTACTGGTAAATTATTAAACCAGGGATATCGTTACCATAAATTACTTAAAACCTTTACTAAATTTTTCCATAGATATAAAGATTTGGTTTTAAAGTTTGGTTGTACCTGTAGAAAACTTATTTCAAACGGGATAGCACATCCTCATTTTTACGGAAATGTTGTTAACCGTGCCCGGAAATTTAGGAATGATCCTTGTAAACTTATCGCTCCTTTAAATAAACTTATTCTAAAAGGTTACCAATTCAACACTGTAATAAGATCATTGAATATTGTTTTTATTGGTATACTTTTATTATTCTTCCTTAGTTTATTTATTTTGAATTTACATTGTATCATAGGTCAAATTTATTTGTTCAGTGTATGTTCAATGGTGTTACTATGTCCTTTGATTGAGTTAAGCTATTTCAGTTGATATTTTATAGTGTGTCTTTCTATGTTGTGATGTTACACTGTTGTTTCAGAAAAAGGGTGAAGGTTTGGTACCATTAAAACGTTTAAACCCGCTGCATTTGTTTGCACCTGTCCTAAGTCAGGAATCTGATGTTCAGTAGTTGTCGTTTGTTGATGTGGTTCATAAGTGTTTCTCGTTTCTCGTTTTATATAGATTAGACCGTTGGTTTTCCCGTTTGAATGGTTTCACACTAGTAATTTTGGGGCCCTTTATAGCTTACTGTTCGGTGTGAGCCTAGGCTCCGTGTTGAAGACCGTACTTTGACCTATAATGGTTTACATTTATAAATTTTGACTTGGATGGAGAGTTGTCTCATTGGCACTCATACCACATCTTCTTATATCTATATAAATATTGATTTTGTTATCAGTAAATTAAAACAAACTAAATATTTCTAGTATGTTTTATACATATACACATTCATGGATCTACAATCTGTCGATACCTGTATCTTGGCATTGCACAAGGTCATGTTTTTCTCTGACTGTTTATGACGTCTTTACACTAAATCCATTGGATGTTGGATGTGTACGGATTGATAATTTAGTCTTAGATGCATGATTTTTTATCAGTTGTTAGTGGCTTTGAACTAGCTGTCAGATAACTGCGAGTACTCTCAGATCTGTTCCTAGTGTCTTTTGTTGTTTGGATGTACAAGTACCCTGCCACGTCCACTTGTATTTTGTCCATCTGATGAGTTAAGCCTTTTCAACTGATTTTATAGTTCGTTCTTATGTTGTACTGTTATATCACTGTCCCAGGTTAGGGGGAGGGTTGGGATCCCGCTAACATGTTTAACCCCGCCACATTATGTATGTATGTGCCTGTCCCAAGTCAGGAGCCTGTAGTTCAGTGGTTGTCGTTTGTTTATGTGTTACATATTTGTTTTCGTTCATTTTTGTACATAAATAAGGCCGTTAGTTTTCTCGTTTGAATTGTTTTACATTGTCATTTCGGGGCCTTTATAGCTGACTATGCGGTATGGGCTTTGCTCATTGTTGAAGGTCGTACGGTGACCTATAGTTGTTAATTTCTATGTCATTTTGGTCTCTTGTGGACAGTTGTCTCATTGGCAATCATACCACATCTTCTTTTTATATATATTAAGTTTATGGTTTGTTTATGGTATATGTTAGCAATATTGTTACATGAATATTTTCTATTTTTCGAGGATAAACTGATTTTTTAAATGAAAAAAATCGATGCAATAAAAATAGGTGGTGCTTAACTTTTGGCGGACTGTATATATCCGACAGAGGCCTGATCAGTTGCTAGGGTATTTAGATGACATAACGTATTATGAGTTTAATTGTTTTGATCAAATCTTTCCTTTGTCCACTGTATTGTGTGTATATAATTATGGCCTATATGAAAAGTTAGTATCCAAAATTATCATTTCGAGAAAAAAAGTTATTTTCTTACACATAATTACATATAAGTAGCCGAACTTAGCGAAATCGGCGAGTCTCGCTTTTCTCTCTGTTTCTAAAGATCGTCAAATAAATTTCATATTTTCCTACACTGTACGAATATTGTATGTTTAATTACATATACAATGGTGATGTATTTATTCTGTTTGATCGAGATGTTTCATTTATTGATATTCGAGACAAGAACAGGTATGCTGAATTCGTAAATGCGACACAAACCACACAAGAGAAAAATATATTTGTTTCAATCGGCTAGTAGAAACACAATCTTCAACAAAATGTTGCTCTGTACTGTCGATATACAAAACACAATCCCGGAATTACCAGTTTTATGGGTTCATCATTAACCTTTGAATTCATTTGAACACTACAAGTCAAGTCTGACAATTTATATTTCTCTGGAGAAATGTCTTTACAGAACTTGTTAACATTCTTAAATTACAATTGTCAGATACCAAATAACTATTTGATTTGTTGTTTATTAGCTCAAAGAATGCATGATTGAAAGTTCGTCTCTGAAATGTCAAAGATAAGAAAATATACTTCTGATCCGGAAAAATCGAATCAACTCTGACAACAAACATTGATGTTTCATACTAACAACCCTGTGAAGTGAAATTAAGATCTTCAGAAAGCCTATTGGTAATTATGTCTCATTGTGTGTCAACATATCATTCTTTACAATAATTATAAATTTTCAGATAACATGCGTGAGGTGTTACAGTTTTAAAATTAATACAATGTTATTGTTCGGGTTGATGTTATACGCCCTTAATACAGCAGCGGAAAAAGCTAAACTGAGGCGATGAACTTGAAATAATACAATGTAATTGTTTAGGGTTGATGTTATACTCACCAGCAGCATAAAAAGCCAAACTGAGGCGATGAACTTGAAATAATACAATGAAATTGTTTAGGGTTGATGTTATACGCACCAGCAGCATAAAAAGCTAAACTGAGGCAATGAACTTGAAATGGGGGATATGGCATGAACATGAAAAGGAATTAATCTAGAGGCTCATAGGATATCCTGAATCGATCGCCTGACAAAGTTATCCTTTTATTTCTCAAGTACTAATTTTACAATTTAAATAACAATTTGTTAATTTAATTTGTTTATAATCCATAAATTCACTACCATAAAGAATAGTTTGTACATAAAAATAAAAAGCAGGTTCTCTTAAAACATTTTAAAGTACCTATCTATGAATGTCATAAGCTGGGCATATCATAAAGAAATGACTTAGATTTTCAAATTAGTCAGCACAATGTGGGCACTGTGATTTGTCAGACAAGTGATGATGCTGTATGTGTAAATATTCTCATGTGACATATTATGATTTTCTCTTTCCTATTGCCTATGTTGAGTGTAAATATTCGCATGTGACAGATTATGATGTTCTCTTTCCTATTGCCTATGTTGAGTGTTAATATTCTCATGTGACAGATTATAATGTTCTCTTTCCTATTGCCTATGTTGAGTGTAAATATTCTCATGTGACAGATTATGATGTTCTCTTTCCTATTGCCTATGTTGAGTGTAAATATTTTCATGTGACAGATTATGATGTTCTCTTTCCTATTGCCTATGTTGAGTGTTAATATTCTCATGTGACAGATTATGCCTATGTTGAACTATTCAGGTGTCGTTTTTAGTCTGAAGTTAGTTTCCATTTAAATATATCAACAGATGCACTCGATTTTGCCGGTGAAGTAAAGCATTCCATAAGGGTATAACTAGTTAAAAAGCTCTTTTCATAAGATGCTGTATTACAAAAAGTAAGCCTAAAGTCTGTTGTCTAAGGTTATGAATGTAATTAGATGCTATGTAGTAAGGTTGAACACGGACTATTTCAGGACTAATCTGGGATAGTGGTGAAACACCATACCATAAGAACAAACAAGAAAAAATCGGCAGAAAAAGATTTGATTCGTCAGATCAACACGAAGCACGCAAAAAAAAAAACAAAAAAAAACTTAAGACACAAAGTACCGGTTTAAGAATACATGCAGTTACTAAAAGTTAGTTCAAAGCTTATTACAAATACTTAAAAGCATACATTAAAGACAAATCAATCAGTACACATCCAATGGATGTAGGTTAAAGACGCCATAAACAGTCTAAGAAATATGTTTTTTTGTAATACCAAAATATAAGCATCGACAGAATGCAGGACCGTAAATGTTCGTAGCTGTATAACAATAGTGTGTAGAGATTTATTTTAAACATACATCTCAAAATCAAGCCCTGTTAAAGATGGATACGTTGAAGTTGACCATGTTTACGAGTCACTATTCAATGTACATAAGTACAATTCTGTATCGGAAACTGTCTCTCCACAATTCTGTACGGGAAACTGTCTCTCCACAATTCTGTATCGGAAACTGTCTCTCCACAATTCTGTATCGGAAACTGTCTCTTCATCGATCGGTCGGAAACAGGAGATCTCAGTTATTTTGTCCATTGGTCTTTACATCATTTAAAGTTAATGCATTTATAAGAGGTTAACTACATATAAAATAGATTCCATCTTTCTACACAAATAGTCATTAATAGAAAGTTACATAATAAAAGATAATTGATCACGACTGATGACATTTATTTCCATTGTTGAAGTACAGCGATGATATGATGTAATACTTCATGTTTTTAAATATTGAATAATTATTATTGAATTTTAGTCTAAATCAAATAAGGCGATAAAGAAAAATAAACGATGAAATGTGATAAATGACAATATTTTATCAGAACTTTATATATTTATTTCTACCTTGTTGCCATGGTTGTTCTCACGGTTAAAAAGAAGTAAAATATTGATGATTTGTGCCACCTAGTTTTCACATCAAAATAATGAATAGAAGTAATTGTTTTCTGCTTCCGTTTTAATTATAAATAAATAAAAACAAAATTTAAATGGTGAGAAATTATAAATGTCAGCAATCAATGCAAATAATTCAAGGAATTAATAAGAGGTATTCTCTTTTCACTACCACTGACCGGGTCGATACCTCTGCTGGTGGACTGTTAGTCCCCGAGTGTATCACAAGCTCAGTAGCCAGGTCTTTAGAATTGGCATGCAAATCCGGATTTTGCGTTATTGAAATTTGCTGTTACAAAATGTTGGAACTTATTTTTAAATGAAGGAATATATCTCCCTCATGCAAAGCTCTGTTTCCTTGCCTAGCTTTGGCTATACTTTTTGTCCCTTTTTGTTTTTAAGCTCTTCATTTTTAATAAAGTTTGTATTTCAAATATTTTGGCCTCGAGCATCACTGAAGAGGCATCTATTGTCAGAATGGGCATCTGGTGCAGAAAAATTGGTACCGTTAATGTTATTATTACAACTGGGTCGACGCCACTGCTGGTGGACTGTTAGTCCCCGAGGGTATCACCAGTCCAATAGCCAGTTCTTCGGTACTGGCATGAAAGTACGGATTTTGTGTTATTAAGATTTGCTGTTACAAAATTTATAAAATTATTTTAAATTTAGGAATGTATTTCCCGCAGGCAAAGCTCAGATTCCTTGTCATTTTTTGTTTATAGCTCTTCATCTTTTTAACAAGCTTTAAATTATTAAATATTTTGGACTCGAGCCTCACTGAAGAGATATCTGGTGCAGTAAAATTGGTACCGTTAATGTTTTCACTGCTGTCTCACTGGACATTCACATTACTATAAAACCAGATTTTCACTTTACGCAACACGGTCAAATATGGTAATATTAAGCCAATCTCAGTTTTATCACCTTAAATGACCAGAAGCATTCACAGCAATTAAATTTTCAAAAAGGTTTTATCGGAATCATACCTCTCTCTATCTGGTTGCAAAACATTATATAAAAGATATTTACACTTGAGAGTTTATGCCGTGATTTCATTAGTTTGTAACACTTAGGTACTAGTCATAAATTTTTTTTAAATAACAACTTTACTTTTTTCTTGAACATATTATAGAGTGGTCAATCACTCTTGAACTCTTGATGACATATATGAAGATTCTTTGACTTACAGTTGCTGATACAAATGTGACAAGGATGTGTTACGGACAGACGGACGGAAAAAGATATACCAGTTTCTGTAATTCTTTGGCAATGTAACCCTTTCTGGTCCCAATGTTTAAAATCAACGTGTGGTTGCCGATGTTTTCAGTAGATGATTGTCTAAGTTAATAGATCACAACCTTTATCAGCTCTCTGGATGAATCGTGCTAACAAGTGTTAGAGAAATTGACATCTTTACATTTGTATGACGTAGAAATCCGGAATGGGGAAGGCACTCGAAAGGGAGTTTTTTTAGATAACAATTAGAGAACCAGATTCCTACATACTAGTAGTTACTCTTCGATTATTTGACAAATCCGATAATCCACTTGTACCAATGTAAGAATCTTTATATATCCCTCTCTCCTTTGTAGTGGGTGTATAGCGAGTATAATAATATAAGACAAGAAAGACAATAAATAGTAAATGAACATGTATGCAGATAACTTTAGATTTTACAGGATGAATCCAATTAAAAGTAAATGACGAACTTCTGTTTACACAATAAGCAATTTCTGTTGCACTATCGACAGTTATCATTAAATGCGATTTGAGTTTCAATTCGATATTTTTTTAATTGACACATCCTTTACATTGCTGTTGTTTCATGTTACATCCCGATAGCCAATTAAACGTAAGCCCTGATGCCTTGCCTACATCCCGATAGCCAATTGAACGTAAGCTCCGATTCCTTGCCGCCTTCATCCCGATAGCCAATTAAACGTAAGCTCTGATTCCTTGCATACATCCAGATAGGCAATCAAACGTAAGCTCCGATTCCTTGCCTACATCCCAATAGCCAATCAAACGTAAGCTCTAATTCCTTGCCTACATCCCGATAGCCAATCAAACGTAAGCTCTGATTCCTCGCCTACATCCCGATAGTCAATTAAACGTAAGCTATGATTCATTGCCTAAATCCCGATAGCCAATTAAACGTAAGCTCTGATTCCTTGCATACATTCAGATAGCCAATTAAACGTAAGCTCTGATTCCCGATAGCCAATCAAACGTAAGCTCTGATTCCTTGCCTACATCCCGATAGCCAATTAAACGTAAGCTCTGATTCCCGATAGCCAATCAAACGTAAGCTCTGATTCTTTGCCCGATTTTGGGTTATACTTTTTGGTTTTATCACCTTTTGAATTTTGAATAAGTTTTTGATTTTCAATTATTTGTCCTGGAGCATCAGTGAAGAAAAATTAATTGTCGAAATACGTATCTGATGCCGTAAAATTTGTACCGTTAATGTGATCAAATTAATTTGTTGTTAAATCTGTTGAAACTAACTATAATGTCTTCTGCCTATTATTTCATGTTATGAAATTAAAACCATAAAATCGAAATTATCTCCAATGAACTCTGCAGTCAATAATGTTTTCTGTAGTGTAATTTGATTCCTTACACATTCTACATTCTATCGAACGATGATCAAGCATCTGTTAAGTCAATACTAATACAATTTTAAGGACAAACATTTTCCTCATGGTAAACATAGTAAATTAATTTGAATATTTTCAATCAGTATACAGTTTATTAAGTCCAAGAGAAAACTTAGTAATTCGAATCCTACAAATTCATGATCTTAAAACAACAATTACTCTTTTGAATACTTTTCCGTTTTAAAGTGATATTAAAGCTGTCAGCGTATTTTTAGAGGCTGAAAATGGGAGTATATTGCTTTCCTTAAGTCAATTTTATTTCACTTTTACCCCAATTTACATCAAAGCGTACTATACGTAATATTGTAATCAAAATATTCATTCAAGAAATCTCAAGAAATTTCTTTTCAAATATTGTTTAAGAACCAGAATAAATCAAGCCCAGCTAACTCACTCAGAATGGCATACCAGTATTTGAAAAAAAGAATGCAGCTCACTTAATTGCGGGACTTTATTGTTTCAAATTATATGCACAAGCACAACCAGACAGTTTTTATTTATATTTATCCGGGTTCAATCCTGTTCATTAGCATTGCTGTAGGGATAGTTTCAATTACAAACCATAAAAAACATATTTGTATTGGAGATAGTGTACATTTTCCTATCAAAGGAACGTCAACAATTGGTGACAAGTTAATAAGGTTTGAAAACAGTTTGACTTGACAACAAATGATGTACTTTTACAATTTTTTTTTGTTCTTATTGAAAAGGATAAGAATAAAGAAAATAAAGAATGAGTTGTGTTAAACGTCAAAATAATATGTTTACTTCCGAGAAAATCACTTCAAATTATCACAATGCGATCAAAGAACGTTTGAGTGTCAATATTTTACATTGGTTCATGCACTGAGGAAACACGATCTTAAGTAAGGTCTAACATTACCGAGTCCAATAGACTCCACTTAATTGAGGTCTAACATTACCGAGTCCAATAGGCTCCACCTAACTGAGTTCTAACATTACCGAGTTCAATAGACTCCACTTAATTGAGGTCTAACATTACCGAGTCCAATAGACTCCACTTAATTGAGGTCTAACATTACCGAGTCCAATAGACTCCACTATAAAATGAGAAGAGTTGAGGTCTAACATCACCGAGCCCAACAGACTCCACTATACAATGAGAAGAGTTGAGGTCAAAATTACCGAGCCCAATAGACTCCACTTAATTGAGGTCTAACATTACCGAGTCCAATAGACTCCACTATACAATGAGAAGAGTTGAGGTCTAACATTACCGCGTCCAAAAGACTCCACTATACAATGAGAAGAGTTGAGGTCTAACATTACCGAGCCCAATAGACTCCACTATACAATGAGAAGAGTTTAGGTCTAACATTACTGAGTCCAATAGACTCCACTATACAATGAGAAGAGTTGAGGTCAAACATTACCGAGTCCAATAGACTCCACTATACAATGAGAAGAGTTGAGGTCTAGCATTACCGAGCCGAATAGACTCCACTTTACAATGTGAAGAGTTGAGGTCTAGCATTACCGAGTCCAATAGACTCCACTTAATTGAGGGCTAACATTACCGAGTCCAATAGAATCCACTTAATTGAGGACTAACATTACCGAGTCCAATAGACTCCACTTAATTGAGGTCTAACATTACCGAGTCCAATAGACTCCACTATACAATGAGAAGAGTTGAGGTCTAACATTACCGCGTCCAAAAGACTCCACTATACAATGAGAAGAGTTGAGGTCTAACATTACCGAGCCCAATAGACTCCACTATACAATGAGAAGAGTTTAGGTCTAACATTACTGAGTCCAATAGACTCCACTATACAATGAGAAGAGTTGAGGTCAAACATTACCGAGTCCAATAGACTCCACTATACAATGAGAAGAGTTGAGGTCTAGCATTACCGAGCCGAATAGACTCCACTATACAATGTGAAGAGTTGAGGTCTAGCATTACCGAGTCCAATAGACTCCACTTAATTGAGGTCTAACATTACCGAGTCCAATAGAATCCACTTAATTGAGGACTAACATTACCGAGTCCAATAGACTCCACTTAATTGAGGTCTAACATTACCGAGTCCAATAGACTCCACTATACAATGAGAAGAGTTGAGGTCTAACATTACCGAGTCCAATAGACTCCACTATACAATTAGAAGAGTTGAGGTCTAACATTACCGAGTCCAATAGACTCCACTATACAATAAGAAGAGATACTAAATGGTTTGTATCCGGGATTGTCAGGAATACGGTATGTTTCCGAGTCATGCGTACTATTCTATAATGGACATCAAACAATAATTGATACAATCGTATACTTTGTTATATACATCTTTTGTCTCGTTATTTAATCCATGTTTAGACTGCAGACGCCATCATTCTTGATTCTCCACTGACTGTCCCATTTCAAGTCACTACTTTCTATCCGGTTAAATCAGGTTGATTGATGGAGATTTTGGAAAAATCGTTACTGTCCTCTACCATATTCAAATTCTATGCTGTAAGATTTTATTTCAAAATTATCATCATATTCTCATATACAAAAAATTTATGTATTGTTCTTTTCCGAGGATGTATTAAAAACAATTGATCGAAGATAGATAGTCTACAAAATATTACAAGGGTAATTATGTTTTTGTTTTCTGTAGGTGTATCTATTATCTAAAATACAATTTTGATTTTAAAAAACTTATAATCACTTGGGAGCAATCGACAACCAAACGTCGAAAAAGGAAGACTATGCAAGGACAATTAGGCGAAATGTAGACAAAAAAAAAAAAAAAAACACACACCTACATTTAGACTGTTCAAAATAGCGGATACAGGTAAGCTGATACCGCTTTGCATCAGATACAGATGGTCCGGAAGGGTAAGCAGATGCCGCTCACCATCAGACACAGGTGCTCCGGAAGAATAAGCTCATACCGATTTGTATCAGACACAAATGCTCCAGAAGGGTAAGCTTACACCGCTTGACATCAGATTCTAGTCCTCGGGGAAGGTAAGATGATACCGCTTGGCATCAGATAAGGTTCTCATAAAGAATAAGCTGATACCTCTTGGCATCATATACAGGTGTTCCGGAAGGGTAAGCTGATACCATTTTGGCATCAGATACAGATGTTCCGGAAGGGTAAGCTGATACAATTTTGGCATCAGATACAGGTGTTCTGGAAGGTTAAGCTAATACCGCTTCGCATCGGATACAGGTGCTCTCAAAAGATGAGCTGATACCGCTTCGCATCAGATACAGGTCCTCCGGAAGAGTAGGCTGATACCGCTTATCATGAGAAATAATCGTATTACTCAGTGGTAAAGTAAGTAAAGAATAAAATGTAGGAAAATGATGCAGATGTAAACGTTTCTTTTAAGTGCGTGTTATCTCCGATATGCATGGAATTATATTTATATTCTATTTTGTAGTTTTTGGTACCTCTACTTATTTATATTTCATATAATAGAATTTAAGTCCTGTACGTAAATTCAGTTCACGGTGCGCTGTACCATATATGTTTTGTTTGGTTATTAGTGAGTTTAAGTATACCGAATCTCATTGGCGGTTACTGAACCTTAAAATCTGACGTCACGAGCCTTTTTCAATTTGGATCCAAGGAGGAAGGGAGAAGAGAAGTCAGCTAAAATATAAAACCAAAAATTATTCATCAGAAGTATTTCGACCTAGTCCAAATAATTATGACACCTTGCAAGACGTCATAATTATTAGGACTAATTTCGACCATGCCCCTACCCCCACCTCGAATTATTTTTTCACGAATTGTCTGTGTGAAATTTGTCGACGTATTAACCGGTTAATCAGTTGGAAGTTTATCCAGGTAACCGCTTACGGCTTAGACAGAACTATTCAAGTGTAACCGGAGAGCACGATTCTTCATACAAAATTATCTTTGTCTCCACCGGGACTCGAACCCAGGACCTCTGTGTTACAAGGCAGCGCGTTAACCGATTGAGCTAAAGAAGTACTTCCTTAGCTCAACCGCTTACGGCTGACTAAGTACCTACCAGATTTACTAAGGGAAGCAATCCCGTCACACAAGTTTACATTTGATAAATACATTTGATTCCGGTCTACTACTATATTGTTGAAATGCAGAATAGTATCCATCACGCAAGTACCAAATCAACCATTCAATAAAGTGATGTACATGTGTAGATTAAAATTATTATTTTTTTTTGTAGGCTACTCTAATAGATAAGATGTGAAGCATTGTGAGGCTATTCTCGAATGCTTCTGCATCATCGATATTTAATTTTTTTCATGTTTTGTTGGTAAGCTGTTCCCAGCCTTTGACGATACGAGGAAACAATCTGTATTTGTGTGTGTTGGTTGATGCTAGATTTCTGAATTGATACATTGGTTGCCCTGTTTTGATGTTCTACATCATCTGGCATATTTATGGCTATTTAATATATAGTATTTATAGTGCTTTATGAAACAGGCAGAGATTTTTGATTTTTACGTCTGGTTTCTAATGACTATTTTTATTTCCTAAATTATGGTAGTGATTGATACAGGTTCTGTACTGTAATAATGCATTTCAGTTGATATTTTATAGTGTGTCTTTCTATGTTGTGATGTTACACTATAGTTTCAGAAAAAGGGTGAAGGTTTGGTACCATTAAAACGTTTAAACCCGCTGCATTTGTTTGCACCTGTCCTAAGTCAGGAATCTGATGTTCAGTAGTTGTCGTTTGTTGATGTGGTTCATAAGTGTTTCTCGTTTCTCGTTTTTTATATAGATTAGACCGTTGGTTTTCCCATTTGAATGGTTTTACACTAGTAATTTTTGGGGCCCTTTATAGCTTACTGTTCTGCCAAGGCTCCGTGTTGAAGACCGTACTTTGACCTATAATGCTTTACTTTTATAAATTTTGACTTGGATGGAGAGTTGTCTCATTGGCACTCATACCACATCTTCTTATATCTAATTATCGACTTTGCACTATTTCTATCTTTTTTATGTGATTTTCCTAGTATGGTTCTATGGAACCGAAACACTTCTGGCATTTTCTACATTTTGTCTTGCAATAACTTCAAACTTGGTATGATTTATTTTCCCTTTTTTCCGTGAATTTATTGATATTTCTTCCCAGGAAGCCTAATGATTTATTTGTTTTAGCTACGATGTTATTGATGTGTATATCCGGTGTCGGGTTGATGGTGAACGGAAATCGCATAAAAGGGGTTTGATCTATCGGTATTTTCATATTTTAAGGTTAAATAATTAAAACAATTGATCTTGAATATATCTAAATTATGTTGTTTCCTGAAATTCTTTGACAAATTATGCCAGGAATTATATAAAAATCTAAATAGACCAGAAATAATAAAGGTCCAAGTGTAGAACCTTGTGGAACTCCAAAGTAACAGATATATAACCAGATTCAATTGTTCCTATTAACTTATTGCATTATCCGAATAAGTAGGAACGAAAGAAGTAAATAGCAGCAAGATTTCGATAATCCAGTACCTTGTACGACTGCATCATTTGTGATAGTTTTTAGTGGAAATTTAACATCATTGTTCATTCAAGATTTTACTTAGTTTTAAATTTCTCTAACTTGTGTGAGGATTTTGGATTAGGTTCTCACCTTCTGTGATAAATGATGAGTTTAGCAGTTTGCAGTATCGCATTAGGTTGCAATACTCCATACGTTAACGAATTTTACAGTTTTTATCATTCCTGGCATCCATAAAATATTTTGCTTTTGTTAACAAATTAATGTTTCCTATGTTTTGTTTCAGCATTCATTAGTAGTCATTCAAATACGAGTGTTATTGACTAAGGATAAAATACAGAGTTTGTATATGTATGTGCAACATTGTTTTGAATAAACAACCGGTCACAGCCTAAATAATAATTAAATTAACTTATATTTATTTTAGTTTAATACAATATAAGTTTAGTTTTGCTGTTCATGTTGTATCTATTGTATTGAACTAAAATTGTGAATGGAAATGGGGAATGTGTCAAAGAGACAACAACCCGATCATCGACAAGTTCCACTACAAGATGTTCAACCCAGGATTGAAAAATTACTACTGGGCTTATACAGATATAGATTTTAATAAGCCAACTAAATGTGCTTTTAAAAGAAAAAAGAAAATAAATGAGAAACAAGCCTGTGGATGCCACATTTAATTGTGAGGATGACAAACATCATAAAGAGATGGTTTTTGTTTTATCTAATTCATATTTACGGATGAGTTGTTTGTCATTATTGATAGTTAACAAATTTTACATTGATAATTTGTTTCATGATATCATTGTATGTAAATGTATATTTGCATTACGGTAAGCTAACAAAATGTATATCTTAAGAACTTATTTTTTCGTAGTTATGAAGCGGTGGACAATCTAGTGAACGAGAACAATAGAAAATTCACCCTTATAAAAAGTTGAGAAAGTCAATAATAAAACAGTGCAGGTGACGCAATTATGTCTGCTTAGTGCAGACAGTCGGCCAAACTACACCAATAACTGTCAGTTACAGCTTCTGCAAGAAAGTCAACAAAGGCTAACAACTATATTGGTACCTGTACCACAGTTAAACAACAACTATATTGGTACCTGTACCACAGTTAAACAACAACTATATTGGTACCTGTACCACAGTTAAACAACAACTATATTGGTACCTGTACCACAGTTAAACAACAACTATATTGGTACCTGTACCACAGTTAAACAACTATATTGGTACCTGTACCACAGTTAAACAACAACTATATTGGTACCTGTACCACAGTTAAACAACAACTATATTGGTACCTGTACCACAGTTAAACAACTATATTGGTACCTGTACCACAGTTAAACAACAACTATATTGGTACCTGTACCACAGTTAAACAACAACTATATTGGTACCTGTACCACAGTTAAACAACAACTATATTGGTACCTGTACCACAACAACAACTATATTGGTACCTGTACCACAACAACAACTATATTGGTACCTGTACCACAGTTAAACAACAACTATATTGGTACCTGTACCACAGTTAAACAACAACTATATTGGTACCTGTACCACAGTTAAACAACAACTATATTGGTACCTGTACCACAGTTAAACAACAACTATATTGGTACCTGTACCACAGTTAAACAACAACTATATTGGTACCTGTACCACAGTTAAACAACTATATTGGTACCTGTACCACAGTTAAACAACAACTATATTGGTACCTGTACCACAGTTAAACAACTATATTGGTACCTGTACCACAGTTAAACAACAACTATATTGGTACCTGTACCACAGTTAAACAACAACTATATTGGTACCTGTACCACAGTTAAACAACTATATTGGTACCTGTACCACAGTTAAACAACAACTATATTGGTACCTGTACCACAGTTAAACAACAACTATATTGGTACCTGTACCACAGTTAAACAACTATATTGGTACCTGTACCACAGTTAAACAACAACTATATTGGTACCTGTACCACAGTTAAACAACAACTATATTGGTACCTGTACCACAGTTAAACAACAACTATATTGGTACCTGTACCACAGTTAAACAACTATATTGGTACCTGTACCACAGTTAAACAACAACTATATTGGTACCTGTACCACAGTTAAACAACAACTATATTGGTACCTGTACCACAGTTAAACAACAACTATATTGGTACCTGTACCACAGTTAAACAACTATATTGGTACCTGTACCACAGTTAAACAACAACTATATTGGTACCTGTACCACAGTTAAACAACAACTATATTGGTACCTGTACCACAGTTAAACAACTATATTGGTACCTGTACCACAGTTAAACAACAACTACTTCTGTTACAAATTGGGGCTACATAGTATTGCTATTTACCACATCAGACTTCTTCAACCGAATGTTAAATACAACTGCAGGGGTATACACCACTACAAGTACAGCTGGTACTACGTATACTTTTACATTTTAACTCTGGAACCAGTCGATATCATTCATTAGGTAATGTTACCTTATTCAGTCTTTTTAAATAACTAATGTTAGCATGCACACTATATAACTTTTAATGTTTCCAGATGGGGTACATCTGTTATTTGCAAGAAATAATATATATATATAAAAAAAAAAAAATGCAAAAAGTTAAACCCTGACGGGTGAAAACATAATAGACATGTACACAAGAAAAATTTAATACATGAAAAAAAGTTCTAAACGAGTCAATTTTTATTTATAAGTATATAGATAATTGACCAATGTGGACATTATTTTCGCAACTCCATTGATTGCTTGTATAATATAGCCACAACACTTAGACTAAATATTTGTATTTGGATCTAAAATATTTTACATTTTGAGTAAAGCTGGTTAAAATTATGATAATGGGTTTTAATTGTATTTGTAATGGGATTTTTAATATTACTGCTGATTTGGCAATGAAGGAAAAAGTGTTCCTCACCATCTAAAACTTTGCAAACTTTGCACTCTTTATGTTCTCTTGGAATTTTCTTATATCGAACAAAGGTGGTTTTGTCGCTCATGCAAAGGGAACTGATAAGTATATATTTTTAACTACAGAAGATTGGTATAAAAATATATGTATGATTAATTATCTAGCTTGTATAGATTAAGTTACATAAAAATGATTTTTAACTTTTATAAAGGTATTGACGTCACTTTATAATTTAAGTTTGACATGTTTTGATTATTGGTTAATGTATTTGGCACACAGATTGGAAGCGAACCCCCCGTTTATTGGCGGTTGACAGTGTAACCAAGGTCTGGTTTCAATGTCAATTTGGCTTAATTCGCTGCATCAAAAAACATTTCGTTTTATAAATAGTATCATTCACTACAGATGAACAATGTAAGGGTTTTGATCCATCACCTGTGTTCCCACGGTGATTCAAATTGTTTTAATCTTATATTCAGTTACCACAATCTGTGGTAGTCATTCCATACGAAAATTTACGACAAAAGAGACGATTTTTCATTCCCTATTGTTAATTTTCCTTTTTTAGACGGCGATGTTCCTTTGGCTCCATCATACGGTGTGTATATATCCCAACTCGTTCGTTATGCCCGTGTGTGTAGTGATGTCATAGATTTTAACGAACGTAATCAATGCATCACTAGTAAATTATTAAGTCAGGGATTTCGTTACCATAAATTACGTAAAACTTTTACTAAGTTCTTTCATAGATACAAAGATTTGATTAGTAAATTTGGCTGTACCTGTAGAAAACTGATTAAAAACGGTATTTCACATCCTAAATTTTACGGTAATATTGTACTTAAAGCGCGGAAATCACTATATGATCCGTGTAAACTCATCGAACCTTTAAATAAACTTATTAGTTCAGGTTATCTTACCAATGTTGTAATTAGATCTTTGAATATAGTTTACATTGGCACTAATATCGATTTTGTCATCAGCAAATTAAAACATAACTAAATTTGTATTCTTTTCAAACGGGATGTTTAAAGACACACCCACGATCATTTTGATCTATAAAGAGGTTAAACTCTTAACTATCCTACTGTCTGTCGATACATTTATTTTTGGCATTGCACTAGTCATGTCTTCTTTGACTGTCCAAGACGTTAAAATACTAAATCCCTGGGATGTGTTTTAGTTGATTTTAGTCTCTGATGCATGATTTTTTATTATTAATTGTTTTGGCTTTTAACTAGCTGTCAGTAACTGCGAGTACTCTCAAATCGTACTTTCTTGTTTATTTGACCTGTTGATACTAATTGTAATGCTTTTTTGTTATTTAATGTTATTCAGGGTTATATCTGGTCTATATACCAGCTTTGATAAGTGTTTGGTACTAATATAAATTTCCACTTCGTACTATGAACATCAAAATTATTTATTTTGTTAAAATATTTCCTTTCTCTATTGTAACTGTATACGTATACCTAACAACAAAATTATTTTATTTACCTGTGTTTAAAGTTATTGCAAATGGCTGATATTTTTGTTCGAGCATATTGTTTTTCTTAAATTGTTTAACATTTCATACCGATATAACATGTTACTTTTATTATTCTTCCCTTAGTTTATTTATTTTGAATTTACATTGTATCATAGGTTAAATTTATTTGTTCAGTGTATGTTCAATGGTGTTAATATGTCCTTTGATTGAGTTAAGCTATTTCAGTTGATATTTTATAGTGTGTTTTTCTATGTTGTGATGTTACACTATTGTTTCAGAAAAAGGGTGAAGGTTTGGTACCATTAAAACGTTTAAACCTGCTGCATTTGTTTGCACCTGTCCTAAGTCAGGAATCTGATGTTCAGTAGTTGTCGTTTGTTGATGTGGTTCATAAGTGTTTCTCGTTTCTCGTTTTTATATAGATTAGACCGTTGGTTTTCCCGTTTGAATGGTTTTACACTAGTAATTTTTGGGGCCCTTTATAGCTTACTGTTCGGTGTGAGCCTAGGCTCCGTGTTGAAGACCGTACTTTGACCTATAATGGTTTACATTTATAAATTTTGACTTGGATGGAGAGTTGTCTCATTGGCACTCATACCACATCTTCTTATATCTATTATGTAAGGGTTTTGATCCATCACCTGTGTTCCCACGGTGATCCAAATTGTTTTAATCTTATATTCAGTTATCACAATCTGTGGTAGTCATTTATATATATATATTTGATAGTAAGGTTGCCATAATCAGCGATATGCCGGTAACCTCATTTTTCAGATATACAAGTGACAGTTAAATTGCCAGCGATCTGCGGCACATACATACATTTATATACAATATGTATAAATTAAATAATATTAAAGGCTGTGGCCAAATACTGCCAATATGTTGTTGGGTTTTAACAAGCATCTGGGATAATATCTACTACCTGCTATTTAAATCTGTGTTAACCCGCTTGTATTATTGGATACAATACCCAAGAGTGAAATTCTGTCACAATTAATGATTGCAAATCGCTGATGGGATTTTTGTTAAAAAGACCTAAAATTCCTCTAACGCATGATTAGATTAAAACTAGCTTATTAAATCAAATGAAACGAACGGTTCTAATATGAATTCTCTTTAATTGTCAAAAGAATTCATACGAAGTTCCAGTAGATGTTAATGCCTCTTTATAGAGTTCGTGGATAATTTAATTTACACAATCCAGATTTTGTAATGAAATGATAGAGAAAATATGTTCACCAATCGATAACTGTAAAACTATTTGAATAAAATTCAGAATAGACTATGAATGAAAAGAGATACGGGGTGTACTAAATCAAAAATTTTGATCAGCAAACATAGTTCGCATTTCAATTCACCAACAGACATTTAATGATATTTGAATTTATATCTATACAGGTATTTTTACTAGTAAACATGAAATTTAGAAATTAAAAAATCACATCATGATTATCTAGCCCAATACCATACAGGTATACTGTTTTCTCGTTTGAATTGTTTTACATTTGTCATTTCGAGGCCTTTTATAGCTGACTACGCGGTATGGGTTTTGCTCATTGATGAAGGACCTATAGTTGTTAACTTCTATGTCATTTAGTCTCTGGTGGAGAGTTGTCTCATTGGCAATTATACCACATCTTCTTATTTTTATACAAGCACTGTGCAAGATCAGAATAAGTGCACACCCCTAAAGGTAGCGACGGATAGATATGCAAAAAACTATATAGATAAATCACATAGATTATGTAAAAAATACACGTTAGGTAAAGTTTAGAAGAATATTTTATATGTCAATGTCCCCTTTATAGTCACTTGAGAAAAGTGTTATATGATAAAATTTCGATAAGTTGTAAAAATTTCGAAATGTTAAACACAAGTGCCAAGTTTAATTGGCACTTTTATTCAAGAAAACTTATAGGTATTGAAAATAATTGCAATATTTATTAATAAATGTTATGAACTCAGGAAACTATCAATATAGTACAGATATGTTTATATGTAACCCATTGAGAATATTTTACCTGTTAATTGTTATGCTTTTTTTTACTAATATGTGTATGGCTCTGATCTGGCTGTGGTTTAAGATCTTAGAATTGAGATGATTATATTCATATTTATATATGATTATCAAAATTATTGTGTCAATTATCTAAATCATCGTAATAAATTACTTTGCTCTTCGTTGGCCCTTTAATTGGAATAAACATATTTTATCTTATCTTATTCAATGTGACAGGAACCAAAACTCCTAAAAAAGAAGAACGAAGAGTATCACCGTCTTTCAAAACAAGTGTCTATACAATATATGTCACATCAAAGAAGTATTACATATAACAAAGATATGAATATTGACAAAGACTACTAGCACTGGATCGATACCCACTGCTGGTGGACTATCACTCCCCGAGGGTAACTATCATCAGTTCAGTAGTCAGTACTTTGGTACTGACATGATTTATAACAAATCCTTCTTAAATTGTCCGTTTATAAATTTTGAAATTATAAAGAAACTAAGGTTTCAATTGCCTCTGGCAAAGTTGACCTTCGATGGATTTGGCTATTTTTTATGTCCTTTTTGGTCATATGGTTCTTCAACTGTTTCGGTTCTTATACATCCTTGGCTTTTAAATTTTCGGCTTTGAGCGTTTCTGATGAAGGTAAATCCAGAGAAGCGCTTCGGACGCATGCAATTTATAAAGCGTTTTCATTTTTTTATCCGTCATCATATAAGCGAACTACCAACCCGCCACATTCTTTATATACCTGTCCCAAGTATTTCAGTGGTTGTCGTTGGTTCATGTCTGTCATATTTGTTTTTCGTTAATTGTTTCGTTATTAATTAGACCGTTAGTTTTCTCAATTGAATTGTTTCATATTTTTCATATCGGGGCCTTTTATAGCCGACTATACGATGTGGGATTTTCTCATAGTTGAAGGCTTTACGGTTGCCAATTCATTTGAACTTTGGTGGATAGTTGTCTTATTGGCAATCATACCACATCTCCTTATTTTTTTATACTAAAATGACATGGTTCCTTACATAGAACCGGCAAATGAACATGAGGTGGGGTTAAACTTATTTAAAGCTTTATTAATGACATGATCACTAATTCCACCGAGTGTCCTATAAGTAAAATAGACGTACTTTAGTTGAGCTGTTATAGATATTAATCACATTAAATAAAGTATTAATTTCATAAAATAAAAATCGTCGCTAGTTTCATGAATTCATGAATTTCAGAGAGATATCAATAATCTCAAAAATCATATTTGCAGTTTATCAAAATAAGGTAAACAATGCATGGCTTTTCTTTTCATTTTACAAATTTGTATATGTATATATCTCAAATACAATAGTTTGATCACGTCAAGGTGACAGCATGTCATGCCGGCTTGTATATCTTAGATAATGATACACTGAGGTTATTAACTACAGTTTTTGTTTTATTTTATGTCGATGACAGGCATTTCTGGCACAATTTGCATTTGCTGACATTTAAGCACGGCACGATTTTGCATTATATATACAATTCTATCTTTCGCTATCATCAAGTTCATATTAGTCTACAAAATTTGTATTTGTTCGGTCCAGGACAGTGAACCATGAAAAAAGTGCTTTTGATATAAAATACTAAATAAAGTTATAGTTTGAAATTCATACAATATCCCGTACCTACTTTGTTTTATCTGATTTGTTTCAACCAAGAAAAGAATCATGACGCCGTCGTTATTGCGTTTTAGATTTCAATTCAATAAACTACATCCGGTCTGACCAATTTTAATTGTAAAATCAATTGCTTGAACTTCAGCAGCGGTGTTCATATCAGTCAATTAAACTTTCCTTATCAAATCCAAAGACGATATCCATTGTATTCCTCATCAATCAACAAACTATAAACTGTCAATATTCTGTGTATTAAAACAACTGTTTAATATCATAAAATTTAGAACAAGTCAACAAAAGAATCTCAAGCTTTAAAAGGTAAAACGAATTTTCACACAAAAAAACATAAAATTAAAGACAGCAAATAGTGATCAAACATTTCTTACTTAACCAGTCTTTGTCAAGGGGTGTATTGAAGCCGAAACTGACATATCTATTGGCCATTGATTCAAGAGAGAGTCTAAGAAGCTTAAAGTCGAGTGAAATCTACGTTCGACCAAAACATCATTTCAACCCTCTTATTTTTTTCCTTTCTGTCAGTAACCAAAAACGTTAGCAAAACGTAACGGACAATACAATAAAAAGCAGTAAAGGAGAAGCACTTTATAAACTCTAAAATAATGGTAAAACAGAGAACAAGAACACATTTAATAACAAATAATATAGCAATAAGGAATACTTGCAGTGACTGAAAGCACACTGAAAGTTCGTAATCTAAGTTTCTGATAAGAACAAGGCGTCATCGGCTACGATACGAAACAAAGCCGCCATTTTACCCATGAGTCTGTACCTATAATTACTTTTTCAACACGTATGTTTAGTGATATAAGCGTATATACTAGTTAGAAAATGTGAAAATATACCACGGTGGAAATAGAAAATCAAAAGTCAAAGAAACACAAAATGAATAAAGACAAAAAGGCAAGTCACAGTATACAAAACACTACACTGAGAGTGATCAATACCATCCGCACCAAACCCTGATTCAAATGCTTCTTAAGGCTGAGTAGTTCCATTTCACTAGTGAAAACCGTACTACTCGTGTTAAATCATTTGCTTCCAGAAGACACCCGCCTAATGAAGTAACCATTATATATGTTGTGCTGTTTCAGCACTGTCCGAGATAACGGGATGGCTGAGCTCTCATAATCACTTTACACCCTGTCTCAATGTCCGAGATAACGGGATGACTGAGCGCTCATAATCACGTTAGACCCTGTCTCATTGTCCAAGATAACGGAATGGCTGAGCGCACATAATCACGATAGACCCTGTCTCATTGTCCAAGATAACGGGATGGCTGAGCGCACATAATCACGATAGACCCTGTCTCATTGTCAAAGGTAACGGAATGGCTGAGCGCACATAATCACGTTCCACCCTGTCTCATTGTCCAAGGTAACGGAATAACTGAGCGCACATAATCACGTTACACCCTGTCTCATGGTCAAAGATAACGGAATGGCTGAGCGCACATAATCACGTTACACCCTGTCTCATTGTCTAAGATAACGGAATGGCTGAGCGCACTAAATCACGATACACCCTGTCTTATTGTCCAAGGTAACTGAATGGCTGAGTGACATAATCACGCTAGACCCTGTCTCATTGTCCAAGATAACGGAATGGCTGAGCGCACTAAATCACGATACACCCTGTATCTTTGTCCAAGGTAACGGAATGGCTGAGCGCACATAATCACTTTACACCCTGTCTCATGGTCAAAGATAACGGAATGACTGAGCGCACATAATCACGTTACACCCTGTCTCATGGTCAAAGATGACGGAATGGCTAAGGGCACATAATCACGGTAGACCCTGTCTCATTGTCCAAGGCAACGGAATGGCTAAGCGCACATAATCACGTAACACCCTGTCTCATTGTCAAAGATAACGGAATGGCTGAGCGCACATAATCACGCTAGACCCTGTCTCATTGTCCAACATAACGGAATGGCTGAGCGCACTAAATCACGATACACCCTGTCTCTTTGTCCAAGGTAACGGAATGGCTGAGCGCACATAATCACTTTACACCCTGTCTTATGGTCAAAGATAACGGAATGACTATGCGCACATAATCACGATACACCCTGTCTCATGGTCAAAGATGACGGAATGGCTAAGGGCATATAATCACGATAGACCCTGTCTCATTGTCCAAGGCAACGGAATGGCTAAGCGCACATAATCACGTAACACCCTGTCTCATTGTCAAAGATAACGGAATGGCTGAGCGCACTAAATCACGCTAGACCCTGTCTCATTGTCCAAGATAACGGAATGGCTGAGCGCACATAATCACGATAGACCCTGTCTCATTTTCCAAGGCAACGGAATGGCTGAGCGCACATAATCACGTTACACCCTGTCTCATGGTCAAAGATAACGGAATGGCTGAGCGCACATAATCACGTTACACCCTGTCTCGTTGTCCAAGATAACGGAATGGCTAAGCGCACATAATCACGTAACACCCTGTCTCATTGTCCAAGATAACGGAATTGCTGTGCGCACTAAATCACGATACACCCTGTCTCATTGTCCAAGGTAACGGAATGGCTGAGCGCACATAATCACGTTACACCCTGTCTCATTGTCCAAGATAACGGAATGGCTGAGCGTACATAATCACGCTCGACCCTGTCTCATGGTCCAATGTAACTGGATGACTGAGCGCACATAATCACGTTAATAAACCTAACCGTCGCATTCTTTATGTATCTATCCCAGACAAAGAGGCTGTAGTTCAGTGTGAGTCATTTATAGTTCCTATCTTTCATTTTAGCGTATTGCTATTACTAGTTCACATTATGTACATACCTTTATCAGGTCGTTACTTATTTTCTTTTGTATCACGGGACCTTTTATAACTTATATAAAGGTATTAGTTTGTCTTATTGTTTTACGGCCGAGCGTTGACCTGTAGTTGTTTATTAAATTGTCATCATGTCTTTGGATAGTTATCTTATTGGTAATCATGCCATGCTTCATTCTAATAAACCTTTGTTCTATGCACTACATAGATATGTTGTTTAGAAAATTGTCAGCTAAATAACAATAATATAGAAAAGTGATTTACAATGCAGGTGCGTGGAAATATTCGCTCGCGCATGTCATGTAGGATATTTATCAATGAGAATGGATCCTAACAACTCTAGAAGATTAAATTATATTTTAATTCAATAAGCGCGTAAAAAGACAATTATTGGTATTAACATAAATTATGTTTTGTCTTATTTTTTGTGCATGGATAATTTATTTTCTTAGTATTTCTCCAAACACTGAAATGCTATTTGTTTGCATCAAGAGTTGTTCTACTTTTTATTTAATGTATTTCAATATCAAGTCGTTTGAAAATGTTTGTTCAATAATCGACCGTTAATGTGTTTCTACTGAGTAATAACATTGTTAGGACACGATGTTTCTACTGAGTAATAACCTTGTTAGGACACGATGAGTAGAGATTTATCATTCTAATAGAAGCCACATCTTTACTATTTCAACAATTATATAATGTTATTATATAGAAAAAGAGGTTTTTTGTTCAGTTCATATTACGGATGATGTGTTCCTTGAGGAAATTGATTATAATTATGAGAAATGACTGCCTTTTAATAGAACTGTCAAGTGTCAATATCCTCTATGGAATAAAATATTTAGTTCTAATTAAAACACATCTACGTTAATGATTATTTCTCTTACATAGAATTTAAAAGACCGAAAGAAAATAAAAACAAAATTATCCATTATTTAAGTGGCTTTCATTAAAAAAAACCCAACAAAACTAGCAATTTTTAAAGGATAGGTGGCCAATGGTTAGCTTGATAAATGACCATCACTTATTAAAATGTTCTTTTATCAACTATTTCGCAGTTGTGCTACTTATAATCGCGACTATTGCCGTAGACGGTTCGTAGTAACCTCGATCTGATCATGTGTCTACGCGACTATTGTTGTAGACGGCCCGTTATAACTTAGATCTGATCTTGTGTCTACGCGACTATTGCCGTAGACGGTCCGTAGTAACTTAGATCTGATCCTGTGTCTACGCTTTGCTTACAGGTGGCACGGCAGTATTGACCCCTGGAATTTTGGTTGCTCTTTTGTGTACTCTACTTAAGTCAATGTATCAGAACACTGTAATTGGACAAAAAATACAGTATCTACTGAACATACTTTCCCAAGCTGAGGGATGAATCAGGTGTAGAAAAACACGAAATAATTTTACACACAGGTGAACATTAATTTAAAAAAAATGTATTCACTGCATGATAAAAGACCAAAAAGCACTAGTGGCCTTATGCTTATAAAGACAGCAGAAAAAGTAAACGGTCATCATACACATTCAAATTTATTTCTGAATACTATAATGAAAGTACTTCAGTTAACTGTGTATGTAGGTTTCTAAGCAGTGTTAGAAAGTGATGAATTTCTAAAAAGGCAATCATTATCCCTATTGCCAAGGAAATACTACCGTACCACCTACAAGCCTTTCCTTTATCAGATTGTAGTGTAACGTGTTACCAGGCGTTTATATTTCAAACGAACGTTCCAGTTAATACTTGCATGGATCCAAGTTGTCCACAAACAATACGGCAATACTAAAAACTATATATCTATGTTATGCACAATGAACTAAAATATACACACAGGCTCTTTGCCGATATAAAGTAACAAAGGACAATTATATATATACAAATATAATACAATCCACCAGATAGGACAGTCTGTCACTACCAGACAGTGCGGGCTGGTACAACTTGTCCTCCGAGTGGGACAGTCTGTCACTACCGGACATTGCGGGCTGGTACAGCCTGTCCGAGTGGAACAGTCTGCTATGTCAATCCGATCAACTTGTACGTTCACTTTGTACCCAGTACAAAGTGTACTCCGAATATTATAGCTCCACTACCACTTAATATTACCGCCGTACACTCTGTTGATTAATGAACATTGACGGCTCATTGACAGCCAACTGAGAGCCCAAAGTGGCGTTTCTCATTCACTTATATACCCGTGGTCGAATGCATTATTTCCTTGATAGGGGCGTTCTCTAAATGTTCCCCTTACGGAACATAGAGAATCCCTTACGAACACCCCTATAACCTTCGACCCGGCCACTAACTTTCCCGCCAAACATCTAAATCTGCATAACGCTTTCTCGAGCGTTAAACATGTATTACTACAATACGATTCTTCTTATTTGTAAATATACCGATCACTAGACATTACAGTAGCATTTAAATATACGAAATAAAAAAAAGTAAGTGTCCTTGCATTTTTAGCACTTAATTGTTTAGCTGTTTGTTATTCGGACTGTGAATTTTATTTTTCATAAGGCAGAATATAACATGAAATTATAACAGAAAAATAAATTATGAAATCATAATACCATTGTGGTTTATTTTTCTTAGACTTACTCATACAAAGACAAGTCTGTCGATTTACATATCGTAAGTAACCAGACATTTGTAGCTTTCAACTTCGCACTTTATTTTGCCATTTTTTCTTCTTTTTTGATTCGAGCGTTACTGACGAGTGTTTAGTAGACGAAACGAGCTTCTGGCGTACAAAATGTCAACCCTGGTATAAATGATGAGTATATTTCCAACTATAGAGTATCATACTAAGGCATTTTTATCTTCAAACATGAACTTCTCACAAAAATTGAAAAGAAGCTGGAACTATCACATCAGATTCCTGACTTAGGACAGGTGCAAACATTTGCAGCGGGATTAAACGTTTTAATGGTACCAAACCTTCTCCCTTTTTCTGAAACAATAGTATAACATCACAACATAGAAAAACACACGATAAAACATCAATTGCTATGCATGCATTACCGGGATGCGAATTCACACTCAGTCAAAATGTCACAATAGATCGGTAAAATGAAGATCATACGACTAAAATACTGGTATTTAAAGATCCAAGACCAAAACATGTCGCTAGTTAGTTAAGAAACCGACACATTGTATCGGTCAACTTATTTGTGATGATGACGTAAAACTGATGTAGTGTCGATTTCAGTCGTTCTTCCTCATAACTCTGTCGGAGCCGTTTTTGTGTAAGGACCACACCCCTGATAATGAAATCAGTATATTGTAACCATGCACGGGCGTACGTATTAACTGAGATATGTAAACGCCATACGATGGAGAAGAGGATATATTACTGCTGAGCAATGTGAAGTTAATAATTTGAAAGTTGAAATCACCATGTTTGTCATCGATTCTCGTTTGAAGTCTTCCATGTTTGGCAATATCGAGTAAAAATCAAGATATGAACTAATCCTTCTGTTGTTAGTTTTCTTAATATTAAGTTCACTGGGATATAGGAGATGTGAGCACACATTGAAATGTGGGTTATTGAGTGACAGAATATCATCAATATACCTGAAAGTGAAACTACAGATCTTTTGCAAGATGATTTTTCTTCTTGTCGTTGAAGGGTCTGTTTGAATTAAAAAATTAAAACGAAGGATACCATAGACAGACTTAAGTCATATTCTGATTTATAACTATAAAATATTGACAATCAAGATCGGTTGAGATCTAAACCTTACGACAAAATAGATGATTTCATTACCCCACTGTGAACTTTAAATTTCTCTGTAGCTGAATTCTATTAGCGCCAGCATATTCCAGTATATTGTTCCAAGTTTTTATACGATACTCCAAGGCTTATGTTTCCAATCAAGATTTCCCTGACAAAGGGTTGCTTCTTACAAGGAGGCTTTTGACCAAAGTTTTTCAAATGGTAAAGTTGAAGCAACTCTTTAGAAATATTTATTGACGCGATCATAATTTTTGGTTGACCGTTATTGAAAATCTGTGCCCTACATGACCATGGATATGTTACACGTTTCGAAGCCACCATCCCGCCCTCTTTTCCTCGAATTGACATCACCAAATGTGAGTTCCCCAATGTTTACTTGTTCTCATCAACAAGACGGGTTCCACTATAGTGAACAGGATGTGCTTACCCTTACAGAGCACTTGTGAGTTCATCCCATTTATTACAGGGTTTTCTTGCTCAATCTATACTTTTCTGTGTATTTTTCTGTGAATATTTTGTCTTTGTGCTATAGTATGTCTGTTTTTCTTCCACATATAGTACCTCAAAGGGTGACTGGGGAATAGAAATGTTGTCACTTTGGTCTTCATTTGACTGGCAGGAAAACCCTTGTCAAAGTGGGGCGATCATTTGGTTGTGCAGGATGTACAAGTCCGCAGCCGCGTCCGGTCTATTAAGGTGGTACATAACACTACAGGGAAATAACTCTGTAAAAATCAGCTGAACGTTTTAATCACGTTCTATTGTTAAGGAAATATCAAGTTTCTCAATGTTAAAAATTAGTGTTTGTCAAACTGCTTTATATCCAATGGAATTTTTCCGATAAACATGATAAAGTGTGTGGGTCAAGTTTTGGAAATTTTATATTTTGTCAAAGGGTCAAAGTTAATATTTGTCAAAATTTTATAAAAATTAAATGAGCCAAATTAGTTTTAGTCAAGGTGTTGGGTACCACCTTAATGACCGCCCTGCTTTCCCTTAAATGTACAGAACATGAGTGCAAGTACAGAAATTAAGAAGTTTAAAGTGATATAATGGAATAGGTTAATATTCATATAAGCTGGTCGCAATTATATGAAATAAATACAGAGTTATTAAGAAAAAGGCACTTTTACAGACTTAAAATAGCATTTTCAGGGAAAAAGGGGATGACAAAGTATGCTGGTTGTCGTTTTGGTTGGTTCAAAACTCTAAATCTTAAACAGTGTTACAGAGAAATGTTCCTTGAATGATATGCACTTTTCATAGAAATTAAACGACACATTTTTCCACATCTTTGATTTCTTTTAAAAATATGGATCTTTAGACATTTCATTTTGGGCATTTTTGTACAATATTCTATTGTTCTGCTCAAGATTTTGCTAATACTTAAATAATAGCCTTAAATTTCAGGTTAATTAGCTGAAACTGATTCCACTCTAGCAAATTAATGTTAATTGTTAAGCAATTTTATCATTTTTACTCCCAAAAAGAAAATAGCCATTAACCACTCTTTAAGCCATGTATGGCTATATCTTTGATTTAAGGATGGTTTTAAACTGAAAATTTGCGGAAACCCTTGGTTAGAATTCCAAGAATTTTTGATATTTTGCAGGTTATATCATTATGTTTCACCCTGAAAAAAATCAAAGAAATTAAACGACAGCAAATTTTTGGTGTCACCTGTTGGGTACCACCTTAAATCCGATGCCTCGTGTAAAGACAGTGCCATGTTCTCTGCACGTAAAGAACCCTTGCAACAACTCTTTGAGGGGTCCGTAGGTGGCCTGTTGCAAGCAAAAATTTCCGTCCCTATCCAATATACCCTCGTTTTCTAGTGGTAGTCCAATTTTTCCAGACTTCATCCTAGACGATCTCTTTTACAGGACATACCTACTGTATTTATTATTAAGTTATTCTCGTCCTGAACATGCATAAAATGTTTGCAACTGGACGTTAAGCAATCAATCAATCAATCAATCGACATATGGTTACTGATTACTCCTTTGATATCTTCTCCATCGTATCTAAGATCCATGATATATTCTCCATCATATCTAAGATCCATGATATCTTCTCCATCGTATCTAAGATCCAGGTCTGCGTTTCACAAATAATCTTATGAGTAAAATTGATCGTAAGTTATACTGATATGTGTATGACATACGAGTATTGTTACTCTTAAGATGTTTTGTGAAAAGAGCCGCAGGTCTGAGTTTCACAAATAATCGTATGACTAAAATAATAGTAAGTATTCTGAATTGTTCATGAATTACGATCAATTGCAGTCGTAGGATATTTTAAGGAACGAGGGCCTGTTTAAAGGAAACTGTTAAAAACACTGATACGATTTTGTTAACCAAAGTTAGATCAATTTCTTTTTCTTCATGTCGAAAACCAAAAACGACCGTAAATGTAAAAGCATAATCAGAACTGTTTGTACCTGTCTGTTTCATAGTGTTGCATATTTATCATTTATGTAGTGTTCACATATTAAACATTTATTTATCTTTGATAACAACATTTATCCAATATTATACATGTTTTAATGCAACTAAAAGTAATAATGTTTTGCAAAGTTTCACTTGATAAGTGCTTACTTGTCAAATGGAGTGGAAATCCTTTCGCCGTTGACTATGATTGAATCTTTTCTCGTCCAAATATTTTAACAAATGGTTTTCCATGGATTTATTGATCATCCTTCCGATACCACTTAATTCTCATGTTAAACTTGTTACTGAGAATAAAAGGCTTGAGAAACATGTTTATTGCATTCAAAACCATTCCCGTTGGTTCCAAATGTAATCAGTTTGTGAAATCTCATACTTGTTAACAGTATAATATGCTGATCACACATATTAATGTCACGAGACTTGTATTCAACCATTAAATCGGATAGCCACAGGGAATATATCACATCTCCATTTGTCTGATTCTAAAAATATATCACGAATACTCTTTTCTAATCCATTTAAAATAAACAGAACTGATATTAAGTGAATGAAATGTTATGAAAACTGGATTTTGTCTTGTGATTTGATATATATAACATATATATAGGCATATGTTTTGGATTTTTTAATAGTTCATACATATAGGTTTTTATATGTCTCTGATAGTGTTGATCAGATTTAACACGTGTCACTATATGATCCAATCGCAGCTTACCGTTCAAAATTGATGACATTAGTTGAATGATTTTCTTCACGATTTGCTGCATATTTGAACATGTATTACATGGACACTTTTATTTATAGGATCAATCGTGCATTGGTGAGTTGATAGATTTTATCTTTGATTAGATTTGATTTTGTTATATCTATTTCCTGTCTTTTTATTGAAATATAAACGTTGGTACCAGCATTTCTTTACTTTCAGCATTGTCCAAAACTATTCATGTCCATATGTTGAAGGAAAAACCACTTACGGACCGACCATTTGGCTTCAAAAGGGTATCTTCTTTCTGAGTAAGAACATTATTTATTATTTCAACGCTATCACCCAACTATTTTCATTTTTTTCGAAATTAGACGATTATATACGGTATACGGAAAATCGGGAATCAGAATATTATTTTGTCATCTGCTTGACCACAATATATTTTTCTCATAAAATTGGGTATCAAAATATTTTTAGAAAAAGACATACCCCTTTTTAAGTAAAATGGTCAATCCTTAGTGTACTGATATGAATAGTAATTTACTGGAATTGTTTGAAATTGATGCTAACGTAAATATTTTAATCAAAAGACAGGAAATATGTCGGTGAAACAAAAGTTCAAATCTAACTGAAATTTAAAGTGCCCATGACTTCTCTGATCATGCACGAGTGATTCTATTCATAAAAGTGTCCGTGTAACAACTAAAAAGTGTCCGTGTATCATCTAAAAGTGTCCGTGTAACACCCGTTAATGTACTGTTTTTCTATAGCTCTGCTGGGGGTAAAGTCGTACAATTAAAACTAAACAAGTCAAAAGTGAACGATTTTGGAAATAAAAATATCGGTAAAAACAGAAATGGAAAATTGGTGGTTAAAAGAATAGAAAAGTTTGATGAACAATGCAAGACCCGATTTCATCTGGTGTTGCATAGTGCTCATAACAACAGTATATCCTTACACGTATGCTCCATTTGTATCTTTATTTGAAAACCTGTATAACTCAGTAGTCCTCATCAGCATGAAAAGTCACACATTATCAAAAATTTTGTCCTCATGGAAAATTATCATTGGTTTCTGCAGTATTGCAAGAATTTTAATTAATACTGATGTAGTGTCGATTTCAGTCGTTCTTCCTCATAACTCTGTCGGAGCCGTTTTTGTAAGGACCACACCCCTGATAATGAAATCAGTATATTGTAACCATGCACGGGCGTACGTATTAACTGAGATATGTAAACGCCATACGATGGAGAAGAGGATATATTACTGCTGAGCAATGTGAAGTTAATAATTTGAAAGTTGAAATCACCATGTTTGTCATCGATTCTCGTTTGAAGTCTTCCATGTTTGGCAATATCGAGTAAAAATCAAGATATGAACTAATCCTTCTGTTGTTAGTTTTCTTAATATTAAGTTCACTGGGATATAGGAGATGTGAGCACACATTGAAATGTGGGTTATTGAGTGACAGAATATCATCAATATACCTGAAAGTGAAACTACAGATCTTTTGCAAGATGATTTTTCTTCTTGTCGTTGAAGGGTCTGTTTGAATTAAAAAATTAAAACGAAGGATACCATAGACAGACTTAAGTCATATTCTGATTTATAACTATAAAATATTGACAATCAAGATCGGTTGAGATCTAAACCTTACGACAAAATAGATGATTTCATTACCCCACTGTGAACTTTAAATTTCTCTGTAGCTGAATTCTATTAGCGCCAGCATATTCCAGTATATTGTTCCAAGTTTTTATACGATACTCCAAGGCTTATGTTTCCAATCAAGATTTCCTGACAAAGGGTTGCTTCTTACAAGGAGGCTTTTGACCAAAGTTTTTCAAATGGTAAAGTTGAAGCAACTCTTAGAAATATTTATTGACGCGATCATAATTTTGGTTGACCGTTATTGAAAATCTGTGCCCTACATGACCATGGATATGTTACACGTTTCGAAGCCACCATCCCGCCCTCTTTTCCTCGAATTGACATCACCAAATGTGAGTTCCCCCAATGTTTACTTGTTCTCATCAACAAGACGGGTTCCACTATAGTGAACAGGATGTGCTTACCCTTACAGAGCACTTGTGAGTTCATCCCATTTATTACAGGGTTTTTCTTGCTCAATCTATACTTTTCTGTGTATTTTTCTGTGAATATTTTGTCTTTGTGCTATAGTATGTCTGTTTTTCTTCCACATATAGTACCTCAAAGGGTGACTGGGAATAGAAATGTTGTCACTTTGGTCTTCATTTGACTGGCAGGAAAACCCTTGTCAAAGTGGGGATCATTTGGTTGTGCAGGATGTACAAGTCCGCAGCCGCGTCCGGTCTATTAAGGTGGTACATAACACTACAGGGAAATAACTCTGTAAAAATCAGCTGAACGTTTTAATCACGTTCTATTGTTAAGGAAATATCAAGCTTCTCAATGTTAAAAATTAGTGTTTGTCAAACTGCTTTATATCCAATGGAATTTTTCCGATAAACATGATAAAGTGTGTGGGTCAAGTTTTTGGAAATTTTTATATTTTTGTCAAAGGGTCAAAGTTAATATTTTGTCAAAATTTTATAAAAATTAAATGAGCCAAATTAGTTTTAGTCAAGGTGTTGGGTACCACCTTAATGACCGCCCTGCTTTCCCTTAAATGTACAGAACATGAGTGCAAGTACAGAAATTAAGAAGTTTAAAGTGATATAATGGAATAGGTTAATATTCATATAAGCTGGTCGCAATTATATGAAATAAATACAGAGTTATTAAGAAAAAGGCACTTTTACAGACTTAAAATAGCATTTTCAGGGAAAAAAGGGGGGATGACAAAGTATGCTGGTTGTCGTTTTTGGTTGGTTCAAAAACTCTAAATCTTAAACAGTGTTACAGAGAAATGTTCCTTGAATGATATGCACTTTTTCATAGAAATTAAACGACACATTTTTTCCACATCTTTGATTTCTTTTAAAAAATATGGATCTTTAGACATTTCATTTTTGGGCATTTTTTGTACAATATTCTATTTTTCTGCTCAAGATTTTGCTAATACTTAAATAATAGCCTTAAATTTCAGGTTAATTAGCTGAAACTGATTCCACTCTAGCAAATTAATGTTAATTGTTAAGCAATTTTATCATTTTTTACTCCCAAAAAAGAAAAATAGCCATTAACCACTCTTTAAGCCATGTATGGCTATATCTTTGATTTAAGGATGGTTTTAAACTGAAAATTTGCGGAAACCCTTGGTTAGAATTCCAAGAATTTTGATATTTTGCAGGTTATATCATTATGTTTCACCCTGAAAAAAATCAAAGAAATTAAACGACAGCAAATTTTTGGTGTCACCTGTTGGGTACCACCTTAAATCCGATGCCTCGTGTAAAGACAGTGCCATGTTCTCTGCACGTAAAGAACCCTTGCAACAACTCTTTGAGGGGTCCGTAGGTGGCCTGTTGCAAGCAAAATTTCCGTCCCTATCCAATATACCCTCGTTTTCTAGTGGTAGTCCAATTTTTCCAGACTTCATCCTAGACGATCTCTTTTACAGGACATACCTACTGTATTTATTATTAAGTTATTCTCGTCCTGAACATGCATAAAATGTTTGCAACTGGACGTTAAGCAATCAATCAATCAATCAATCGACATATGGTTACTGATTACTCCTTTGATATCTTCTCCATCGTATCTAAGATCCATGATATCTTCTCCATCGTATCTACGATCCATGATATCTTCTCCATCGTATCTAAGATCCAGGTCTGCGTTTCACAAATAATCTTATGAGTAAAATTGATCGTAAGTTATACTGATATGTGTATGACATACGAGTATTGTTACTCTTAAGATGTTTTGTGAAAAGAGCCGCAGGTCTGAGTTTCACAAATAATCGTATGACTAAAATAATAGTAAGTATTCTGAATTGTTCATGAATTACGATCAATTGCAGTCGTAGGATATTTTAAGGAACGAGGGCCTGTTTAAAGGAAACTGTTAAAAAACACTGATACGATTTTGTTAACCAAAGTTAGATCAATTTCTTTTTCTTCATGTCGAAAACCAAAAACGACCGTAAATGTAAAAGCATAATCAGAACTGTTTGTACCTGTCTGTTTCATAGTGTTGCATATTTATCATTTATGTAGTGTTCACATATTAAACATTTATTTATCTTTGATAACAACATTTATCCAATATTATACATGTTTTAATGCAACTAAAAGTAATAATGTTTTGCAAAGTTTCACTTGATAAGTGCTTACTTGTCAAATGGAGTGGAAATCCTTTCGCCGTTGACTATGATTGAATCTTTTCTCGTCCAAATATTTTAACAAATGGTTTTCCCGCGGATTTATTGATCATCCTTCCGATACCACTTAATTCTCATGTTAAACTTGTTACTGAGAATAAAAGGCTTGAGAAACATGTTTATTGCATTCAAAACCATTCCCGTTGGTTCCAAATGTAATCAGTTTGTGAAATCTCATACTTGTTAACAGTATAATATGCTGATCACACATATTAATGTCACGAGACTTGTATTCAACCATTAAATCGGATAGCCACAGGGAATATATCACATCTCCATTTGTCTGATTCTAAAAATATATCACGAATACTCTTTTCTTAAAACTAGACAAGTCAAAAGTGAACGATTTTGGAAATAAAAATATCGGTAAAAACAGAAATGGAAAATTGGTGGTCAAAAGAATAGAAAAGTTTGATGAACAATGCAAGACCCGATTTCATCTGGTGTTGCATAGTGTACATGCTAGCAACAGTATATCCTTACACGTATGCTCTATTTGTATCTTTTTATTTGAAAACCTTATAACTAGTAGTCTCTCATCAGCATGAAAAGTCAACCACGTTATCAAAGCAATTTTGTCCTCTTCAATGCGAAAAAACAGAGAATGGGAGATGTCAGACAGAAAATAAAAATCATAAGTCGGAGAAAAACCGAAGATACCATGATGGAAAAAACGGGAAACGACGAAAAGAAAAACAACATTAGTATCTACAATACTCTCCATAGAAAACTCAAGACAAAACAACATTACTATCTACAATACTCTACATAGAAAACTTAAGACAAAGCAACATTACTATCTACAATACTCTCCATAGAAAACTCAAGACAAAACAACATTACTATCTACAATACTCTCCATAGAAAACTTAAGACAAAGCAACATTACTATCTACAATACTCTCCATAGAAAACTTAAAGCAACATTACTATCTACAATACTCTACACGGAAAACCCAAGACAAAGCAACATTACTATCTACAATACTCTACACAGAAAACTCAAGACAAAGCAACATTACTATCTACAATACTCTACACAGAAAACCCAAGACAAAGCAACATTACTATCTACAATACTCTACACAGAAAACTCAAGACAAAGCAACATTACTATCTACAAAACTCTACATAGAAAACTCAAGACAAAGCAACATTACTATCTACAATACTCTACAGAGAAAACTCAAGACAAAACAACATTACTATCTACAATACTCTACATAGAAAACTCAAGACAAAGCAACATTACTATCTACAATACTCTACATAGAAAACTCAAGACAAAACAACATTACTATCTACAATACTCTACATAGAAAACTTATTTGTAGCTTTCAACTTCGCACTTTATTTTGCCATTTTTTCTTCTTTTTTGATTCGAGCGTTACTGACGAGTGTTTAGTAGACGAAACGAGCTTCTGGCGTACAAAATGTCAACCCTGGTATAAATGATGAGTATATTTCCAACTATAGAGTATCATACTAAGGCATTTTTATCTTCAAACATGAACTTCTCACAAAAATTGAAAAGAAGCTGGAACTATCCTTAATTTCAAGTTCGGCTATATAAATGATATCCTCTAACGGAATAAGTCAAAGTTAGGTGACTATGTTGATGGCAACTTTCTATACTACTAAAATACGAGGTCCAATTTGTTAACCGGCATCACATAAAAACGACCTGTTGCAAGCAAAAATTTCCGTCCCTATCCAATATACCCTTATTTTCCAGTGGTAGTCCAATTTTTCCAGACCTTCAACCTAGACGATCTCTTTTACAGGACATACCTACTGTATTTATTATTGAGTTATTCTCGTCCTGAACATGCATAAAAGTGTTTGCAACTGGGCGTTAAGCAATCAATCAATCAATCAATCAATCAATCAATCAATCGACATATAGTTATTGATTACTCCTATGATATCTTCTCCATCGTATCTAAGTCCAGGTCTGCGTTTCACAAATAATCTTATAATTAAGTTATACTGATATGTGTATGACATATGAGTATTGTTACTCTTAAGATGTTTTGTGAAAAGAGCCGCAGGTCTGAGTTTCACAAATAATCGTATGACTAAAATAATAGTAAGTATTCTGAATTGTTCATGAATTACGATCAATTGCAGTCGTAGGATATTTTACGAAACGAGGGCCTGTTTAAAAGAAACTGTTAAAAAACACTGATACGATTTTGTTAACCAAAGTTAGATCAATTTCTTTTTCTTCATGTCGAAAACCAAAACGACCGTAAATGTAAAAGCATAATCAGAACTGTTTGTACATGTCTGTTTCATAGTGTTGCATATTTATCATTTATATGGTGTTCCCATATTAAACATTTATTTATCTTTGATAACAACATTTATCCAATATTATACATGTTTTAATGCAACTAAAAGTAATAATGTTTTGCAAAGTTTCACTTGATAAGTGCTTACTTGTCAAATGGAGGGAAATCCTTTCGCAGTTGACTATGATTGAATCTTTTCTCGTCCAAATATTTTAACAAATGGTTTTCCCTGGATTTATTGATCATCCTTCCGATACCACTTAATTCTCATGTTAAACTTGTTACTGAGAATAAAAGGCTTGAGAAACATGTTTATTGCATTCAAAACCATTCCCGTTGGTTCCAAATGTAATCAGTTTGTGAAATCTCATACTTGTTAACAGTATAATATGCTGATCACACATATTAATGTCACGAGACTTGTATTCAACCATTAAATCGGATAGCCACAGGGAATATATCACATTTCCATTTGTCTGATTCTAAAAATATATCACGAATACTCTTTTCGTATTAGATACAATACAAAGGTAACAAAGAAACAGGCCGGTAACAACCGTTGCCGGATAGTTTTTCTGCACGAGTAGTCAGGTCAAGGTCCGAGGCGCCAGCCGAGGACCTTGACCTGACTACAAGTGCAGACAAACCATACGGCAGGTTGTTTCCGGCCTATTTTTGTTACCTTTGTTTTGTATCTGACTTGTACGACGTTTCAGGAAGGAAGTAGTACATTTTGCATTTAGAAGAGGTAGCAAAACTAAACATATTAGAAACTTCAATGGCCATATACCAGTTAATGTAAGTTACAGTTTAAACACATTTTTTTCACTTCCTTAAGCCCAGAATTTTTTTCTAAAAAATTTCAAGAATTTAATAACTTTTAAAAAGAACCATTTCAAGGAAAAGATGAATGTTGTTTACATTTGAGACTTTTAGAATGCAACTACCATTTGATTTTTTTTATTGTGGAAAAACGGAATGGAAAGGGGAGGGGGTTAATCCATTTAAAATAAACAGAACTGATATTAAGTGAATGAAATGTTATGAAAAACTGGATTTTGTCTTGTGATTTGATATATATATACATATATATATAGGCATATGTTTTGGATTTTTTTTAATAGTTCATACATATAGGTTTTTTTATATGTCTCTGATAGTGTTGATCAGGATTTAACACGTGTCACTATATGATCCAATCGCAGCTTACCGTTCAAAATTGATGACATTAGTTGAATGATTTTCTTCACGATTTGCTGCATATTTGAACATGTATTACATGGACACTTTTATTTATAGGATCAATCGTGCATTGGTGAGTTGATAGGATTTTATCTTTGATTAGATTTGATTTTGTTATATCTATTTCCTGTCTTTTTATTGAAATATAAACGTTGGTACCAGCATTTCTTTACTTTCAGCATTGTCCAAAACTATTCATGTCCATATGTTGAAGGAAAAACCACTTACGGACCGACCATTTGGCTTCAAAAGGGTATCTTCTTTTCTGAGTAAGAACATTATTTATTATTTCAACGCTATCACCCAACTATTTTCATTTTTTTCGAAATTTAAAACTAGACAAGTCAAAAGTGAACGATTTTGGAAATAAAAATATCGGTAAAACAGAAATGGAAAATTGGTGGTCAAAAGAATAGAAAAGTTTGATGAACAATGCAAGACCCGATTTCATCTGGTGTTGCATAGTGCACATGCTAACAACAGTATATCCTTACACGTATGCTCCATTTGTATCTTTTTATTTGAAAACCTTATAACTAGTAGTCCCTCATCAGCATGAAAAGTCAACCACATTATCAAAGCAATTTTGTCCTCTTCAATGCGAAAAAATAGAGAATGGGAGATGTCAGACAGAAAATAAAAATCATAAGTCGGAGAAAAACCGAAGATACCATGATGGAAAAAACGGAAACGACGAAAAGAAAAGCAACATTACTATCTACAATACTCTACACAGAAAACTCAAGACAAAGCAACATTACTATCTACAATACTCTACATAGAAAACTTAAGACAAAGCAACATTACTATCTACAATACTCCATAGAAAACTCAAGACAAAACAACATTACTATCTACAATACTCTCCATAGAAAACTTAAGACAAAGCAACATTACTATCTACAATACTCTCCATAGAAAACTTAAAGCAACATTACTATCTACAATACTCTACACGGAAAACCCAAGACAAAGCAACATTACTATCTACAATACTCTACACAGAAAACTCAAGACAAAGCAACATTACTATCTACAATACTCTACACAGAAAACCCAAGACAAAGCAACATTACTATCTACAATACTCTACACAGAAAACTCAAGACAAAGCAACATTACTATCTACAATACTCTACATAGAAAACTCAAGACAAAGCAACATTACTATCTACAATACTCTACAGAGAAAACTCAAGACAAAACAACATTACTATCTACAATACTCTACATAGAAAACTCAAGACAAAGCAACATTACTATCTACAATACTCTACATAGAAAACTCAAGACAAAACAACATTACTATCTACAATACTCTACATAGAAAACTTAAGACAAAGCAACATTACTATCTACAATACTCTACATAGAAAACTCAAGACAAAGCAACATTACTATCTACAATACTCTACACAGAAAACTCAAGACAAAGCAACATGAAATTTACAAAAACGGGGTTATGTATTAGAGTACGTTAGGGCTTTACCTAAAAAAAAAAACCTGTTCTAAATTTTTCACAAACACTGTATATATCATCGCCATTACTTCTCAACTATTACTGTATCACTCAACTTGCATATTACATATAAATTTTACTAGGATTATCATTGGTTTCTGCAGTATTGCAAGAATTTTAATTAATAATTGATTCACTAAAAACTTAATATACCCCCTTTCTGATTTCCAATATTCCTAATAGAGACATTAAAAACTTAATACACCCTTTCTGATTTCCACTATTCCTAATAGAGACATTAAGTTTAATGGCAACTGTTTTGATTTATTCATTTATTTTATTTATTGTTCACATTACATAATTACTATCAGCAATTATACTTTTATCTAATACAGGCATTCTTGTCTTTTATTTCATACAAAATCATAAACTATCGTAAAAACTACAATGATTACTAAGCTATATAGGCAATCGTTTATAGTCACTTCAAAGATAATTCACCTCCCATCAATACAAAACATGATTTTCCAATTTAACATGAACAAGCTTGGTATTTAACTGACCATGCTAGATAATTTAATGGCCTACAATAATGTAAGAAAAGATTTCTCTCCTGTTAATGTTTGTAGACATGCAAATTATCCAAGTTGTGATCTTTTGGTGGTGCAATGTACTTTAATATTAACATGACTGATATTTCCTGCATGTATGTAGCAGATTTAATATGAACGATCACTTATCCAAATTGAAATCACAGTCAATTCAAAGGTGAGGGTTTAGAAACAAGTACATTGTAGGTTAATCTGGATCATTCAATAAATACTTTAAACAGAATAGCCAGGGATGGACGAAGTTAAACAGAATAGCTAGGGAGGGACGAAGATAAAGAGGATAGCAAGGGAGAGACGAAGTAAATATACATTTCTCAAATTTTAAGCCATCTCATACGTTTTTATTTTTCATCTTTCAGACTTTTTTAATTTTCTTTTGGTGTTTTATTTCTTAGCTTTATTTTCATTTTTTGTTTTTGCTTGGTTGGCTTGCTGTTCTTTTGTTTTTGTTATATGATAGTTTTTGGTCAAATCGTGATTCGCTTTTCTAATCTCATCATTTATCCAAGTTCAGTATGACGTCAAATAAACTATGTATGACAAATTGACAAATATAGACCACAGATGGGAATCTATTTTAAAAAGAGGAATGTCAGATATAGCGTAAACATGCACTTGTACCCCAATTTTTGACATTTTTACCTATTATGTCTGTTCATTTTGCTCACATATTGTTGTCAATATAATGGAAATCTATGTGACTGTCATACAAGTGAGAGATTTAACTAGCTATAAAACCAGGTTCAATTCACCATTTTCTTCATAAGGAAATACCTGTACCAGACAGTTTTTCCATTCGTTTTGATTTTGCCATTTGATAAGGGACTTTCCGTTTTGAATTTTCCTTGGAGTTCGGTATTTTGTTAATTTACTTTTTTTATATACATAGAGAAACAGATTCAACAACTGGATCTTTATGGTTCTGTCACATTTCCCTCGACATTTAAATTACATTACATTTAAACCATGATGGTCAGAAAGGGGTCCTTCATTTCTGTATTCTTTATTTTTTTAGGCTATTTTTCTCTTTTCTTTATACTTTTTGCCCATTGTTCTCTTTTCTTTATATTTCAGCACCTCATTATTTTTTCTGTTCTTTATTTTTTGGGTCCAGTTTTCTCTATTCTTTATAATTTTGCCCATTATTCTCTATTCTGTAAACCCCCATCCACACACTCAACCATAGACTAACCTGGCGTTCTGGTGTCCAAACTTTAATTGTTTCAATGATAGGTCTAATTTATGTATACTCATTCGTGACGACATCAAAAATAGATTGACAAATTGTAAGTGAGTAGTGAAAAACTTTACTTTACTAATCGAGGTTTGTCGATTTTCTCTAAGTGTATGCCAGAGAGTGATCTATAATAATTGCATTCCTAAAACCTCGAACCTAAAATAAACCAGCATAATTCCACAAATTTAGGTAATTGTAAAGAATATCATTCTTATACATTTTTCAATAAATAGTCCAAATTTACAAAAACAAGGCTAAATGTTTAGTTTAAGCCATCTTCATGCGTTTATAAAAAAGTAAAATATCAAAAGTACCGAACTACAAGGAAAATTCAATACGGAAAGTCCTTTATCAAGTGGCAAAATCAAAAGCTCGAACACATCAAAAGAATGGATAAAACTGTCATATTCCTGACTTTAACTTTGTCATCTGTTCAGAAATCAGCTAAAATATGTTAGAACCTCAAAATATACACACAGAGCTATGATACTGTAAATTGTAGGAAAGATTGAAAGCTATTTTGAAAATGGCACTGAATTGAAATAAATGCATTGAAAATTGGACACATCTCTTTGTTTTAAAATCAGTATAGCAAATACAATAAATAACACCATTATTGTATATAAATATGCAGCAAGTAAGTTCAGCCATGGTTAAATGGTCCAAAATTAAAAATTAGTAAAAGTAACCATTGAACGATTCATTTTGAATGTTATCTGTTCTTACAACTTGTATGATTGATTATAATGTCAATAGATGTTGTATTTCTTCGCCTTTTGATTCAATTATTTCCTGCATCTCAATAAATAAGTCGATCGAGAAGTTTCAAATGCAAATTTTACACGACTATTATCAATTTATCAAATTTAATTGAAAATCTTTTAGCAGTTAAAAGGCTATGATTGAACCCTTTTCTTCCAAATGTTACTACAAATGGTTTTCCCGCGGATTTATTGATTTACCTTCCGCTACAACTAAATTCTCATGTAAAACTTATTACTGGATATAAAAGGCTCTAAAAACATGTTAGTTACATTCAAATTCGCTTCTGTTGCTTTCAGGATATAATCACTATATGGTAAAACATACTGAAGGTTTTGTTCACAACATCAATGGATATATTATAGTGTACGAGGTAAGTTATATATACAGGATTACAAACGTCTGTCTTCTTTAAAGTCGTTTGGTACAGGTTTAGCTATAAATTAGTATAAAATAACAATCTTAAGTTCAAGTGCATAAGGTTGCTTTTCTATGTAATCGTAAGTTGTTTGGCTGCAGTCAGGTCTTCTTTAAAGCGCTTCGGACGCATTAAATTTATAACGTGTTGTTTTCATTTTTTTACAGTACAAATATAGTCTTTGATTTATGTTAATTTCAAATATATCTGTTAGATATTGGTCATTGTTATGAAATATATGTTTCCTAATTTATCAAAATTAAAAACATTATATTTAATCCTATTTTGTAATAGTCAGATTACGTTATCTAAATTTAGCAGAATACCTCAGGTTTTATAAAAAGGCTTTTATACTAGAAAACGCAAATATGGAATAATACGAAATATTCGACGAAAAGTATTGTAACCATCCGGCTAATTAAGTATGTTTTGTTTGACTTGTTTCATTGTAACAGTCCGGCTAATATAGTATGTTTTGTTTGACTTCTTCATTGTAACAGTCCGGCTAATTTAGTGTTTTGTTTGACTTGTTTCATTGTAACAGTCCGGCTAATTTTTCTTTATATTTCAGCACCTCATTATTCTCTGTTCTTTATTTTTGGGTCCAGTTTTCTATTCTTTATAAATTTTGCCCATTATTCTCTATTCTGTAAACCCCCATCTACACACTCAACCATAGACTAACCTGGTGTTCTGGTGTCCAAACTTTAATTGTTTCAATGATAGGTCTAATTCATGTATACTCATTCGTGACGACATCAAAAATAGATTGACAAATTGTAAGTGAGTAGTGAAAAAACTTTACTTTACTAATCGAGGTTTGTCGATTTTCTCTAAGTGTATGCCAGAGAGGGATCTATAATAATTGCATTCCTAAAAACCTCGAACCTAAAATAAACCAGCATAATTCCACAAATTTAGGTAATTGTAAAGAATATCATTCTTATACTTTTTTCAATAAATAGTCCAAATTTACAAAAAACAAGGCTAAATTTTTAGTTTAAGCCATCTTCATGCGTTTATAAAAAAGTAAAATAACAAAAGTACCGAACTACAAGGAAAATTCAATACGGAAAGTCCTTTATCAAATGGCAAAATTAAAAGCTCGAACACATCAAAAGAATGGAAAACAACTGTCATATTCCTGACTTTAACTTTGTCATCTGTTCAGAAATCAGCTAAAATATGTTAGAACCTCAAAATATACACACAGAGCTATGATACTGTAAATTGTAGGAAAGATTGAAAGCTATTTTGAAAATGGCACTGGATTGAAATAAATGCAGGGAAAATTGGACACATCTCTTTTGTTTTAAAATCAGTATAACAAATACAATAAATAACACCATTATTGTATATAAATATGCAGCAAGTAAGTTTAGCCATGGTTAAATGGTCCAAAATTAAAAAAATAAGTAAAAAGTAACCATTGAACGATTCATTTTGAATGTTATCTGTTCTTACAACTTGTATGATTGATTATAATGTCAATAGATGTTGTATTTCTTCGCCTTTTGATTCAATTATTTCCTGCATCTCAATAAATAAGTCGATCGAGAAGTTTCAAATGCAAATTTTACACGACTATTATCAATTTATCAAATTTAATTGAAAATCTTTTAGCAGTTAAAAGGCTATGATTGAACCCTTTTCTTCCAAATGTTACTACAAATGGTTTTCCCGCGGATTTATTGATTTACCTTCCGCTACAACTAAATTCTCATGTAAAACTTATTACTGGATATAAAAGGCTCTAAAAACATGTTAGTTACATTCAAAGTCGCTTCTGTTGCTTTCAGGATATAATCACTATATGGTAAAACATACTGAAGGTTTTGTTCACAACATCAATGGATATGTTATAGTGTACGAGGTAAGTTATTTATACAAGATTACAAGCGTCTGCCTTTTTTTTAAGTCGTACGGTACAGGTTTAGCCAAACATTAGTATAAAATAACAAGCTTAAGTTCAAGTGCATAAGGTTGCTTTTCTATGTAATCGTAAGTTGTTTGGCTGCAGTCAGGTCTTCTTTAAAGCTCTTCGGACGCATTAAATTTATAACGTGTTGCTTTCAATTTTTTAACAGTACAAATATAGTCTTTGATTTATGTTAATTTCAAATATATCCGTTAGATATTGGTCATTGTTATGAAATATATATTTCTAACTTATCAAAAATTAAAACATTACATTTAATCCTATTTTGTAATAGTCAAATTACGTTATTTAAATTCAGCAGAATACTTCAGGTTTTATAAAAAGGCTTTTATATGAGAAAACGCAAGTATGGAATACGACTTCGAGAAATATTCAACGAAAAGTATTGTAACAGTCCGGCTAATTTAGTATGTTTTGTTTGACTTGTTTCATTGTAACAAGATATAGGAAGATGTGGTGTGAGTGCCAATGAGACAACTCTCCATCCAAATAACAATTTATAAAAGTAAACCATTATAGGTCAATGTACGGCCTTCAACACGGAGCCTTGGCTCACACCGAACAACAAGCTATAAAGGGCCCCAAAATTACTAGTGTAAAACCATTCAAACGGGAAAACCAACGGTCTAGTCTATATAAAAAACGAGAAACGAGAAACACGTATAAATTACATAAACAAACGACAACTACTGTACATCAGATTCCTGACTTAGGACAGGTGCAAACATTTGCAGCGGGATTAAACGTTTTAATGGTACCAAACCTTCTCCCTTTTTCTGAAACAGTCCGGATAATTTAGTATGTTTTGTTTGACTTGTTTCATTGTAACAGTCCGGCTAATTTAGTATGTTTTGTTTGACTTGTTCATTGTAACAGTCCGGCTAATTTAGTATGTTTTGTTTGACTTGTTCATTGTAACAGTCCGGCTAATTTAGTATGTTTTGTTTGACTTGTTTCATTGCAACAGTCCGGCTAATTTAGTATGTTTTGTTTGACTTGTTTCATTGCAACAGTCCGGCTAATTTAGTATGTTTTGTTTGACTTGTTTCATTGCAACAGTCCGGCTAATTTAGTATGTTTTGTTTGACTTGTTTCATTGCAACAGTCCGGCTAATTTAGTATGTTTTGTTTGACTTGTTTCATTGCAACAGTCCGGCTAATTTAGTATGTTTTGTTTGACTTGTTTCATCTCAACAAAATACGAAGAACATCAATGAAAGTTTGTGTTATGATTTGATAATCGTATCATGTCTTTTCCATTATGCTTTTAGGTTGATATATTCTTCATTTTAGAAAAAATAAAAGCAAGCAAAACACCAAACATTTCTGTTGATATTATTTTGTATAGAAAAAAATGAGGCAATGTCGTTCATTTTCAATAAAAGGGAGGATAATTATATAGTGTATCCCCAGCCCAGTAGTTAACTCTCATGTGATGACAAGAAATATCATTAATACACTCATTTTATGTAAATTTACAGTTTATATGTTGAATTATTCGAAGCGCTCAGGTTTTTCTACCCTTAATCAAATTTGGCATGACTAGTTGTGTCATTTGGTCTCTTGTGGAGAGTTGTCTCATTGACAATCATAACACATCTTCTTTCTACATGACTTTCTAATCATAGTTTATAATGCTTTTCATTTTTTTAATTTGAATTGACCTTTCAATTGTTTTGATCCAAAAGCCCCTATTGAGTCTTGTGTAAACAAAACAGGCGTCTTTGATGATGTTGTCCATGTTGATTACATACCAGATGCGCGTCACTTATATTAATTTTTGTTTACTACCAGCTGAGTTTTTCATTACCACCCACAAATTTACTTACTCAAAACTGTTTTAATTGCTTTTTTTTCTTTTACTCAAATTGTCCTAGGTAAAGTAGGCTTTTTAAATAAGTTCGAAATATTTGCACGAATACTACAAAAGCTAGAGATATTGATTTTTGCTAATTATAGAAAGCATTATATGCATTCTATAGTTGAGTGTAGGCACAATTGTGTCACCCTATTCGCAGAAGAAGAAACACTTAAATTTAATAGTGTGAAGGATAAGTACACTGGCTGCAATATTTTTCTTGATCTCTACATTCAATAAAAAAAAATTGAAGAAAATTTTCGCCTTGTGGGCCTCATAAAAATGAACAGTATGATTTGCTTTTGGCTGACTGAAAATATTTTCTCGATAATACAAAAAGGTCCATCCCTAGTATCAAACATTATTTTTCAGATAAAGAATCATGGTTCGGCTGTTTTCTGCTCTTTGGTAGGGTTGTTGTCTCTTTGACACATTCCCCATTTTCATTCTCAATTTTATCATTTAACTACAAAACTGCTGTAAACCCTCCGATCTATATAGTAAATGCAGTATTAATGCCATTATATATTCCAATATCATACATTGGTTACTGATTAACCTTCACTTTACGTATTCAGCATTGGTCTTTTCAGGATAATAAAAATAATCGGAAAACCATAACGGTAAGTGCTCTTATTTCCGGGCAGTTTATTTTTATTTCTTACCCGTGCAATTTGTGGTCATATAATTGACGTTTCATTAAGTAGAAGAATAATATAATCATCCTTTCTTTCATTAAATGTTTATATTTACAGGAAGTATAATACATTGACCGTCGTCATTTAGATTTACCATTCCACAATGGAAATCACAGCAGATCAGTGAAAGGTATGGCTCTTTTAACAGAAGTTAAAAACCTATTATATCTGGGGTAGATTTATCATGCAAAAGCTCACGTACGCACCCCTCAAAGAATCATTGCTATGGTTCTTGAGCGTGCAGGGAGCTAGACACATAACGTCCCTATTCCACCAAGACATGGCTGCGTATTTATACATCCCGGACAGCATAAGGGACGCCTTGCATTAACGAGGGTTTCAATACCAAACTGGAGAAGGCAAAGGGATGACCACATTGCTATACCCTTGTCCACCCTTGATGTTTTTTTTTGCTTATTTTGTTTTTTCATATGTATTTTAGATTTCGACGCATTTTCAAGATTGACTTTTATTTTCGGTTTTCTTCTTTCATAAAAAAAAAACCCCACTAGGATACTGGTTACCATAGACAACAACTGACGAGGCTCCTAATTAAGGACACATTATCATATGGTGGTGTTTAACATGTTACTGTAAATTCAGAAATTATTGCGTGCATTTATTATTGCGATTTTTCAATAATGGACAAAAATGTGAGCTTAATTATTGCGATTTTTGGGATTTCGAAAAAATGTGCATACAGGGATATGTTTCTGTTATCTGAATGCGAGTTCTTATTATTGCGATACTCACCCAGTCGCATTATTCGCATTAATGAAAACCTCGCAATAATTTCTGAATTTACAGTATTTAAGCATCCCTTTCAATCTTAATCAAGGAAATAAAAAAATAATGTAAAAAAGATATAAAACGTACAAGGAAATAAAGTTTTGAAAAAAAATTAAGAAAAAAAGAAAAAAAAACTTTGATGTCAGTATAATGGATTACTAAATAATACAGTACCAAAGATTGTTCGTAATAAATTAATTCTATGTTTAGATAATATGCCGTCCTATACACCAATTTATCTAACATAGGAGTATGCTCAAAATTGAAACCCTAAGAACAATGTACGATCTTGTGAAGTGCACTTTCGATCTGATGAGTTAAGCCTTTATCAACTGAATTTTATAGTTTGTTCTTATGTCATACTGTAACACCCCTGTCCCAGGTTAGGGGAGGGTCTGGCGCCGCCAGCAAACATGTTTAACCCCGCCACATTATATATGTGCCTGTCCCAAGTCAGGAGCTTGTATATGGTTGTCGTTGTTTTCCGTTTTTTGCTCTGTACGTAAATCAGGAAGTTAGTTTTCTCGTTTGAAGTGTTTACATTTGTCATTTTGGGGCCTTTTATAGATTACTATGCGGTATGGGTTCTGATCACACTTGAAGGCGGCGACCTATGAAGACGGTGACCCATAGTTAACAACATCTTCATATATTGTGAATTATTCCAATTTTTCAAAAAAAAAAAAAAATAAATATAAATATATATTTAATTAGACTAACTAACAGTTAATTCTCAACCGCAAATACCCCCTTCCCTACCCACCCATAACAAATACTCCTTCCCCCACCCAGCCATAACAAATACCCCCTCCCCAACCACCCATAACAAATACCCCTTCCCCACCCACCCATAACAATAGCAAGGTCAAATAACAAAGCATTGAACTCAGTTTAAAGGCAGAATAACAAAATGTTTAACTTATCAGTGACCAACAGTTAGAAAACCAAATCATAAAATATTTAACTTATCAGTGGCCAACAGTTAGAAAACAAAACAAAATAATAAAATATTTAACTTTTTAGTGGCCAACTGTTAGAAAAGCAAATCATAAAAGATATACCTTATCAGTGGCCAACGATTAAAAGGCTAAATCATAAAAGATAAACCTTAGCAGTGGCCAACGAATAAAAGACTAAATTGTAAAAGTTAAACCTTATCAGTGGCCAAGGATTAAAGGCTAAATCATAAAAGATATACATTATCAGTGGCCAACGATTAAAAGGCTAAATCATAAAAGGTAAACCTTATCAGTGGCAAACGATTAAAAGGCTAAATCATGAAAGGTAAACCTTATCAATGGCCAAGGATTAAAGGCTAAATCATAAAAGGTAAACCTTATCAGTGGCCAACGATTAAAGGCTAAATCATAAAAGGTAAACCTTATCAGTGGCCAACGATTAAAAGGCTAAATCATAAAGGATATACCTTATCAGTGGCCAAGGATTAAAAGGCTAAATCATAAAAGGTAAACCTTATCAGTGGCCAACGATTAAAAGGCTAAATCATAAAAGGTAAACCTTATCAGAGGCTAAGGATTAAAGGCTAAATCATCAAAGATAACCCTTATCAGTGGCCAACGACTACAAGGCTAAATCATAAAAGATATACCTTATCAGTGACCAACGGTTAAAAGGCCAAATCATAAAGGATATACCTTATCAGTGGCCAACGATGATTAGAAGGCTAAATCAGAAAAGATTTACCTTATCAGTGGCCAACGAATAGAAGGCTAAATCATAAAATATTTAACTCATCGGTGGCCAACGAATAGAAGGCTAAATCATAAAACATTCAACTCATCGCTGGTCCACAGTTAGAATGCAAAATCAACAAATATTTAACTCATCAATTCCCGACAGTTAAAGTGCTAAATAATAAAACATTTACAAGTTATTTAACTTACAATAAATAATGAAGTTATCAATTTGAAAATTCTTAAGTTCATTTATCATAGCCATAAGCAGAAATTTATAACTGAGTCTTATGAAAGGACCGAATACTTACGAGGTTACCATGGACAAGTTTATATGTATATAGTTTACTTAATATGATTGTAGATTTACAGATCTCTAGACAAATCAAATTTCCTCTAAAGATGCCAACAAGTAACTTTATCAATGCGCCAATCAATACTGATAAAGAATGCCTTGTAGATATACGACCTCTGGGAAACTTGTTGACTGTATTACTGTTATTCATGTAAATGCAATTACTGTTTATAGGTAGTTATTTTATTCTCCCAGGGACGTGTAATTATCCTGCTTAATATAGCTGGAAATTATCAAAGTCAATTTACTTAGCACTGTTATGTGCGAACAAACTCTAATTTACGATACCTTATGTGGAGGACTAGCAATTTAAATCAAATTACACATAATGAAAAGGCTTTAATGTAAAAAAAGTCCTAGAGTCAAATCAAGTTGTAGTAAAAAAAAGCACATAATATCAAATAAAATCCTAAACTGAAGCAAACGCCATAGACAATTAGTATGTTATTGCCAATTAGAGGCGCTCACTAAATGATGATAATGGATGGCTGTCAAGTTCATGCCCAGCGGCAATTTTAATGCATATTCAGGACGAGAACATGTTAAAGCATTATGAACGTTAAAGCTGATTTGCTTTGTACTGATGTGCTTTTTTTACCATGCTAGTTCACAAGGTAACAGTTAGCGGGAAGACATGTCAACCTACCCGGAAACTTTATTCTGACTCCGAGCCGACCAATCTTTACTCTTGCTTCTTAATGCCGCGTGCTTAGCGGAGAAGCAAGAAATATCAATTTTGAAGTCTGTAGTTTGACCCGGCATTGGTTCGAACATACAACCTACCGTACTCGATGCGAGCAAGATACAATGAGATCACACAGGCCTTACGCTCATAACATTTTCGAGTACGATTATCGTACTCAAGACTCGAAATTCAACTTATCAAAACACTGGATTGAGTGTTTCGAGTACTGAGTAAAGTTTTATGACCGACAGCCCAGGCCCTGCATCCACAAGACACAGAAGGATCAAAACAAACTTTCGCTGATTGCAATGAATTCAATGTAATGACTGTTCAGATTAATAAAATATGGATACCAATAATACATTTAATAATACCGATAATAACAACAACAAACATAAGATACACAGTTCACATCAGGCTCGTTTTCTGAAATTCCTTTACCGAAATTCACATAATCATAGATCCATATGTGTACTTTAAGGTTTTAACAACATTTTTACATTTTCAGAACATTTGACCAAATTATAAATAAAATTGCAATTTTGCTAGATTATGAAAAAATCTGAGTAATTATCCTAAAAAATGTGTAAGCCTAAAGAAGGACATTGATAACCAAAACCAAAACTCTTTGAGAAGTATTTATATATTTTTTTCTTTCTAATACACATTATTTTATTTTGATTAATATAGATGTCACTCAATAAAATATTTTAATAAAAACATGATAGATTTGAAATCTTGCGTTCAACAGAAATAAGCATCGCTGGATGACATTTTAAATTTAAGGATCTGTGTAAGATTGCTGAACGCATATTACAAAGACTCTTTAATATTCGCAGTGAAATTTGAAGCCACAGTCATTATAGGATAAAGTTATTTCGGCCACATACCTAGATCGTTTTAAAATGGAACTTCCCTTCTCTCTAAAGAAGCAAGTTGTTTTAAATGTAAATTGCATTGCTCTGATTATTGATAATAATTCATCATTTCAGCTTATTAAGTATGGTAAATACTGTCAAGTAGAATGTAGAATACACACAAAAAATATTTTATTATTGTAAGTTAGACTATCTGAATAAGAAATTGACCAATGGATACCAGAATAGAAAAATTGCAATAAATAAAAAAGGGTGAGCATACTAGATTTGGCTCTGAGTTTGATATAGTCACAAAACAAATACAGACAAACATTTGACAACGTCGCGTCAAATTTTTTGTTGCTAGACATGACATTAGTTGCTAGAAGTCTCACGATTTCTTATTTACAGAACCATGCCGTCTAAACAATCGCTGGGAGACTTTATCGAACTTTTAATTTGAGATTGCCTGATTACACAAAATCCGTTTTTTTTCCAGAATAATCGTCTTTTAAAGCATATCATTCCATCTATCTCCATTAAAACTGTATCTGTCAATCAGATGGCTGAATTACCAAACAAGATAATTACATTCTTATGCAAAAGTTAAACATTTATCATTCTTTGATAATCCGTACTCGATACGATGGAGTTTTTCTCTGTATTTAAAGTAGAAAACATGTGCCTGAAATAGCGATTCCCACTTTAGATTCCATTAATGCTATCATTTATTCCTCATTGATAATCGAACACAGACAACCTGTAATGTGAATCAACAGCTAGGCTTGGAATACTGAGAAAAATGCAACAATTATATTGATCTGTGGGGTGATTGGGGAATCGACACTTGGCTGTTCTACTTTTACAGTTTCATGATTGGGGAATCGACACTTTGCTATACTTTTCTACTTTGTTTGATCAAGTCAACAATGACGTACGAAAATAAAACAACTCTAAACTTTGGAATTCACAAGAAGTAAAACTGCAATTACTTCCTGTCAAAAAAGACGATATTTAAGGATGGGAAATTTGATTAAGTGTTAATATAAAGTTTCTGCATGGGCAAGTCTAGTTTTAATGTAAAAATATGACATATTAATAATCTAAAATTATATACAACATTGTATATGTGTATTCAGAGACATTTTATAGACTATATGATAATTGCTCATTCTACTTTATAAGTAATAGAATAATTGTTCAATTTACTTTATAGACTATGGAATAATTGTTCGATGATGTAACAAGCCAACGATGATCTTACTAAGGACATGATATCACCCGTTCTAATGGAATAATTGTTCGATGATGTAACAAGCCAACGATGATCTTACTAAGGACATGATATCACCCGTTCTAATTATCTGGGCATTCCTGTCAGTTCTGGTTTCCGGTTTAACTACGTATGCCTTCGTACAGCCTGTGTGGCTTGTTGGTTCCAATCTGTTAGATACATTTGGAATGATAAGTTTGTGTTTATCAAGAACAGTATTTCCCGGAGGAAGCCTAAAACAGGAATGTGAGTTTTATGGTGGATATTTCAATTTGGGAAACTTGCCGTCAGGAGCATGGCAGGCGGCGTGTGTTTTATATGGAGCAGGATGTGTACTACTTTCATGCGGAGCATTCTTAGCTGTCTGTACATCATGTATACCATGTGATGTTGTCAGGACTGTTACAGTTATGGCAGGATATGTCCAGTTTGTCGCTGGTAAGTTGTTAGAAACGTTTATAGTCATGGCTGGAAGGTTGTCAGGACTGTTACAGTTATGGTAGGGTATGTCCAGTTTGTATCAAAAAGGTTGCTAGAACGGAAAAATTTATGACAGGTAGGTTGTCAAAACGGTCACAGCTAATACAGGAGGTTTCTAGTTTGTAGCTGTTATGTTGTCAGTTTGATTTAACGAAACAGTGGAAGTAGCCTTTCCGATAAAAGAAAATTTTTATTATTAGAAAAACATGTATTTGAATTAAAAGCTTATAGAACGTTCGTAAAATAGGTAGAAGTTCTATAAAATCAATATATTAAGAAAACAAAATATAGGAAGTGATTATTGAAAGCCAAATCAATTATTAGGGCCCCGCCTAGTGGCGGGTCGCCCTATAGTGATCAGTCTGTCCGTCTGTCCGTCCGTCCGTCCGTAACAAATTGTGTCCGCTCTATATCTAGAGAACCGTTATAATATCATACACTATACTTGACATGTATATTAACCAACACAAGAGTGTGTGGCATTATGTTTGTACAACTTCTTAGGTCAAAGTTCAAGGTCAGCGGGGCCCACAGAGATGGCTCCCATCTCAATGATGTCTAGTTTATTTACGTCTCACTTTTTGTACACTAATAAATTCTTAGAAAAAATCCTATACGCTAACATACAAAAGTCCATAAATACAGAGTTATCTGAGACGTTAAAAATTACATAAGATACATTCAAACTATGTCACAGTAAAAAAAAAATCTTTTTACCATATACACACTATAATCGTTTTTTTGAATAATATATCTCTTCAATGTTGATAAAGCGGATTGATTAATTATTGGTTCTTAACGTCCGGTGGCATATTAAAGCGCGGATTGATTGATTGATTGATGGTTGCTAAATATTCAGTGGCATGATAAAGCGGACAAAACTGCTACCTTCCTTTGGGTATAAAACATCGGTATCAATCGCATGTCTCCCAGTAACTGGTATTCCAGTAACCGGTCTCCCAGTACTACAGTATTGGATGTGTATTTACCAACACCTAGCAACATAAACATGCATTGTGCTAAACAGAATCTATGCACATGAATTTTCTTCGTACCCTATATAGCAGCACAATACTCTATTATTATTGGGCTAACTAAATGATCGTACATTTTCGTAAATAAGTGATGCCACCGATAAAGTTTCACATTGCGACCACTGAGCCTAGATCGAGAGCCCTACTCACTGCCTGGGCAACAACATTCCAATTGGATGGTACTGTGATTGAAGTAAGTCAATTCTGTTAGTACCGTCATGTGGTACCAGTCGCAAATAAGCACTGTAAACACTCAAGACAATTAGTAAACAATTACTCCTTATATTAACTGCTTTAGGGGAAACTTTTAGAGAAAATCCTGGAAGCATCGGTGAACCTTAATAAGGTCAAATTACCGCCAACTATCGTCTAAACATCAACCCAACAATGTTAGATCTGTAAATTTGCTTACGCAAATTTTTGTTCTTCCCTCGCCGGGATTCGAACCCATGCTACTGAGATATCGTGACACCAAATCGCCTGCACTGTAGGTAACACCCGGCCACCGAAAGCTTCATTTTTATGAAGCCCAGGTGGTCGTGTGGTCTAGCGGGACGGCTACAGTGCAGGCGATTTGGTGTCACGATATCTCAGTAGCATGGGTTCGAATCCCGGCGAGGGAAGAACAAAAAAATTTGCTTAAGCAAATTTACAGATCTAACATTGTTGGGTTGATGTTTAGACGAGTTGTATATATATTATATATATATATATATATATATATATATGTCAATATTAAACTAGTTTAGAGGATTGCAAAAAATAATTCCTGGAAGATGTAACACACCGCATGAGATAACAATTTCATTAATGTAATATACTTCATCTTTTTTCAAGATATCGTTTACACAACAATTTGCTACACCACAATTTATGCGTTTTTTTGTAGTTCTAACTTAATTGTATCTCCAGTAACTTTTAACTATCTGTTAACATAAACATTATGTTATGTTTGGGTAATCAGTGCCAAGGGAGGGTTTTTATGGCAAAGTGTTGTAAATTTGTACCATTTGTTAAATTGGAAATGCAAAAACATACATACATACCGGTATCTTATCAAGATTGGAAAATATTATAGCATAGATTTACGTAACAATAATCAGATTGAATGGCTTTGAAATAAAAACAATTAATGGAGAGCAATTAAATGTTCACACGTTCAACGTGATGCAAATACTTACTGACACATTTTACGCGTGAGGTAGATACTTACTGACACAATTAACACGTGAGGTATATACTTACTGACGCATTACCACGTGAGGTAGACATTGACTGACTAAATTACCACGTGAGGTAGATACTTACTGACACAATTTACATGTGAGGTAGACACTTATTGACACAATTTACATGTAAAGTAGATACTTACTGACACAATTTAAACGCGAGGTAGTTATTTACTGACACAATTAACACCTGAGGAGGCAGATACATACTGTCACACTTTACACGTGATGTAGATACTTACTGACACAATTTACACGTGAGGTAAATACTTACTGACACAATATTCACCCGAGGTAGCTACTTACTGACACAATTTACACGCGAGGTAGATACTTACTGACACAATGTACAAGCGAGGTAGACACTGAAACAATTCACACGTGAAGTCGATAATTACTGACACAATTTACACGCCAGGACGATACTTTCTGACATAATTTACACGTGAGGTATATTTTTACTGACACAATTTACACGTGAGGTAGATATTAACTGACACAATTAACACGTGAGGTGGATACTTGCTGACACAATGTACACGTGAGGTAGATACTTACTGGCACAATGTACACATGCGGTAGACACTGGCACAATTTACACGTGATGTAAATACTTACTGACGCACTTTGCTGGTGAAGTATATAATTACTGACACAATTTACCCGTAAGGTAGATACTTACTGACACATTTACGCGTGGGGTAGATATTTACTGACACACTATGCACGTGAGGCAGATACTGACACAATTTACATGTGAGGTAAATGCTTACTGGCACAATTTACACGTGAGGTAGATTGATAATGAATATCAATGAACTTGGGATTTTTTCAAACGAAGAAAAAAGATAAGGCAAGCATTTTCTTAATGTGACACCTGAAGGTCTGAAACAAAAATGAGCTATCATTATATCTATTCACGACTTAATTTAAACGAAAAATGATTATTTCCTTATCATCTGTTTGTTTTACATTCAAAAATGTTGTGTATGAAAATAAGGCTCTGATCGAGGATTTGTGGTTAGTGGGTGTGCAACCTTAACAACTTCGGCAAGCATAACGGATTTTATGTTTATGCCCCCGCCGTAGCGGAGGGGACATTAAGTTTTACCATTGTCCGTCTGTACATCCGTCCGTCCGTCCGTCCGTCCGTACGTACGTACGCCCGTAGTTCCAAAATTGGTTTCCGTTCTCTAACTTTAGTTTGCCTCAACCACTCAAAGCGCTGTACACATGTACGGCCAAAAGGGATAAAAAAAGAATAATTTACTATTTTAATCGTGAATACATATACGTCATTGTGACATTTACCCAAAGACAAGTCTTAACAAAAAGATATCTAGAGGGCAGCATACTGTCCTAAACAAAGACAGGTGTCTACACAATAAGACACGTAGAGGGCAATATCCAGTCCGAAACAAAGACAGGTGTCTACACAATAAGACACCTAGAGGGTAATATACAGTCCTAAACAAACACAGGTGTCTACACAATAAGACACCTATAGGGCAATATACAGTCCTAAACAAACACAGGTGTCTAAACAATATGACACCTAGAGGGCAACGTACAGTCCTAAACAATGACAGGCGTCTACACAATAAGACATATAGAGGGCAACATACAGTCCTAAACAATGACAGATGTCTACACAATAAGACATATAGAGGGCAACATACAGTCCTAAACAACGACAGGTGTCTACACAATAAGACACCTAGAGGGCAACATACAGTCCTAAACAATGACAAGTATCTACACAATATGACACCTAGAGGGCAACATACTGTCCTAAACATTGACAGTCATCTACCTAATATGACACCTAGAGGGCAACATACTGACTTAAACAATGAGAAATGTCTACACATTAAGTCAAGATAGAGAGCAACATACAGTCCTAAATAATGACAGGTGTCTACACAATATGCCAAGCTTTTAATCACCCAGGTCTTTACAAGTTGTGAAGAAATTTAACAGAAACAATCAGAGATCTATCATTAACCATGTTAACACGATATTCTTAAATAAAAAAAAAACGAGGTTCCTGACTTGGGGCAGGCACATGCACATGTGGAGGGTTAAACTATTGGGGTCTCGATCATCTCCATTTTAATCTCAAGCATTTGTCTATAACCGTTCACCGAGTTTCAGTGGAATGGTTAAATATTTTAACTACAAATTAGGTTTGATAAAATAAGTGAATGTTGCATTGTTTTGTTTTGCTTATGAATATTTTATATCATACTCCCTTGTCCATTACAACGACATAAATCTATTAGTTAATCAATGTCATTAATGCGTTTTAACAAGAACCTATTTATTTAATTTACAATGGTCTGTACTATTTGATAAAGGAATTTGAATAATTGGAGTCCTTCGAAATATAAAAGAGATCTATCAATAGTAATTAGCGATTGAGTTTCAAGCACGTAAAGATATAAAATAACGTTATTACACAGTCCATAAAGTTAGTTTATAGTGAGCAAAAGTTTAAATTATCATCAATTAAATAAATCAGCCGGACTAATAAAGTAATGAACAGCTATAATTGTACAACAGACATGATCAATTTATTGACTTCTTAGTTTCCGTTTAACGTCTACAAAATAGAGGTAAAAGAAGCCAAAGGGACATTCAAACTCATAATTCGAAAATAACCTATTGCGACTTGTGGTTCCTGATTGGCCCCCGGTATATACTTCCATCTTTTAGAAAGTTTTATGCGAAAATGATATGAGGTGACCTTGATTTAACCGATACAAATATTACGAACAATCCAGTTGTCAAAGTAACCACAAGACATCCAGAGGTCTATATACAGCATTCATCAATAGTCACATGTCCAAAATATTTGAAAATCCTACCAAGCAACACTGATGAAGACAAAAATACACACATGCACACATACATAATACTACTCATACTAAACGAGAAATGAATACAGTTTGATGCCGACTATTAACGTAAACTAAACATGCTCAAAATTTTTCTAGCAATCTACACATCAGTATGACTGAAAGAATGATTTTTGCTTGCTTAACGTCCAGTGACAAATATTTCACTTTAAGTGCGAGAACAAATTAATGATTTATAAAATAGATAGGTTCTGAAAGGTGGGTCGACCGGGATGAAGGGCTGGAAATTTAGATTGCTACTTGAAAATTGGTGTCTGTTGGACAAAGATATGAATTTTGCTTTTAAACAGGCATCCCCTTAAAGAGTTGTTGCCCCTCAAATAGTTGTTGCATTGGTCATGTACTTTAACATGAAGAGATCGTGTCACTCATCCTGCGTATCTATATATCCCGAACAAACAAAAAAAAAACTTACTCCTTAAAGCAAGTAAACCGTTGGGGTTCACGTAGCTGTATATAGCGGTTTTTAAATAAATTTAAACTAAATAATGATTTAGAACAATCATGTGACAAAATTCAAATGTCTCATGCAAATAAAAAAAAAACATTCAATATTTTATCAGCAACATTTGTCTTTTTAATAAAAAAAAACCCACGAATAAGGAATCGAAGAACAAAGAAAAACAAAACATATGCCTTAAGTTCAGTCTTTGATAAATGATTTTTAGTCTGTAAACAACACTTAGAAATTGAGTTCAATACTTTCAGTATTATATAATCTAGCTTTATATAATCAGGTATATTTATCATATTGGAATATTGCATGTCTTCTATGATTGATGATTACTTGTTCTTTTAAATTGTAAATAAGCAGAAAATGATTATAGATTGGATTTTCCAACATGCAATATTTACATTGATATAGAAACACCGTAGTTACAACTTATTCTATAAGAATATTGACATTATGAGTTCGAAATCTCCTTTAGTACATGGTTGTATTTTACCCTCTTATGCTCTAGATGTACATTTTGTTTGTTGTTTGTGTAATTTAGTATCGTTGTGATAACCCATATCTCCTTTTATTCGACATTTATAGAGATAAGCATGCGATGAAGTAACAAAAGTATTTGTCAAATCAACGAATGGCATATCTTTTCTCAGGTTCAATTGTGTTTTTGGTATTGCTGGTTGACCAATACTACGTGTCTCAATTCACAAAAACTAGGTTTCGCGGTCTTAGACCGTTAGATACAAGACTAATCGTCTGTTCTGTTAATTAAACGATTGTGTCCTATTCCCTGTTGTTACAGTTTGTCGAGTCTGGATAAGCATGGCGGGTGATCCATGCATAACAGGAGACTATTACTCTGCTCCGTTTGTAGTTCAGACAATCCCCCCAGTCTTCTTGAGTGATACATTTATGTCGATAATATGAATATTATTTTAAAATATATTTTTGAGATATATTTATGACGAATTGTTTCTGGAAATGGAAAAACAAACTTGTTGAAAGAATTAGCTGCATGGCATCACAACAATGGTTGAATCTTTGTTCTTCTACCGACCGCGATACATGAGACTGTTATCTGTCCCAATTGTAGCTTTCTCCCCATGTTTGTGTCTGACAGGAATCTGGTTTCGGATATCTGGTCGTCCTTGTGGAATTTATTAACCACGTATTTAGACCATTTTAGACCATTTGGGATTTAGAGGTGTTCATACATTGTTGGGGTTTTCCATTATTCAACATGATAGTAAATCGACCTGTAAATGTTTACTTTAGTTATTGTATAGAGTTGCTTCCTCGTTAGTATTTATTTGGTCATTTTTCGTGACTCGTTCAATTCCCATTTGAGTCTAAAACAATTGGTAAGCAATTACGTTAACTTATAAACATATACATCACAAATGCAGCGACCTATGAAGGAAATATCACAGTTGTTTTCAATGTTGTATGTTAACTCTTAATACTCATTCTCTGTAACCACTTAAACTTTTCGGCACACATAGTCACCGATCTTCCTGAAAATTGGCTGATATGTAGATCCTATTAGACTAGTCAGAAAAATAATGCCAACCGATATATATATTGGTTGGTTACCATGGTAACAGCAGAGAAAGTTGGGATTTTGAGAAAATGCAATATTTGGTGTAGTGTTGTGAAATTATGCGGCTACATCTATTAAAAAGAAACACAAAACAAATAATTTCAGTCTTGTTTTAGTCAAAATAAAAAAGTTACGGGTAATCTACCTATAAACATGTGAAATTAATTTCTAAAAATTATCATTGTGCAATATTCCTCACATTACGAATTATCTCCCTTTGGTGGGTTACTCTAATGACTGGACCAAAACGAAAATGCTAATAACTTTTTTATTTCTAAAAGGATTGATGTCAAATTTAAATTGTCATAAATTTAGACCATTCAATACATAAATATAAGAAAAAAATATAGAAAACTTTTTTTAAATCTTCATAAAACGTGACCTGACCAACGCTGACAATGACAGGACCAAATGAAAATGCTAATAACTTTTTTATTTCTTAAAGGATTTATGTTAAATTTGAAATATAATAAAATTTGATCATTTAATATATAAATTAATGAATAAAAAATAGTAACAAATTCAGAAAACGTTACCTTCCTAACGTTGACAATGACCTGACCAACAACAGCAAAAGCCTGACCGATGCAAATTTCTGTGTTATTTAATATTATTAAAAAAAAACAGAGAAAACAATATGTTTATGGGTAAAGAACTTGACCTGACCAACATTTCACTGTGTCCTGGTCGTTGTACTACCTAAAACTTATTTATATCTTATAGGACAAAATGTAGGATTTGCTTAAAATGTATGAAAAATTAACATTAAGATTGAATGGTAAAAAACTGGGAAAAACAGTTTAGGGTACTTTGACGAGCACTGGATTATTTAAACTTTTTATGGTATTGAGTAGTATATTGTATTTAACTGTGTTGTAAATTATGTTGTATGTTACTGGTTATAATTTGACACGTTTGATCACAAATATAAAGTAACACACAAAAGGTGTGATTGAAGTAGGCCATGCATAAATACATATGTAAGTTGATAAATCCAATATAGTTTGTTTTTTAATATTTTCTTACAGTAAATAATTATTTCCACGTACTACTTAAGGCATGCCCGAGCCTTGTGTTGGATATCTTGGTAGTTTTAAATATTTTCATAAAAAACAAATAAACATTTCGCGGACTACTTGCGGTATGCCCGAGCCCCTGCATGCACGATATCCTGGTAGTTTAAAATATTTTCATAAAATATAAGTATACATATTCGCGGACTTTACTTGAGGGTTGCTAGAGCCTTGTCTTAGTTTTAAATGTTCCCGAAAGCCTATTACATATAAATAGGTATAAAGTCATTTTTCCTGGTCATGATAACGGTCAGAATGAAGGACAGAAAGTCACAGACAAAAAGTCGCGGACAAAAAGTCACATGTATAATATGTTATTTATAAACATTGACTCCTGTTTCAAAGTAAAATGTATTCTTTTTTGTAAAAAGAAAGACAATATACTAATTTTGAGAAACATCTTTCTGTAATGGGCTTTCAGTGAAAATCAAAGTATATGTACATGTATATAATTCTTTTAAAGTTACCCTGTGTAAAGATCTAGAGTTATCATATTGTCAATATTTTTTAATTTGCTGCTAAAAATCCATGAAGATAATTGTTATTTTCTCAAATTTCAATAATCCAATGCCTATTAGTAATGTTAATATAGTGCTACCATAGGCGGATCCAAGGGGCCCTGAGGGCCCGCCCCCTCATTTCATTGGAACATTTTGTTGATTACATATGGAATCAATGAAGCATGAATGTAGCGGGCCATCTCTTAAGACAGTCAGTGGGACCCCTTATATGAAAATTGTCTTGATGGTATATTTTCCCCCTGTTGCTCGTTGTAAGACCCGCAGTCACCCACTGTCAGATTTTCCGAGGGTCCTCGTAGGGAAACCGTATTTTTTTGAAAATCTCGAAAATTCTCCCTAGCCAGAACGTCAAACAAGAAATGTGTCGGATGGATAGCAGGGACCATCGAGTAGCCGACTATAACCGCCCTTGCTTGTTACGCCCTTTGTTTGCTAAAGGACCCTTGTGTTTATTCTTTTAGGGGCTCCCTAGTTAACCTATTGAAATTTCTGTCCTTGTCCAATTGATCCCGATTTCCAGTGATATTTTAAATTGTCCGCCTTCAGCCCAGCCTAGCCCTATTGCAGGACCTTTTTGAAATTTTCTATTTTTATAACTTCCCCTCAAAATTATCTTCATGTAGATACTCATCATCCAATAATACAATATTATTCAAAACGTATAGCTATACATGCTTTGCCATTTCAACATTGAGTTTAAAAGAATGAATAAGAAAATAAACAGCTCATAATAAAGGTATTTTTCCTTTATAGAAAGTTTAGATGGTCATTTATCATTTATTTAGAGGATGAACGTCTGACTCTTTTGGTTCTATTTTTTATTGTGTTTAATTGTATCAAATTATTGACTTTAATTAATTTTTGGTCAGTAGACTAGCACAGAACCTACAATGTTCCTATTAAATTTATTGATTTTGTTCTCTTCTGAAATATGCATGAGATGTTTGACACTGGACATAAAGCAAACCACAACTAATCGATCATTTCTTTTTTACAAAATCTTTCCAGCCCCAAATATTGCACAATTGAATATTTAATTTTTTAAATGATTTTACTAGTATTTGTTTTTCGAGTTTTTCTTGTATATTTTTCATGATCATGAAAACAGAAATTTCTTCGTAATCAGCAATTTTATCCACATTAGAGAAATTGTATTTGTTTCCTTCAAGTGGTAACACCATTATCGATATACTATACTAGCAAAATTATTTATACATACACATGTGTGAATACAGTGAAACTTAATAAGTGTTTTAGTTTTCCTACTTTTGTGCACATTTAAGAAACTAACTGAAACTTTTTTCAAAATTGTTTTAAACTTGTGTATCATCATGAAATTGTTTCCACAGCAACAGAGTTAAAACTATTATACCTATATATATGAATATGTTTAAATTTTTATGATTACAATAATTTCCACAAATTGTATATTTATTTATTTTTTCTGACTGCAGAATTAGGTTTTAAAACATTTTTTTCAAAATTTTCAAATTTTTTTTCTGAAAAATGAAAACTAAGCATTTTGTATCCATGGTAACAAAAAATGAAACATACTTCCCATTACTTTTCGCATCATTGATAAGATATGACTATGGTATTTATGAATTCATGGTTGACTTTAACTGAGGTGTCCGCAAAAATTATGGTGAGCATTCAAAATGACCTCAAAGGGTATTTTTACCTAATGCAAACCACATAAAAAGGGGGTATATGTGATTATGATTGAAAATGAATTTGAAAATATCAGGAATTAAATTACATTAATAAAATGCTTATATTTAATAAAATCATAAAAATTAGTCTTTCCTTTAATCATTTATTATGAAAATTATGTTGAAAATAGCCATTTTCAGCTTAAAATCCTAGATATCCAGAAGAGGTAAAACTGGTCATCGGTTGCTATGGCAACCGATATGCTTAGCAACCAAAATTTTGCCATTTTTGTTTGTTTCATTAAGACTACTAAGTGTGTGAAGTTTGAAGAAAATCCATGACCATGCGTGCCACACTCCTATGTAAGAGTTTAAATAGTTACAGAGAACCAGTATTAATTCATTACGTTAGGGCAGCCAGAATATTTATACATGTATAAACAGTTTCATGACGTTACAATAAGAATTCCTAGACATGCGAAATAGTTTTGTAAGTCTTTATTACTTTTACTATAATACATGTAAGACATTGTAAACATATTTGTACAACTTCTATAATTTCTCATAATATTGTGTTTTCCCATAAGACATTGATGGTTACAGACTGCATACTAGCATCTCTCAAGTACAGCTTTCTCTCATCAATAACTCTTACGATCGCTAATTTATAACGTTTGAAAACAAACATACGTTTGAATGATGTAAATGGTGTCAGTATTAACATGATATTTAGTTTGATGTTAACTATATCTTATAGTTTATAGGTCTTATATCACGCAGATAACGTTTTACTGGCAATGCTGGTGTTATTACGTTATCAGAGAATTTTTTTCATGGATTTATTTTCATCTACAAATTGGACATCAAATAGCAAAGAAAATAAATTTGTCAATAGTAAACAGCATTATCTTGAAACTCTACTTTCCGCTATATAGATGATGTCTTCTCGCTAAATGACTCAAATTTAGTGACTCTGTTGAACGCATCTATCCAATCTAACTTGAAATAAAGGATACCACAGATACAGCAAATTTTGCTTCATATATTGACTAACACCAAGTAATTGATAATGAGGGTCGGTGGAGAACTAAACTGTACAACAAAAGAGATGATTTCAGTATTCAAATTGTGAAGTTTCCATTTCTATGTAGAAACAAAACAGCAGCGCCTGAATATGTCGTATATATCTCCAAGCTGATACGTTTTTACCAGAGGTTGCGTTTCCTATCAAAATTTCCTTGATAGAATAGTTGCTGCTTCAAATGAAGATATTGAACCAAGGGTTCTTAATGGTAAACTTGGAGTCATTCCTTCAAAAGTTTTGCGGACGCCATCATGATTTGGTTAACCTTTATGGAATATCACAGAATGCCGTGGAAATGTTCCAATTGTCGTAGACAAAATTCCTTCATCTTTTCTTCGAGTGTGACATCACCGAATGCGACTTATTCATGTTATTACTTAAATGAGTATTTGTAGAGCAGGATCTGCTTAATATCCTTCCGGAGCACATGAGCTCATCCTGGGTTTTGTGGTTCGTGTTACTCAGTCTTTAGTTTTCTGTCACGGTAGTGTTTTGCAGACTGTTATTTTGTCTTTTCGTCTTTTTTTCTTTTTGATCATGGTTTTGTCTGTTTTTCTTGAACTTTTAACGTTTGATACTCATGTTAGTATCTCTTGCATCTTTCACAATTTTACATAAGAAGGCAATGTGTGTTAATTTTTTTTAATTTTTTGTCTTCTCGCTGGTAGGTTTAAATGGTCTCAGATTAAACACAAACACAAAAAATATAGCAGAAAATTAGGAAATAAGAATTTTAAAATGGACAATTTAAACTTTATCTAGTTTTTTCCTGTGGTAGGTAACAGGCAATAAGAATAAGGATATAATTATTCACATAGTTCAAAAGTAGTTTCCAAACTCTGAAAAAAATTCACAAAAAGGTAAAAGGTATGGGTATAGAAAATACCTCGCTTCCATCATTTTGCGGATTAATTCACATTGAGACGGTAGTAAAACAGCTAACACTTGAAGTCATTGAAATTTGGGGAAAATAGGTAATTAGATATAAGAAGATGTGGTATGAGTGCCAATGAGACAACTCTCCATCCAAGTCAAAATTTATAAAAGTAAACCATTGTCAATTTTTTAATTTTTTTTTGTTTGAATAAAATGGCTGGAAAAAGTTGGCATATAATCAAACTAACAGACATACAGATTTACAGGCATAAGAAAACTGGGATTCAATTCGTTAACAATTTTTCGTCATATTTCTTTTTTCCCCCCCCGACTATTTCTTTTAGGATTAGTCATTGAGATTGTTTTAAAAGTTTCAGTGAGACATTTTTTACCTTGAGAATTTTGCTAACTTAATAAAAATACTAGAAATGAACATAATCATACACATCCTGGCATTCAATTATTGTAATCAATAAAACGGAAACTGTAGATGATGCATTGCTTCCAACCGGAAATAAGAAATTCTATCTATTGTAAAATCAACCATTTTCAAAATATGGAAGGAAATACAAATGAAGTCAAAACAATCAATATAAACATATATAAAACAATCAATATAAAAACATATATAAAAAACAATGAATATAAACATATATAAAACAATCAATAATAACATATATAAAAACAAGAAACATAAACATATATAAAAACAATCAATATAAACATATATAAAACAATCAATAATAACATATATAAAAAACAATCAATAAAACATATATAAAAACAATCAATATAAACATATATAAAAACAATCAATATAAACATATATAAAAATGGTATTCCTAAACGGAAGAATTTATACAGACAGAACAAGAAGTATACTTAACAACAAAATTATTTTCATTTATCTGTGTATAATATGACGCAGGTTTTTTTCAAAAGTGATGATTTTCTAGAAAATTGTTTAACATTTCACAGTGGTATCATACTTTAACTTTGTTTAATAGATATAAGAAGATGTGGTATGAGTGCCAATGAGACAACTCTCCATCCAAGTCAAAATTTATAAATGTAAACCACTATAGGTCAAAGTACGGTCTTCAACACGGAGCCTAGGCTCACACCGAACAGTAAGCTATAAAGGGCCCCAAAAATTACTAGTGTAAAACCATTCAAACTGGAAAACCAACGGTCTAATCTATATAAAACGAGAAACGAGAAACACTTATGAACCACATCAACAAACGACAACTACTGAACATCAGATTCTGACTTAGGACAGGTGCAAACAAATGCAGCGGGTTTAAACGTTTTAATGATACCAAACCTTCACCCTTTTTCTGAAACAATAGTGTAACATCACAACATAGAAAACACACTATAAAATATCAACTGAAATAGCTTAACTCAATCAAAGGACATTTAACACCATTGAACATACACTGAACAAATAAATTTAACCTATGATACAATGCAAATTCAAAATAAATAAACTAAGGGAAGAATAATAAAAGTAACATGTTATATCGGTATGAAATGTTAAACAATTTAAGAAAAACAATATGCTCGAACAAAAATATCAGCCATTTGCAATAACTTTAAACACAGGTAAATAAAATAATTTTGTTGTTAGGTATACGTATACAGTTACAATAGAGAAAGGAAATATTTTAACAAAATAAATAATTTTGATGTTCATAGTACGAAGTGGAAATTTATATTAGTACCAAACACTTATCAAAGCTGGTATATACACCAGATATAACCCTGAATAACATTAAATAACAAAAAAAGCATTACAATTAGTATCAACAGGTCAAATAAACAAGAAAGTACGATTTGAGAGTACTCGCAGTTACTGACAGCTAGTTAAAAGCCAAAACAATTAATAATAAAAAATCATGCATCAGAGACTAAAATCAACTAAAACACATCCCAGGGATATAGTATTTTAACGTCATGAACAGTCAAAGAAGACATGACTAGTGCAATGCCAAAAATAAATGTATCGACAGACAGTAGGATAGTTAGGAGTAAACCTGTTTATTTACTTTTGACCTTAATTATTTATCCCTTATAATTTTTATTAACTATGTATTTGCATTCAGGTATCACAGATCAAATTTATTCGTTCATTGTGTGTTAATTTACGTTTTTTGATTGAGTTAAGCCTTCCAATTGATATTTTATAGTGTGTCTTTCTATGTTGTGATGTTATACTATTGTTTCAGAAAAGGGAGAAGGTTTGGTACCATTAAAACGTTTAATCCCGCTGCAAATGTTTGCACCTGCCCTAAGTCAGAAATCTGATGTACAGTAGTTGTCGTCTGTTTATGTAGTTCATACGTGTTTCTCGTTTCTCGTTTTTATATAGATTAGACCGTTGGTTTTCCCGTTTGAATGGTTTTACACTAGTAATTTTTGGGGCCCTTTATAGCTTGCTGTTCGGTGTGAGCCAATGCTCCGTGTTAAAGGCCGTACTTTGACCTATAATGGTTTACTTTTATAAATTGTTACTTGGATGGAGAGTTGTCTCATTGGCACTCATACCACATCTTCCTATATCTACAAACGTACTTTTCTTGACTCGAAAGAATTTAAGTTAAGGTTGATAAATCAAGATGAACAATTAGCGCGCAAGATGGCCAAAATATCCACAAAATGTAAATGTTTCGAGTGGATATAAAATCGGTGCTTATAAACTTAAATGTCAACAAATGAAAATTGAACGTATACGAGTTGAAGATATAACCGTTTGATATTGTGCTGATTTAAAAGCCCCTTCATTTTTTTCTTTCTGTAACATATTTGAACTTTATTCTAAAAATAATTTTGGTTTGCGATGAAAATGGTGTCGGATCTGATTCCATTTGAGCCAATGCAAGACTAGAAGTTTTCACTTTATGTCTGTCTCTTTGTATCTGGGTTTGCCATCTGTCTGTCTTGATATTGCACTAAAAAAACGAAAACAGAGAGTCCCCCTCTAATACAACAAACAAAACACAACGAAAACAGAGAGTCCCCTCTAATGCAACAAACAAAACAGAACAAAAACAGAGAGTCCCCCTCTAATACAACAAACAAAACACAACAAATACAGAGAGTCCCCCCTCTAATACAACAAACAAAACACAACAAAACAGAGAGTCCCACCTCTAATACAACAAACAAAACACAACAAAAACAGAGAGTCCCCCCTCTTATACAACAAACAAAACACAACAAAAACAGACAGTCCCCCTCTAATACAACACACAAAACACAACAAAAACAGAGAGTCCCCCCTCTTATACAACAAACAAAACACAACAAAAACAGACAGTCCCCCTCTAATACAACAAACAAAACACAACAAAAACAGACAGTCCCCCTCTAATACAACAAACAAAACACAACAAAAACAGACAGTCCCCCTCTAATACAACACACAAAACACAACAAAAACAGAGAGTCCCCCTCTTATACAACAAACAAAACACAACAAAACAGACAGTCCCCCTCTAATACAACAAACAAAACACAACAAAAACAGAGAGTCCCTCCTCTTATACAACAAACAAAACACAACAAAAACAGACAGTCCCCCTCTAATACAACAAACAAAACACAACAAAAACAGAGAGTCCCCCCTCTTATACAACAAACAAAACACAACAAAAACAGACAGTCCCCCTCTAATACAACACACAAAACACAACAAAAACAGAGAGTCCCCCTCTTATACAACAAACAAAACACAACAAAACAGACAGTCCCCCTCTAATACAACAAACAAAACACAACAAAACAGACAGTCCCCTCTAATACAACAAACAAAACACAACAAAACAGACAGTCCCCTCTAATACAACACACAAAACACAACAAAACAGAGAGTCCCCTCTTATACAACAAACAAAACACAACAAAACAGACAGTCCCCTCTAATACAACAAACAAAACACAACAAAACAGAGAGTCCTCCTCTTATACAACAAACAAAACACAACAAAAACAGACAGTCCCCCTCTAATACAACAAACAAAACACAACAAAAACAGAGAGTCCCCCCTCTTATACAACAAACAAAACACAACAAAAACAGACAGTCCCCCTCTAATACAACACACAAAACACAACAAAAACAGAGAGTCCCCCTCTTATACAACAAACAAAACACAACAAAAACAGACAGTCCCCCTCTAATACAACAAACAAAACACAACAAAAACAGAAAAAAAAACAAACAGTAAAACCCAAATAGAATTTAATCTAGAAACAGTGATATAAAACAGACAAGGCCAGATGTAAACTTTAGACTTACTTTTGTGATCGTAATTATGGTCAAATTTATAAATACCCAATATCTGATCATTTTCTTATTGCTAATGTGTGACATGTTTTCTCTATTTCAGTCTTGGTAATGATTGCAGGGTTATTCATTTATCCACTTGGATTTGGATCATCGTTTATAAGACAGTACTGTGGATCAAAGTCCGTTATGTACCATGCTTATGATTGCTCTATAGGCTGGAGTTTTGTACTGGCAGTAACAGGGACGTGTCTAGCCATGTTTTGTCCAGTTCTATCTCGTTTTACAGACATGAAAGGGCGTGACATAATGCCCTAGTTAGTATTTTCGGATATTATTAGAAAAGACCAAAGTATAAAACAAAAGACAAACAGAACTGAAATATAACAAACCTTGAAAATGATGTAAGCTTTTCGAGAGGGTATAAATGTGTATGAAAAAAATCGAGATCATTTATAAAATTCCTGATACATAACTGCTGATTAGCTTAACAACTAGAGTTATTTAGCATATTTGCGTCTATAGTAAAATCTTACCTGGAATGGTAAAACCACCACAACCATCTACAATAGTATACATAATGATATTTAGCTGTATTAAACTAGAACATGTAGAATAAGTAGTGAGTAGTGTACAAGCTTGATAGAAACTATCAATATTAGAATGATTTGTTGTATAATGATCTCCAAGGCTAGATAGGCCTTAATCGTGTCAAAGCAATAATTAAATGAACAATTATCGTTGGTATTTGTCAAGTTGTTTGATTGTTCCGTTTTATTAATAAAAATTTACATATAAATGCTGTTTATAATCTATTTCACTGAAATATCTAAAAATAAAAGGAGATGTTTGTAGGCTTCAAAGTGAAAGCACCGCATCCACACCATCAAATTAAAAGTAATAGTAGTACTTAGAGGTCATTATGCTGTCTTTATCTCTTCTTGATAACCAAAGAGACAGAAATAGAGAAAACACGAGGAGTAGAAAGTAAGTAACTTATCCCGATCAGAGCCTGTGATGATCTGTTTCAGCTTACCTTTCGAGCACGAGTACATCTTGTAAGTCGCCATATTTGCATCCTCAGTAGTCACGTGGTCATCTAGTAACTACATGAGGGTGTTTATACTGTAAATAACAGCATAACAAAAATTCTGATGTTAAGTTGATATCTGATCAAGGTAGTTCATTAACATATGACTCAGGAAATCAGATGTAGATCTATAGAAATAATAAAAACAACTTGATTCTTATAAATTCTAGTAAAAATATCAAAATATTTGTAAGTGTAAGAATATTGTTAGCCACATATTTAACTAAATGTGTTTTTAATATAATTCCAATTACAAGGCAAAACGATATATTTTTAACATTCATTGAATAATTTGTGAAAATAAATCGTTTGATAACCAAAGTCCGAGAAAATCTGGGGTAATGTAATCCTGCAATCATTACCAGGACTGAAATAGAGAAAAAATGTCACACATTAACAATAATTCTGCAATCATTACCAAGACTGAAATAGAGAGAATATGTCACACATTAACAATAACCCTGCAATCATTACCAAGACTGAAACAGAGAAACATGCCACACATTAACAATAAACCTGCAATCATCACCAAGAATGAAATAGAGAGAACATGTCACACATTAACAATAATCCTGCAATCATTACCAAGACTGAAATAGAGAGAACACGTCACACATTAACAATAAACCTGCAATCATCACCAAGAATGAAATAGAGAGAACATGTCACACATTAACAATAATCCTGCAATCATTACCAAGACTGAAATAGAGAGAACATGTCACACATTAACAATAATCCTGCAATCATTACCAAGACTGAAATAGAGAGAACATGTCACACATTAACAATAATCCTGCAATCATTACCAAGACTGAAATAGAGAACATGTCACACATTAACAATAACCCTGCAACCATTACCAAGACTGAAATAGAGAGAACATGTCACACATTAACAATAATCCTGCAATCATTACCAAGACTGAAATAGAGAGAACATGTCACACATTAGCAATAACCCTGCAACCATTACCAAGACTGAAACAGAGAAACATGTCACACATTAACAATAACCCTGCAATCATTACCAAGACTGAAATAGAGAGAACATGTCACACATTAACAATAAACCTGCAATCATCACCAAGAATGAAATAGAGAGAACATGTCACACATCAACAATAACCCTGCAATCATTACCCAGACTGAAATAGAGAGAACATGTCACACATTAACAATAAACCTGCAATCATCACCAAGAATGAAATAGAGAGAACATGTCACACATCAACAATAACCCTGCAATCATTACCCAGACTGAAATAGAGAAAACATGTCACACGTTAACAATAACTCTGCAATCATTACCAAGACTGAAATAGAGAGAACATGTCACACATTAACAATAACCCTGCAATCATTACCAAGACTGAAATAGAGAGAACATGTCACACATTAACAATAATCCTGCAATCATTACCAAGACTGAAATAGAGAGAACATGTCACACATTAACAATAATCCTGCAATCATTACCAAGACTGAAATAGAGAGAACACGTCACACATTAACAATAAACCTGCAATCATCACCAAGAATGAAATAGAGAGACATGTCACACATTAACAATAATCCTGCAATCATCACCAAGAATGAAATAGAGAACATGTCACACATTAACAATAATCCTGCAATCTTTACCAAGACTGAAATAGAGAGAACATGTCACACATTAACAATAATCCTGCAATCATTACCAAGACTGAAATAGAACATGTCACACATTAACACTAATCCTGCAATCTTTACCAAGACTGAAATAGAGAGAACATGTCACACATTAACAATAACCCTGCAATCATTACCAAGAATGAAATAGAGAGAACATGTCACACATTAACAATAATCCTGCAATCATTACCAAGACTGAAATAGAGAGAACATGTCACACATTAACAATAATCCTGCAATCATTACCAAGACTGAAATAGAGAGAACATGTCACACATTAACAATAAACCTGCAATCATCACCAAGAATGAAATAGAGAGAACATGTCACACATTAACAATAATCCTGCAATCATCACCAAGAATGAAATAGAGAGAACATGTCACACATTAACAATAATCCTGCAATCTTTACCAAGACTGAAATAGAGAGAACATGTCACACATTAACACTAATCCTGCAATCTTTACCAAGACTGAAATAGAGAGAACATGTCACACATTAACAATAATCCTGCAATCTTTACCAAGACTGAAATAGAGAGAACATGTCACACATTAACAATAACCCTGCAACCATTACCAAGACTGAAATAGAGAACATGTCACACATTAACAATAATCCTGCAATCATTACCAAGACTGAAATAGAGAGAACATGTCACACATTAACAATAAACCTGCAATCATCACCAAGAATGAAATAGAGAGAACATGTCACACATTAACAATAACTCTGCAATCATTACCAAGACTGAAATAGAGAGAACATGTCACACATTAGCAATAACTCTGCAATCATTACCAAGACTGAAATAGAGAGAACATGTCACACATTAACAATAACCCTGCAATCATTACCAAGACTGAAATAGAGAGAACATGTCACACATTAACAATAACCCTGCAACCATTACCAAGACTGAAATAGAGAAAACATGTCACACGTTAACAATAATCCTGCAATCATTACCAAGACTGAAATAGAGAGAACATGTCACACATTAACAATAACCCTGCAATCTTTACCAAGGCTGAAACAGAGAGAACACGTCACACATTAACAATAACTCTGCAATCATTACCAAGACTGAAATAAAGAAAACATGTCACACATCAACAATAACCCTGCAATCATTACCCAGACTGAAATAGAGAAAACATGTCACACGTTAACAATAACTCTGCAATCATTACCAAGACTGAAATAGAGAAACATGTCACACATTAACAATAATCCTGCAATCATAACCAAGACTGAAATAGAGAGAACATGTCACACATTAGCAATAACTCTGCAATCATTACCAAGACTGAAACAGAGAAAACATGCCACACATTAACAATAAACCTGCAATCATTACCCAGACTGAAATAGAGAGAACATGTCACACATTAGCAATAACTCTGCAATCATTACCAAGACTGAAATAGAGAGAACACGTCACACATTAACAATAAACCTGCAATCATTACCAAGACTGAAATAGAGAGAACATGTCACACATTAACAATAACCCTGCAACCATAACCAAGACTGAAATAGAGAGAACATGTCACACATTAGCAATAACTCTGCAATCATTACCAAGACTGAAACAGAGAAAACATGCCACACATTAACAATAAACCTGCAATCATTACCCAGACTGAAATAGAGAGAACATGTCACACATTAGCAATAACTCTGCAATCATTACCAAGACTGAAATAGAGAGAACACGTCACACATTAACAATAAACCTGCAATAATTACCAAGAATGAAATAGAGAAACATGCCACACATTAACAATAACCCTGCAACCATAACCAAGACTGAAATAGAGAGAACATGTCACACATTAGCAATAACTCTGCAATCATTACCAAGACTGAAATAGAGAGAACATGTCACACATTAACAATAACCCTGCAATCATTACCAAGACTGAAATAGAGAACATGTCACACATTAACAATAACTCTGCAATCATTACCAAGACTGAAATAGAGAGAACATGTCACACATTAACAATAATCCTGCAATCATTACCAAGACTGAAATAGAGAGAACATGTCACACATTAACAATAACTCTGCAATCATCACCAAGAATGAAATAGAGAGAACATGCCACACATTAACAATAACTCTGCAATCATTACCAAGACTGAAATAGAGAGAACATGTCACACATTAACAATAAACCTGCAATCATTACCCAGACTGAAATAGAGAGAACATGTCACACATTAACAATAACCCTGCAATCATTACCCAGACTCAAATAGAGAGAACACGTCACACATTAGCAATAACTCTGCAATCATTACCCAGACTCAAATAGAGAGAACATGTCACACATTAGCAATAACTCTGCAATCATTACCCAGACTGAAATAGAGAGAACACGTCACACATTAGCAATAACTCTGCAATCATTACCAAGACTGAAATAGAGAGAACATGTCACACATTAACAATAAACCTGCAATCTTTACCAAGACTGAAATAGAGAGAACATGCCACACATTAACAATAACCCTGCAATCATTACCAAGACTGAAATAGAGAGAACATGTCACACATTAACAATAATCCTGCAATCATTACCCAGACTGAAATAGAGAGAACATGTCACACATTAACAATAATCCTGCAATCATTACCAAGACTGAAATAGAGAGAACATGTCACACATTAACAATAACCCTGCAATCATTACCCAGACTGAAATAGAGAGAACATGTCACACATTAACAATAATCCTGCAATCATTACCCAGACTGAAATAGAGAGAACATGTCACACATTAACAATAATCCTGCAATCATTACCAAGACTGAAATAGAGAGAACATGTCACACATTAACAATAACTCTGCAATCATTACCAAGACTGAAATAGAGAAAACATGTCACACATTAACAATAATCCTGCAATCATTACCAAGAATGAAATAGAGAAACATGCCACACATTAACAATAACTCTGCAATCATTACCAAGAATGAAATAGAGAGAACATGTCACACATTAACAATAACTCTGCAATCATTACCAAGACTGAAATAGAGAGAACATGTCACACATTAACAATAACTCTGCAATCATTACCAAGACTGAAATAGAGAGAACATGTCACACATTAACAATAACTCTGCAATCATTACCAAGAATGAAATAGAGAGAACACGTCACACATTAACAATAAACCTGCAATCATTACCCAGACTGAAATAGAGAGAACATGTCACACATTAACAATAACTCTGCAATCATTACCAAGACTGAAATAGAGAGAACATGTCACACATTAACAATAACTCTGCAATCATTACCAAGACTGAAATAGAGAGAACATGTCACACATTAACAATAACTCTGCAATCATTACCAAGACTGAAATAGAGAGAACATGTCACACATTAACAATAACTCTGCAATCATTACCAAGACTGAAATAGAGAGAACATGCCACACATTAACAATAACTCTGCAATCATTACCAAGACTGAAATAGAGAGAACATGTCACACATTAACAATAAACCTGCAATCATCACCAAGAATGAAATAGAGAGAACACGTCACACATTAACAATAACTCTGCAATCATTACCAAGACTGAAATAGAGAGAACATGTCACACATTAACAATAACTCTGCAATCATCACCAAGAATGAAATAGAGAGAACATGTCACACATTAACAATAACTCTGCAATCATTACCAAGACTGAAATAGAGAGAACATGTCACACATTAACAATAACCCTGCAATCATTACCAAGACTGAAATAGAGAGAACATGTCACACATTAACAATAACTCTGCAATCATTACCAAGACTGAAATAGAGAGAACATGCCACACATTAACAATAACTCTGCAATCATTACCAAGACTGAAATAGAGAGAACATGTCACACATTAACAATAACCCTGCAATCATCACCAAGAATGAAATAGAGAGAACACGTCACACATTAACAATAAACCTGCAATCATTACCAAGACTGAAATAGAGAGAACATGTCACACATTAGCAATAACTCTGCAATCATTACCAAGACTGAAATAGAGAGAACACGTCACACATTAACAATAAACCTGCAATCATTACCAAGACTGAAATAGAGAGAACATGTCACACATTAGCAATAACTCTGCAATCATTACCAAGACTGAAACAGAGAAAACATGCCACATTAACAATAACCCTGCAATCATTACCAAGACTGAAATAGAGAGAACATGCACACATTAACAATAACCCTGCAATCATCACCAAGAATGAAATAGAGAGAACATGCCACACATTAACAATAACCCTGCAATCATTACCAAGACTGAAATAGAGAGAACACGTCACACATTAGCAATAACTCTGCAATCATTACCAAGACTGAAACAGAGAAAACATGCCACACATTAACAATAACCCTGCAATCATTACCAAGACTGAAATAGAGAGAACATGCCACACATTAACAATAACCCTGCAATCATCACCAAGAATGAAATAGAGAGAACATGCCACACATTAACAATAACCCTGCAATCATTACCAAGACTGAAATAGAGAGAACATGTCACATTAACAATAACCCTGCAATCATCACCAAGAATGAAATAGAGAGAACACGTCACACATTAACAATAAACCTGCAATCATTACCAAGACTGAAATAGAGAACATGTCACACATTAGCAATAACTCTGCAATCATTACCAAGACTGAAATAGAGAGAACACGTCACACATTAACAATAAACCTGCAATCATCACCAAGACTGAAATAGAGAGAACATGTCACACATTAACAATAACTCTGCAATCATTACCCAGACTGAAATAGAGAGAACATGTCACACATTAACAATAATCCTGCAATCATTACCAAGACTGAAATAGAGAGAACATGTCACACATTAACAATAACTCTGCAATCATTACCCAGACTGAAATAGAGAAAACATGTCACACATTAACAATAACTCTGCAATCATCACCAAGAATGAAATAGAGAGAACATGTCACACATTAACAATAACCCTGCAATCATCACCAAGAATGAAATAGAGAGAACACGTCACACATTAACAATAAACCTGCAATCATTACCAAGACTGAAATAGAGAGAACATGTCACACATTAGCAATAACTCTGCAATCATTACCAAGACTGAAACAGAGAAAACATGCCACACATTAACAATAACCCTGCAATCATTACCAAGACTGAAATAGAGAGAACATGCCACACATTAACAATAACCCTGCAATCATCACCAAGAATGAAATAGAGAGAACATGCCACACATTAACAATAACCCTGCAATCATCACCAAGAATGAAATAGAGAGACATGTCACACATTAACAATAATCCTGCAATCATTACCAAGACTGAAATAGAGAGAACATGTCACACATTAACAATAATCCTGCAATCATTACCAAGACTGAAATAGAGAGAACATGTCACACATTAACAATAACCCTGCAATCATTACCAAGACTGAAATAGAGAGAACATGTCACACATTAACAATAACTCTGCAATCATTACCAAGACTGAAATAGAGAGAACATGTCACACATTAACAATAACTCTGCAATCATTACCCAGACTGAAATAGAGAGAACATGTCACACATTAACAATAACTCTGCAATCATTACCAAGACTGAAATAGAGAGAACATGTCACACATTAACAATAACCCTGCAACCATAACCAAGACTGAAATAGAGAGAACATGTCACACATTAACAATAACTCTGCAATCATTACCAAGACTGAAATAGAGAGAACATGTCACACATTAACAATAACCCTGCAACCATAACCAAGACTGAAATAGAGAGAACATGTCACACATTAACAATAACTCTGCAATCATTACCAAGAATGAAATAGAGAGAACATGTCACACATTAACAATAACCCTGCAATCATTACCAAGACTGAAATAGAGAGAACATGCCACACATTAACAATAACCCTGCAATCATCACCAAGAATGAAATAGAGAGAACATGCCACACATTAACAATAACCTGCAATCATCACCAAGAATGAAATAGAGAGAACATGTCACACATTAACAATAATCCTGCAATCATTACCAAGACTGAAATAGAGAGAACATGTCACACATTAACAATAACCCTGCAATCATTACCCAGACTGAAATAGAGAGAACATGTCACACATTAACAATAACTCTGCAATCATTACCAAGACTGAAATAGAGAGAACATGTCACACATTAACAATAACCCTGCAACCATAACCAAGACTGAAATAGAGAGAACATGTCACACATTAACAATAACTCTGCAATCATTACCAAGAATGAAATAGAGAGAACATGTCACACATTAACAATAACCCTGCAATCATTACCAAGACTGAAATAGAGAGAACATGCCACACATTAACAATAACCCTGCAATCATCACCAAGAATGAAATAGAGAGAACATGCCACACATTAACAATAACCCTGCAATCATCACCAAGAATGAAATAGAGAGAACATGTCACACATTAACAATAATCCTGCAATCATTACCAAGACTGAAATAGAGAGAACATGTCACACATTAACAATAAACCTGCAATCATTACCCAGACTGAAATAGAGAGAACACGTCACACATTAGCAATAACCCTGCAATCATCACCAAGAATGAAATAGAGAGAACATGTCACACATTAGCAATAACTCTGCAATCATTACCAAGACTGAAATAGAGAAAACATGTCACACATTAACAATAACCCTGCAATCATTACCAAGACTGAAATAGAGAGAACATGTCACACATTAACAATAACTCTGCAATCATTACCAAGACTGAAATAGAGAGAACATGTCACACATTAACAATAACTCTGCAATCATTACCCAGACTGAAATAGAGAGAACATGTCACACATTAACAATAACTCTGCAATCATTACCAAGACTGAAATAGAGAGAACATGTCACACATTAACAATAACCCTGCAACCATAACCAAGACTGAAATAGAGAGAACATGTCACACATTAGCAATAACTCTGCAATCATTACCAAGACTGAAACAGAGAAAACATGCCACACATTAACAATAAACCTGCAATCATCACCAAGACTGAAATAGAGAGAACATGTCACACATTAACAATAATCCTGCAATCATTACCCAGACTGAAATAGAGAGAACATGTCACACATTAACAACAACCCTGCAATCATTACCAAGACTGAAATAGAGAAAACATGTCACACATTAACAATAATCCTGCAATCATTACCAAGACTGAAATAGAGAGAACATGTCACACATTAACAATAATCCTGCAATCATTACCAAGACTGAAATAGAGAGAACATGTCACACATTAACAATAATCCTGCAATCATTACCAAGACTGAAATAGAGAGAACATGTCACACATTAACAATAACTCTGCAATCATTACCAAGACTGAAATAGAGAGAACATGTCACACATTAACAATAACCCTGCAACCATAACCAAGACTGAAATAGAGAGAACATGTCACACATTAGCAATAACTCTGCAATCATTACCAAGACTGAAACAGAGAAACATGCCACACATTAACAATAAACCTGCAATCATTACCCAGACTCAAATAGAGAGAACATGTCACACATTAGCAATAACTCTGCAATCATTACCAAGACTGAAATAGAGAGAACATGTCACACATTAACAATAACCCTGCAACCATAACCAAGACTGAAATAGAGAGAACATGTCACACATTAGCAATAACTCTGCAATCATTACCAAGACTGAAACAGAGAAAACATGCCACACATTAACAATAAACCTGCAATCATTACCCAGACTCAAATAGAGAGAACATGTCACACATTAGCAATAACTCTGCAATCATTACCAAGACTGAAATAGAGAGAACACGTCACACATTAACAATAAACCTGCAATCATTACCAAGACTGAAATAGAGAGAACATGTCACACGTTAACAATAATCCTGCAATCTTTACCAAGACTGAAATAGAGAGAACATGCCACACATTAACAATAACCCTGCAATCATTACCAAGACTGAAATAGAGAAAACATGTCACACATTAACAATAACCCTGCAATCATTACCAAGACTGAAATAGAGAGAACATGCCACACATTAACAATAACTCTGCAATCATTACCAAGACTGAAATAGAGAAAACATGTCACACATTAACAATAACCCTGCAATCATTACCAAGACTGAAATAGAGAAACATGTCACACATTAACAATAACCCTGCAATCATTACCAAGACTGAAATAGAGAGAACATGCCACACATTAACAATAACTCTGCAATCATTACCAAGACTGAAATAGAGAAAACATGCCACATTAACAATAATCCTGCAATCATTACCAAGACTGAAATAGAGAGAACATGTCACACGTTAACAATAACTCTGCAATTATTACCAAGACTGAAATAGAGAAAACATGCCACACATTAACAATAATCCTGCAATCATTACCAAGACTGAAATAGAGAAAACATGCCACACATTAACAATAATCCTGCAATCATTACCAAGACTGAAATAGAGAGAACATGTCACACGTTAACAATAACTCTGCAATCATTACCCAGACTGAAATAGAGAAAACATGCCACACATTAACAATAATCCTGCAATCATTACCAAGACTGAAATAGAGAGAACATGTCACACGTTAACAATAACTCTGCAATCATTACCAAGACTGAAATAGAGAAAACATGTCACACTTTAACAACAATTGCCGTAAAAATTTGGAAATTAGTTATATATAGATATAAGAAGATGTGGTATGAGTGCCAATGAGACAACTCTCCATCCAAGTCAAAATTTATAAAAGTAAACCATTATAGGTCAAAGTACGGTCTTCAACACGGAGCCTTGGCTCACACCGAACAGAAAGCTATAAAGGGCCCCAAAAATTACTAGTGTAAAACCATTCAAACGGGAAAACCAACGGTCTAATCTATATAAAAAACTAGAAACGAGAAACACTTATGAACCACATCAACAAACGACAACTACTGAACATCAGATTCCTGACTTAGGACAGGTGCAAACAAATGCAGCGGGTTTAAACGTTTTAATAGGTACCAAACCTTCACCATTTTTCTGAAACAATATACATATATATAAATAAACATGTGAGGTATACCTCGATTGGTTTTTGTTCCCATAACTTTTGCGGATACAAGTATTCCCTGCATATTCAGTACGAGACCAAATCAACAAACAATTCAAGAGAACAGGTATTGGACGGGGATTAAAGCCGGGAAATGTGGACTGCCACTATAAAAAGACAACACGGACATGTTACAATGGTTATACAACAAGCATATTGTGTAACTCCCCATCGGATTCAACATACCGTTTCTAACCGGACGCGGCTGGGTATTTATACATCCCAAACAGTCAAGCAGACGCTCCTCATGAACGGTATTATTATAGCCCGGGAAAAGTCAAATTAGGGAGCTACCATTTGATTTTTATGGGGGGGCTAGGATGAAAAATTTTGTCCTGCCTTTTATTTATCCTCTATTCGGTCCTGCCTTTTGCTTTTAGTTTATTCTGACTTTTTACATAAATTGTCATCCTGCCTTTTTTTGCAAATAATCTCATCCTGCCTTTTTTTACTCAAAACTCCTGTCCTGCCTATTTTTTCAAATTTCATCCTAGCCCCCATAAAAATCAAATGGTAGCTCCTTACAATATCTCTACTCCACAACAACCCTTTTAAGTTAAAACTGCCTTATTCAAAACTGGAAATTAAGGAAACGCATCGTCCTATATCATGCTTGTGAATCAACTATTTAATTTTTATCCGTTTTAGAATGTTTTTCTCTTGATAAGTATACAAGAAATACAAATATTACATAATAATCGGAAATCTGGGAAATGGAAACGTCAGTCAGAATTATATAAGAAGACATATTTAGATTATTGTAAAATAAAAGTCAATACTATTTTTACTGTTTATTGAATAGGGATTGGTTATGTAACTAAATAGCTATAATACATTTGTTTTACGGGACGATATAATTGTTTAAACAATTACATGATATTGATAGTATGATTTATCAAGATGATTAAAGGCACTTGATACTACATTAACTATTTAAGATTTAGTCATACTGTTTAGTTGTTGTGCAGTGTAGTGTAGATTGTTGCTTGGCTTTCCGTCGTGTTTCTTTATGGCCGTTGTATTGTATGTTATGCTTTAACTTGTGGCTTTTGATCTTTCCCCCTCCACAATGAAAAAAAAAAATCAAACGTATCTAATCTTTTTTATTCATTGTTACTTTCTACGCTTCTTTTAGGAAAAGGTACTTTCCATAAGTTTAGCGGTACATGTTTAGATGTTTTGCCTGCATGAATTTTTCGATTAGTCTCTTTCAATTTGGTAATGATATTCAGACTAAGAAATGAACGATTGTTTTTTTAAATCTTGTAAGGATATATGTACTCTGTTAGGGTTTGTAAGTTTGTTTAGATCCTAGGAACTGATACTCGGCCTAGAGTTTCATCAGAACTTTGTAAGGATATATAGACTCTGAATAGGGTAAATTAGTTTGTTTAGATCTTATACGGATTCTTGGTCTAGAGTCTCCTTTATTCATATTCAATCAATCATATGAAAGTTCCAAATTGTCAACATTTGAAAAAAAGAAACGAAGAAAGACAAATTAGTTTCTAATAAGAAAGTATTAAATAAACATAGAAATGTAAAATAAAAACATATTTCCCTAACTACTATTACAACTTAGATCCAATCGCCTGTTTTCTTATAAACAATTTTCTTCGTCCTTAGGAATAATCTATATTTACAGGGAAATATCTGGCCATATCTAATATTATTAAATAGCTGTATAATATTTTATTGCAGTAATAACACTATGTCGTATTAATATAAAAGTCTTTTACGCGGAAATCGATAAGTGTGATTGACGCATTTCTTCACTTTCCAATTTTTATATGACGATTTGTTATATGGTAGGACAAAACAAGATTAATATTAATCCCTGGAAACACAAAATATCCTAAAAATTCCAATTCTTCTTCCCGAAATCTAATTTCACGCTATAATATTTGTTACTAAATTCATCAGTGACAGTTTATTAGACAGAATACAAATGGCGATAATATCTTGAAGACGGCGGCAACAAAACCCAGAAAATCAAAATGACGTGTTACATAATGTCTGTAATTGGTGGACTTTCGATAAGCGATAGAAACACTATTAAAAGAAATTAAATAGTACCGCTTCATCGCCTCTTTTACCATGGCACTAAAGATTTATCACATCACATTCAAGCGAATATTGTCGTTTCTAAAATTTAAAAAACCAGGGTAATTTCTCACTTTAAAAGTCTAATACACTGTTAATAGGAAATCGATCAATTCATGTTTCTGAAAACGCAATCGTTAAAAACATACAAATTAAACATTACTGGTATTACATAAGATAACAAGTATATGATGTACATCGAACAATTTTCTAGTACGTTGAAAACTCAATACATCTTTGATTTTTACATTGTCCTCTAAAGTCCGACTTCAAGAATGAGTAAAAGTAGACATAAATAATCACAAATCATAAATCAGTAGGAAAATGCCTCTCACAAATTAATAATAATAAAAAAAAAATACTATGAGTAGACATTTAGTAGTTATATCGCTATTTCCTCGGTTTTGACATCACTGAACTTGTTCATCAACACGTGGATTAGGATATGTTTACCCTTACGGAAAAAAAATCCATGACCAACCCCTTTTTTGGTGGAGTATTTGTTGCTCATTCTTTCGTATTCTACAGATACAAGAAGATGTGGTATGAGTGCCAATTAGACAACTCTCCATCCAAGTAGTAGGTTTTCAACCTGTTTGTCATTTTATTATAGAGAACATTTCATTAAAAGTAATTTAAAATTTGAAGCATAGTATATTGTATAGTTTAGTAGTACTTGTCCAGAGTTGAATGGACATGTATTTAATTTGATAGAACATGATTGTGAAAATTTAACCAGTGGGGTATATGATGTAAGTAAACACTCCATTCAGAATATCGAATGACCATGTTACTCAAACCCCATTACACTTGTTATATTACACTTTTTGGTATTGTTTGTGGTATGACTTTTCTCGGCTTGGTTTAGTAAGTGATTGTTTGTGGTATGACTTTTCTCGGCTTGGTTTAGTAAGTGATTGGATGAAGACTAAGGTGAACGAAAAGTTCTCTATAATAATTGTGTCGTCTTTCAATTTTTGCTATAAAATTGGCCGTTTCTGACAACTAATTAGTTTTCAATGTCCCCTTGGTACATTCCGCCATTTGTTTCAGTAGAAGGTATGCCGAAAAATAACCATTCATGTACAAAACGATATTTTTTACTCGAATGTATGATGATCGACGTTGACTTAAGTGTTGTTCGTTTGCTTTTTCATTGATATATACAACAAAATTACCAAATGATGCTACAATTTGTCTACTTAAAAATATTTCGGTTTATTATCATTGACTTTAAAACATATTCCATGTCTTTCATATTTTTCTGGTAATATATGGCTATGCGGTATGGGCTTTGCTCATTGTTGAGGGCCGTATGGTGACCTGTGTCATTGGTCTCGTGTGAAGAGTTGTCTCATTGGCAATCATACCACATCTTTTTTTTATTTAAAGTAAATTCAGTGCCAACAATCAACGATTTTGTTTACACCTCACTCTTTATCATATAAAGATTTGAGTTTTCGTGTAGCGGGAAGACGCGACAAATATGAAGAAGTAACGACACCCCCTCTTCCGCAAGAACAAGATAATGTGTACAGTGATTTCACATTAATGTCTCCAGTACACTGACAGTCCCGGGGGGCCTAGTGAATACAACAGATACATAAGTGTATTGAACTATACCTGCATGACAATATAATACATCTATGGTCAATGCTATCGGTTTTATGGTTCCAAATCGTACATGTACAAGTTATCAAATACAACTATAAATGAATTTAATTGGGATATTAAATCATTGAATATCTAATTCATTGAAATAGATTATCATCATATTTAAGGTAAACTGAGAACTTAACATATTCTTTTAATTTTTTTCTTTTATATAAAAAAAATGCATTAAATTTAAGTTCATTAAACAAAATTTATTGGAAACGAACACGATGAATAAAACATGCATATAAGTATTATAGTGACTTCGAGTCTAAACCATATATACCAGTGATGCTTGGTCCTTTATGATATAATTATTAGAACCCTAGAACCATGGACTGTCGTGCATTCTTGCTCATCATCATTGAAAATACGTATTTTGCACAAATGTGTTTAGACATAAGTGTAACTTCCACGTTGTTAGGTCTCACGTATTTAATTTAAATTTTACTCGGTTTGGAGAATCTCATTAGATTGCCTACTATTATGTTTTATAGAAAATAATTGTGAATCCGATTATTCATTTAGATATAAAATTTAAGTTGACAATGGAAACAAGTTTCCATTTATTTTTATAACTTTAGGAAATCACGTTAAGTATTTAAGCTGTTAAACCATTATTTATATGAATAACGCCACTGAAATTAAATCAAATTGGATGATTTTTTACATCAAAGAGTTTTATATTCACGACTATATGATATAAAAGCTTATTTGTTCGAATTTACTTGTTATAATGATAACACAATAATATTTAACATGCAAATTTGTATTGGTACATTTTTTCGAACAAATATTACAATTGATCAATATTGAAAGTTGACAACATCATTTTGCAGAACGCAAACCCATGCATGATCTCATGAATATTATAGCACTCTGGTCTTTCGCATTTTATAAACCGCTAGCCTCGTGAATAATAACACCGTCTACAAATGGACATTATATAATGTTTTACCTATGACTGACCATACATAAAGTTATTAGATATATCTTTGTTTGACGATAACACTGATAACATTACTACCCCGTTATCTAATCTCTATTTACAAACTGACCATGTGAAACTCTTGTTTAAGTGGCTTATTTGGTATTTTAATGGTCATATTCTGAAGGTTAAAAACTTCTTTTAGATATATACCGACGAGAGGAAACGCACGCAAAAATACGGTGTTTGTATTGGGTTATGAAATAACATTGTATGAATAGACTATTAGAGTTGGGATTTATTCGATTGAACAAGTTTCTGTCACACAATGTGAATTTGCCGACGGAGCTATAGAGGCGACATATAGTCAAGTTTGAATACCACAAATTTATTGACCAGTCTTACAGTTATAATTGACTAATAGTTTTTCTCGTGTCACAAAATGTGTTGAAAAAGATGACATCCTTATCAGAGGATTTATAACTTAAGACGAACAATAAGCAGCTTAAGTGGACCATACATTTAATAGCCATTACAAATGTTAATGGAATTTGGGACTACGACACAACAATACCTTACGTGGACGACCAGCCTTTCTTCATGTCATCGCCTATCCATTCAAACACCAATCATTTCCTTTCATCGTGGACAGGACAACCCACCGTTCCAACCAGTATCAACCCTTTAAGACCGTCCATTATACACCGGCCATCCATTCCATCCACGTTTTCTAAAAGACCAGCACTCTGTTACAAATCCTCGACTACAGACTCCACAACATTTTTCATCTATATATCCAAAATTGCCAACATCCACACAGCTTCCATTGCTACAACTGCATCAAGTGCACCAAACCAACTGTCACATCTACAACATCAACAGTAGTGTCAACATCAACAGTACTGTCAACGGCAATTGTTCCAGTTACAACGACAGCTGCTACAACAGGAGCAGCGGCCACAACTGTATCAACTACTTCAAATTTATCAGGTAGGACAGTACAACCTCCTACAAACATTTTTGATATGTCATCAATTTTGAAAATTGAAAAATTTAAAGGTGACAACACTCAAAATCCGGAAACTTGGTTAACTAATTTTAACCAATATTGTAGTTTTTACGATTTGTCAAAGAAAAAGAGTGCAGAGTCATTTCCTTTTCATTGAGAAGGTCATGCTAAAATTTGGTATGACACTGTAACTGATTCAAAGAAACAGCATTTTGAATTTTTGATCGCTGCTTTCAAAGATCGTTTTAAAGATAAACAATATCTTTTGGACATTACAATTTTACAAACACATCAGGGAAGAAATGAGTCTGTGCTAGATTTCTTATCTAGGTTATTGATATTAGCTACTAACAGAAATATATTTGATGATATATTGCTAGCCGTAGCAATGAATGGTTTATTTAAAAACAATAGTCATGACGAAAGAATCTAAAAGTATTGAAGAATTTAGGCATGCCGCAGATTTGGCAGAAAAAGTTATTGATTCAAACGTAAATTCTGTAAATTCCATGAATCAAACTGTTTTAGACGAAATTCATTCATTAAAGGAACATATCCAATCTATTAATGTGGATAGTACAATTCCAGTTACTACACAACATCAATCTAATCAACCTTTTCAACATCCTGTTTATGTACAACAGCCAGTTTATCATACCCCAAAAGCACCATATCATACTATGTATCCATCAAATAGGTATAGGGCACCACAAAATCAACATCCACGTCAAAATTTCAATAGGATGCCTCCTCGCTATCCAATTAATCAAAATTTTCGACAACCAATTAGATATCAAAATCAATCGCAAACATCATCTCATAGATGTTCGTACTGCAATGGGTTTTCTCATTATAGGGCCCAATGTCCCGCCATCGGTGTCATTTGCCATCTATGTAAAAAAATGGGACATTTTTCTAAAGCATGTCTATCTACTAGAAGAATGCAAACACAATAGTAATCCAGGCCTGTTCGAATTTCTACTTTGGACAGGCATACAAAATTTAACAAAGTTAAAAACAATTGTTCAAATCGTGAAAATTCAAAAACGCAGACAAAACAATTTGTTACGGATATGCATCAATGTCTTATCCCGGTAAATTTTGGCGGTATTAACATTAAAGCACTTTTGGACACTGCTTCAACAATATCTGCTATCAATGAAAAATATTCTTGAAAACAAAAGCTGTTGAAACTTTTCCTATTCCAAACAATCAACATGATGTCCGCAGTTTTTTAGGTTTATGCAATTATTATAGAAAATTTGTTAAGGGTTATGCCAAAATTGCATCACCTCTGAATAGACTTCTTACTAAAGATACTCCTTTTAAATGGACCACAGATTGTCAAAACACTTTTGATACATTAAAGAATGCTTTAACATCAACTCCAGTTTTAAATTTCCCAAATTTCAATAAACCATTTATTGTATCTTGTGACGCTTCTGGTTCCGCAATAGGTTATATTTTATCACAAGTGGGAGATGATGAAAAAGAACATGTCATTGGTTATGGTAGTAGAGCTTTAATGCCGGCAGTAAAAAAATTACACGGCTACAGAACAAGAAATGTTAGCAATAGTATCAACAGTCGCGTATTTTCACGTGTATCTTGCTACTAACAAATTTACTATTTACACAGACCATAAAGCTTTGACATGGTTACAAACTATTAAACACACAAATTCAAGATTAATAAGGTGGGCGTTAAAACTACAGGAATACAAATTTGACGTTATACATCGTTTGGGATCGCGAAATCAACACTGTGATGCGCTTTCCAGACGCAATTATGAAAAACAGTCGGAACAAACCAAAGTTTTAACCGAAGTTACTTTCATTTATCCAGGGGAAACTTTAGAACAAATTACTAATTCTGTAAAAGAAGTTCCAATCTTTTCCTTACAAGATATTTCATCCGTTTACAAAAACAATGCCCATATTTTGGACCAATAATCACCTTCTTACAAAACGGTACTTTACCAGCTGATAAGAAAAGAGCACAAGCTATACCGTATGAAACTAGTCAATATAAACTTCTAAATGATACTTTGTATCATTTCTTTCAACCCAGAACGAAAACTAGGACATCAAAGCATCAATTGATAAAACAAGTAGCATTTCTAAATATATCTGAAGAGAACTTTAAATTATTATTACCAAGTCCTATAATTTCAATTTATAATGCCGAATTATATTTACCATTTATTCATCGTTTATTAAAATTTAAATTTCCCAATATTGCAAAAGATTGGGCCATTCAAGGTAGACTCCCCCTTACATTATTAGATAATCCCCAAATCGCCTACCATAAATTCAAGCGCGCGTATAGAAACAGGGCGGATCCAGCCATTTAAAAAGGGGGTTCCCAACCCAGGATAAAGGGGGTTCCAACTATATATCCCCATTCAAATGCATTGATCGTCGAAAAAGGGTGGGTTCCAACCCCGGAACCCCTCTGGATCCGCCACTGAGAAACGCGAAGAACTTGCACGAGTACAAATTAAAAAAAAAATTAGCTCGCTGCCATTGTAATACATGTATAAATTATAGAAGGAATTTAATGTGGTATGACCCACTAGCTCCTTTCAAGGAGGAAAATTATGTCCCTTGTTTCGTCATGAAAGGGAAAATCGTTAACGTTAAAAAGTTAACTGGATCTTAATTGAGTGACATTTACATTACGATGATCCTTTGTTCCAACAGAGTCATTTAATTAAGTATCTTTATGTACATCTGTAAATATTTAGAGGCCTTTAGATCATCAAATATATGTTATTCATTATTATAATTTAATTGTACTATATATGTTTTATTTTTCATTGTGTATTTTATTGCATCATACATGAAAAAAAATATAGAAACAAGAAAAAATATTGTTTTATTATTGTGTGATATTTCTTTGTGTTAGTAAATTTAGATTGGTGGAACAATGTCCTTTTCAAAGGGAGAGCGATTATTGTAAGAGAAAATGCAGTTTATTTGATTTCATATAGTTCACTAATTAATACATGTAAAATCTGGTGTGAAAAATATTTTATAGGCAATTATTGTTTAACTGATTATTATCGCCATGGTTACTTAAAATACATAATCATTCATTTAATGCTCTTGTTGTGAATCTAAAATTTTAATATTTAAATTAGCTTGTGTGAAAAAGTTTAAAATTTAAAACATTGTGGAGATAAGACTTTTGTCAAATAAAACTTGGGACGGTTTCATGAAGCTATCTTAAGACCTGTTATAAGATACTAGAATATCTTATGACATGTCTTATGATCCTCTTAGGACTATCCAAGACCTCGCCTCAAAACTGTCGTAGGTTGATCTTAGCAAAGATATCCTAAACCTGTCGCATGTTCTTTTAATTTAAACAAAAGTAACCTGGATTTATGGAAAAGTCATGTAAATGTAGACTGTGTTTCCCATATATTACTAAACGCATTGATTAATATTTCAAATTTTCAAAGATGGAAATTTGTTCATCTACAGGAGACACCAAGGGACAAGGGATATACTCTTGAAGGGTAGACAATAACAACAATCCTCCCGTGTCAGAACCAGATTAACAAAACAAATAGAAACTGAATCTGGTCAACTAACAAATATATTTTAAATGTCAAAATATGATTTCAAGCAAATTGTATACTCAAAGGCATTTTATACAAATGCATCTGTTTTAAATTTGTTCAGTAATAATAATAATAATAATAATAATAATAATAATAATAATAATAATGATAATATCTTTATTTAAAGAGAGTAATTCATTTGGATTAAACCAATTTTAAATAAGGCTCTCTAAATACAATATCAACTATATGACTAAAACATAATTAATCTACTAATATACACATGTAAACAATAGATGTATATAAACAAAATATAATTACAACAACAAAAACCGCCTATAGTTTACATTGTGGCTTAACTTATAAATTTGACACTGTTAAAAGATAATGACTTGTTAGAGTATTTGAAACAAAGAATGTAAAGGAATTGTCTAATTTATGAAAATATTTAAAGCAAACCACAGATATGAAATTTATATCAACTTCAATTATATTTAAAATGTTATGTTACAATAACATGTATATCGTAAAAACGCGAAAAGGCGAAAACGCGAAATCGCGAAAACGCGAAATCGCGAAATCGCGAAAACGCGAAAAGGCGAAAACGCGAAATCGCGAAATCGCGAAAACGCGAAAACGCGAAAACGCGAAAAGGCGAAATCGTTTTCGCGTTTCGCGATTTCGCGTTTTCGCCTTTTCGCGTTTTACGATATACATGTTATTATAACATAACATTTTAAATATAATTGGAGACAAGATTACAAAGTATGTCATTCAAATGATTGTCATATAAATTTCATATCTGTGGTTTACTTTAAATATTTTCATAAATTAGACAATTCCTTTACATTCTTTGTTTCAAATACTCTAACAAGTCATTATCTTTAAAAGTGTCAAATTTATAAGTTGGCCACAATGTAAACTATAGGCGGTTTTTTGTTGTTGTAATTATATTTTGTTTATATACATCTATTGTTTACATGTATATTAGTAGATTAATTATGTTTTAGTCATATAGTTGATATTGTATTTAGAGAGCCTTATTTAAAATTGGTTTAATCAAATGAATTACTCTTTAAATAAAGATATTATCATTATTATTATTATTATTATTATTACTGAACAAATTTAAAACAGATGCATTTGTATAAAATGCATTTGAGTATACAATTGCTTGAAATCATATTTTGACATTTAAAATATATTTGTTAGTTGACCAGATTCAGTTTCTATTTGTTTTGTTAATCTGGTTCTGACACGGGAGGATTGTTGTTATTGTCACCCTTCAAGAGTATATCCCTTGTCCCTTGGTGTCTCCTAGATGAACAAATTTCCATCTTTGAAAATTTGAAATATTAATCAATGCGTTTAGTAATATATGGGAAACACAGTCTACATTTACATGACTTTTCCATAAATCCAGGTTACTTTTGTTTAAATTAAAAGAACATGCGACAGGTTTAGGATATCTTTGCTAAGATCGCTATATACTTTAAAAGCCAAACTTTCATGTTCAATTTGTGAGAGTGCTAAACAACAAATAGGTTTTTAGTTCAAGTAAACTTCACGTTGGTCAAATTGACTTTCTGATAGTACAAATATTACGTAATTTTGTTTGATAAGGGTTGACAATTCATGTCATAAACTATGGACAATGGTCAATATGGTCAACCTACGTCAACAATTTTAATTATGTCAACTATATTTAGGCATTCTTATTTATTTGGGTTAGAAATTACAGATTAAGAATAGTAGATCAAGGGTCACTATGACACGCAGAAATTAGTATATAAAGTAATCAAGCCGCTATAACATTAATAGCGAGTTTCTTGATATTCTAGTTTGGTTTTCTTTCCCGTTGTTGTTCCGGCCTCCTACCGTGAGCCTCCCCCTAAATTGTGCCAAAGTGCATTACAATTGTCGGGTTATTAGATACCACAACAACAACACAAAAATACAACACAATATATTATCATTGGTATCAATTAATTTATCTTCACTAAACACAGTTGTTCTTATCTGGTCATTCTATAAACTCAAAGTCATCGCTGTCACTATAGCTTTTTACCAACCTGTCCAAACTTCGGCTACTACATTTCCAAATTTTAGATTTGAACCTTCAACAACTCAAGCACCTACTACGTATATGGATTACTGTATTCAATTCCAATATAACTTTGGGTCATGCTTTATTAGCATTATCTTTTATTTCATTTCTATTGATGATAAAATTTTGGTAATTAAATCCTTCAAAAGAACAAATATGAATACTAAAGTATGCTTCGAAATAACAACAGGGTTCGATTTCGTTTGCATTCCAATTCTTTCAATTCCTGTGTGTCCAACTTTTTATGATGTTCAATATCCAAACAATATTGACAATTTAACTGTTCTATATTACACCAGGCCTAATTAACACATTTCGTATCCAAATTTTACATTCGTTGAAAATTTCGTTGTTCACCTGTATCCACAAAATCCACGAAAATTGGTATTCAACGAATAATAATGAATCCACAGTAATATCAATATGCTCATGACAAAAAGTGACAAACAACCGCAATACTAATGTATATCCTTTGTTACCTTCTAAGTTATGCTAATATTTTCTTTTCTATTCCTCAGATTTTCCAGAGTTACAAGACGTAGAAAACTTTTCGCCGTCACAAATCTGGAATAAACTAGTAAATAACCATTTTGATATAGATTATTTACAAAGCATTGACTATTTATTATCATACGATTTTGATCCATTTGACTCTTCAAGTCTTCAATCTTTCTGTTTAGACACAATTTCAAAATATCCTGATATATATGTTCCAGACTTACCCCCATTTATCTTTTTACATATAGACTACGTTCAAGAATTAAAAAAATCATACATTAGAGACGCAAACAGCTATAGTTACTAGAATGGAAATCCGTTATAAATTTGCAGAAATGGACTTTTCTATTTTTCATGATAATGCTTTTCAAATTCTTAGACAGATAATTTCCAGCTGATAAGGATGTTTTATTTAAAATTGTACAAATCGTAGCTTTTCTATACATCTCAGAAGACAATTTTAAGTAATTATTACCTAATCCACAAATTTCAATTTACAATGTTGAATCATATTTAACTTTCATTCATCGTTTGTTAAAATTAAATATTCCCAATATTGCAAAAGATTTGGCCAGTAGAGGTAGACGTACAAATTCAGCGTATCAGTGTAGGGTAACAATGTTTTAGGGGTAAACAAGTGAGCACCTACGGCTACAATGAAGTTATTCATTCGAACCATGACAAGAATTTGGCGGGAAAACAAGCATCTAGAACATCTTTTACAGACACCAGAAAACGAGAGTCGACGGATTTCTCTTGGTTACCACATAGCATATGTCAACAATGGAATAGCGAAACGGAAAAACATACATTAAAGGGTAATATGCAGTATGATATGATCTCTTAAAAAGTTAAAAAGTTGAGAAAAATTTTGCTAAACCAAAAAAAAAATCAAAATAGTTTAGAATAATATTGAGAAAACTTGAGCTTGACACACAAAATCAATTAATACATGACCAACTAGACACCAGACCAAATTTAAACAAGCAGACAAATACTAGGATTGATAGATCTTATGATGATAAACATATTCATCTATATTTTTGAGAAAAAAAAAAAAAAAAAAAAAACTAAATAAAATTAAAAAAAAAAACATATCCATTTAACATTTTGTTTCAGGAAGGTTAAACAAACAGTAATTATAAACTTGTTTTTTAAGATTAAATTGTAAATGTCTATTGTTCTTATTGATTTTAATTTTTTTTCAGTCGTCACCGGTAACACCTAGATCTGAATTAATAATAAATATAGCAGCCTGCGCACCTGTTACAGCTATGAATTCATCAACAATATGTGCACTGTTTTCAACATTTCAAGCAACACCAATCGCTACATCAGTACTGAAAACAACAACCGTTACATCGGCACTAACCAACACACATTTCTTTAACGCAACCTTCTATGAACATTTATGTAATATATTTCTCCTAATATATTTATTTAGATTATAAAAACTTAAAGACTCGTACAAGTTATGTATATAAGAAATTTACATGCACATACAATAATACCTTAATCGGATGATATTTAAAATAACATAACGAAAATCGTTTGTTTAAAATACTTATCTAAGTTCTAAAACGGAACATTATATCCTCACTTTTTACAGAAACCGGAACCTGCTCCGGGCATTCCTTTACTACGAACTCCACAACATTAGAATATGTAAAAATTATGTGATAATTATTTTAATGTATTGATGTATCATGTTTCTGTGTATGATTGGTGGAGCAATCTCCTTTAATCAAAGGGAGAGCGAGTAATTAAAGTGTGGTAAAGAGTCTGTTACAAAAACCTTTTTTTTCTAATAAACTCTAAGATAACTCTATCCCTAAAAGTTATCAAAAATTGACTTAAGCTGTAATTTTGCTATTCTTTATATGTCTACTAAAAACAAATGATTTTTAATAAAAATTTTACAAATTGTAGCTTTTTGAATATCTCAGAAGAAAATTTAAAAACATTGTTACCCCAGCCAGAAATTTCAATCTTCAATGTTGAATCCTTTTTGTGATTTATTCATCGTTTAGTAGGTCAACATTTTCCTAACAATGTGGAAGATTGGGTGATTCAAGGTAGGATTTCTCAAACAGTATCAGATAATCTGAAAATTGCCTATTATAAATTCAAGCGAGCGCACAAAAACGCGAAAAACTTGCATGAATCTAAATTAAAAGTCTTAGCATGATATCTATTTTAAAAATGTATAGAATATAGAAGAAATGTAATGTGTATATTGGACCCACTAGCACTTTTCTGTTTGGATAATTATATCGCTAGTTTTGTTCTGCGGTAAAATGATTTACAAATTAAACCTTAAACGGGATGACTTTTGGGATGACATTTAAAAATAACATGACGATAATCGTTTGTCTCAATTTGTTTAGTAATCTTTTGTTTTCATTAAAAAGGTATTTTTGATAGAAAGTTTGAATTTTAAAACTAATGGGTGTCAGTCGATCCCGACCTGCTTCTACAACAGTAGCAATGGACTTTGAAAATTGTATTGTTCTCTGTCAATCTCGAACGACTAATACAATCGACATTTTGCTTGTATTTGTTTTTTGGAATGAAGTATATACACATTATCAATGAGTGCATTATTTTCTAATATATTTCTTCTCAAAGAATTCTGATCCCCAAAATCACAGGGTGCCACAAACTTTTGATAGTTTTCATCCCACTTTGTATTAGCGTGGTTACTACAAATGACAATGTCAATTTCTAGTCAAATGTTGAGTATGTGTTATTTGTTTTATGTTGGTACATTATTGTGTCTGTTTGTATGAAATTAGAAGCAAGTAAAATATATATTGGTGATTTGAGTTACTTCCCTTCTACCGTTCGACCATTAAAGGAGTATCGAGAAATACTTAAATTTGAAAACATTGCTTACTTCACTTCACAAACCATCAAATGTATCACTTACATTGGAAAAACTGCATTCATTTGAACTGAAATTAAAATTATTTTCGACCTATTTTCCTGAGATTTTAATCGCTAAAATTGCATTGAAGCAATCATGGGTAACTATAAAAGAAGAAGATGTGGTATCATGATTGCCTATGAGAAAACTCTACACAAGAGACCAAATGGCACAGAAATTCAGAACGATAGGTCACCGTACGGCCTTCAACAATGAGCAAAACCCAAACATGTGTAAGTGCGCTTAACACCCTCCCTAACATTGGACAGTGGCGTAATAGCACAACATAAGAACGTAAACAAGACTCGTGTCTGTATTGTTAACGTTATTCGTTAATTATAGAATAACTAATCGAAGAAATTAAATAGAGAAAAATATTCAACGAGTGACCGAACGACACATTAATTCACGAATGCCATCCATGAAACAAAATCAGTACATGCAGAGCAAAAAACACATAAAAAGCAAATGAACAGCGCTTGTATTGCTGTTCTTCATCTTTAAACAGTTCCTTTAATTAATTAAGATTAAACTATTTTACCCTAAAAAAATTCATGTGCACGCCCGGGCGTTTTGACGTAAACGTAGCTACGCGGCTGAGCAGCTGGTCTACACGAAGCATCAAATAAACGTTCACATTCCAACTGGCTTGGTTGCGTATTAATTATATTCATCATATACAGCTTAACAAACCTTCTCGACAGATATACTGAGAACAATTGATAAACCACTGAGTTATTGAATTATACTTAGCACATTTGAACCGGTGTGCATAACTTAATGTTTGTGCGACAAACATAAAGTATTGAATTACAAAAAAATGCAGAGGAACCTGATGTTCAGTGGTTGTCGTTTGTTGATGTGGTTCATAAGTGTTTCTCGTTTCTTGGGTTTTTTTTATATAGATTAGACCGTTGGTTTTCCTGTTTCAATTGTTTTACACTAGTCATTCTGGAGACCTTTATAGCTTACTGTTCGGTGTGAGCCAAGGCTCCGTGTTGAAGGCCGTACTTTGACCTATAATGGTTTACATTAGTCATTCTGGGGCCCTTTATAGCTTACTGTTCGGTGTGAGCCAAGGCTCCGTGTTGAAGGCCGTACTTTGACCTATAATGGTTTACATTAGTCATTCTGGGGCCCTTTATAGCTTACTGTTCGGTGTGAGCCAAGGCTCCGTGTTGAAGGCCGTACTTTGACCTATAATGGTTTACATTAGTCATTCTGGGGCCCTTTATAGCTTACTGTTCGGTGTGAGCCAAGGCTCCGTGTTGAAGGCCGTACTTTGACCTATAATGGTTTTACACTAGTCATTCTGGAGACCTTTATAGCTTACTGTTCGGTGTGAGCCAAGGCTCCGTGTTGAAGGCCGTACTTTGACCTATAATGGTTTACATTAGTCATTCTGGGGCCCTTTATAGCTTGTTGTTCGGTGTGAGCCAAGGCTCCGTGTTGAAGGCCGTACTTTGACCTATAATGGTTTACACTAGTCATTCTGGAGACCTTTATAGCTTACTGTTCGGTGTGAGCCAAGGCTCCGTGTTGAAGGCCGTACTTTGACCTATAATGGTTTTACATTAGTCATTCTGGGGCCCTTTATAGCTTACTGTTCGGTGTGAGCCAAGGCTCCGTGTTGAAGGCCGTACTTTGACCTATAATGGTTTACATTAGTCATTCTGGGGCCCTTTATAGCTTACTGTTCGGTGTGAGCCAAGGCTCCGTGTTGAAGGCCGTACTTTGACCTATAATGGTTTACATTAGTCATTCTGGAGACCTTTATAGCTTACTGTTCGGTGTGAGTCAAGGCTCCGTGTTGAAGGCCGTACTTTGACCTATAATTGTTTACACTAGTCATTCTGGAGACCTTTATAGCTTGCTGTTCGGTGTGAGCCAAGGCTCCGTGTTGAAGGCCGTACTTTGACCTATAATGGTTTACACTAGTCATTCTGGAGACCTTTATAGCTTACTGTTCGGTGTGAGCCAAGGCTCCGTGTTGAAGGCCGTACTTTGACCTATAATGGTTTACACTAGTCATTCTGGGGACCTTTATAGCTTGTTGTTCGGTGTGAGCCAAGGCTCCGTGTTGAAGGCCGTACTTTGACCTATAATTGTTTACATTAGTCATTCTGGGACCCTTTATAGCTTACTGTTCGGTGTGAACCAAGGCTCCGTGTTGAAGGCCGTACTTTGACCTATAATGGTTTACATTAGTCATTCTGGAGACCTTTATAGCTTACTGTTCGGTGTGAACCAAGGCTCCGTGTTGAAGGCCGTACTTTGACCTATAATGGTTTACATTAGTCATTCTGGAGACCTTTATAGCTTGCTGTTCGGTGTGAGTCAAGGCTCCGTGTTGAAGGCCGTACTTTGACCTATAATGGTTTTACATTAGTCATTCTGGAGACCTTTATAGCTTGCTGTTCGGTGTGAGTCAAGGCTCCGTGTTGAAGGCCGTACTTTGACCTATAATGGTTTTACATTAGTCATTCTGGAGACCTTTATAGCTTGCTGTTCGGTGTGAGCCAAGGCTCCGTGTTGAAGGTCGTACTTTGACCTATAATGGTTTACACTAGTCATTCTGGGTCCCTTTATAGCTTGCTGTTCGGTGTGAGTCAAGGCTCCGTGTTGAAGGCCGTACTTTGACCTATAATGGTTTACACTAGTCATTCTGGGGCCCTTTATAGCTTGCTGTTCGGTGTGAGCCAAGGCTCCGTGTTGAAGGCCGTACTTTGACCTATAATGGTTTTACACTAGTCATTCTGGAGACCTTTATAGCTTGCTGTTCGGTGTGAGCCAAGGCTCCGTGTTGAAGGCCGTACTTTGACCTATAATGGTTTTACACTAGTCATTCTGGAGACCTTTATAGCTTGTTGTTCGGTGTGAGCCAAGGCTCCGTGTTGAAGGCCGTACTTTGACCTATAATGGTTTTACATTAGTCATTCTGGAGACCTTTATAGCTTACTGTTCGGTGTGAACCAAGGCTCCGTGTTGAAGGCCGTACTTTGACCTATAATGGTTTTACATTAGTCATTCTGGAGACCTTTATAGCTTGTTGTTCGGTGTGAGCCAAGGCTCCGTGTTGAAGGCCGTACTTTGACCTATAATGGTTTACATTAGTCATTCTGGGGCCCTTTATAGCTTACTGTTCGGTGTGAGTCAAGGCTCCGTGTTGAAGGCCGTACTTTGACCTATAATGGTTTTACATTAGTCATTCTGGAGACCTTTATAGCTTGCTGTTCGGTGTGAGCCAAGGCTCCGTGTTGAAGGCCGTACTTTGACCTATAATGGTTTTACACTAGTCATTCTGGAGACCTTTATAGCTTGCTGTTCGGTGTGAGCCAAGGCTCCGTGTTGAAGACCGTACTTTGACCTATAATGGTTTACATTAGTCATTCTGGAGACCTTTATAGCTTACTGTTCGGTGTGAGCCAAGGCTCCGTGTTGAAGGCCGTACTTTGACCTATAATGGTTTTACATTAGTCATTCTGGAGCCCTTTATAGCTTGCTGTTCGGTGTGAGCCAAGGCTCCGTGTTGAAGGCCGTACTTTGACCTATAATGGTTTACATTAGTCATTCTGGGGCCCTTTATAGCTTGCTGTTCGGTGTGAGTCAAGGCTCCGTGTTGAAGGCGTACTTTGACCTATAATGGTTTTACATTAGTCATTCTGAGACCTTTATAGCTTACTGTTCGGTGTGAACCAAGTCTGTGTTGAAGGTCGTACTTTGACCTATAATGGTTTTACACTAGTCATTCTGGAGACCTTTATAGCTTGCTGTTCGGTGTGAGTCAAGGCTCCGTGTTGAAGGCCGTACTTTGACCTATAATGGTTTTACACTAGTCATTCTGGAGACCTTTATAGCTTGCTGTTCGGTGTGAGTCAAGGCTCCGTGTTGAAGGCCGTACTTTGACCTATAATGGTTTTACACTAGTCATTCTGGAGACCTTTATAGCTTACTGTTCGGTGTGAGTCAAGGCTCCGTGTTGAAGGTCGTACTTTGACCTATAATGGTTTTACATTAGTCATTCTGGAGACCTTTATAGCTTGTTGTTCGGTGTGAGTCAAGGCTCCGTGTTGAAGGCCGTACTTTGACCTATAATTGTTTACATTAGTCATTCTGGAGCCCTTTATAGCTTGTTGTTCGGTGTGAGTCAAGGCTCCGTGTTGAAGGCCGTACTTTGACCTATAATGGTTTACATTAGTCATTCTGGAGACCTTTATAGCTTGCTGTTCGGTGTGAACCAAGGCTCCGTGTTGAAGGCCGTACTTTGACCTATAATTGTTTACACTAGTCATTCTGGAGACCTTTATAGCTTGCTGTTCGGTGTGAGCCAAGGCTCCGTGTTGAAGGTCGTACTTTGACCTATAATGGTTTACACTAGTCATTCTGGAGACCTTTATAGCTTGTTGTTCGGTGTGAGCCAAGGCTCCGTGTTGAAGACCGTACTTTGACCTATAATGGTTTACACTAGTCATTCTGGAGACCTTTATAGCTTACTGTTCGGTGTGAGCCAAGGCTCCGTGTTGAAGGCCGTACTTTGACCTATAATTGTTTTACATTAGTCATTCTGGAGCTCTTTATAGCTTACTGTTCGGTGTGAACCAAGGCTCCGTGTTGAAGGCCGTACTTTGACCTATAATGGTTTACATTAGTCATGCTGGAGACCTTGATAGCTTACTGTTCGGTGTGAGCCAAGGCTCGGTGTTGAAGGCCGTACTTTGACCTATAATTGTTTTACACTAGTCATTCTGGAGACCTTTATAGCTTGCTGTTCGGTGTGAGTCAAGGCTCCGTGTTGAAGACCGTACTTTGACCTATAATTGTTTTACACTAGTCATTCTGGAGACTTTTATAGCTTGCTGTTCAGTGTGAGTCAAGGCTCCGTGTTGAAGGTCGTACTTTGACCTATAATGGTTTTACACTAGTCATTCTGGAGACCTTTATAGCTTGCTGTTTGGTGTGAGCCAAGGCTCCGTGTTGAAGACCGTACTTTGACCTATAATTGTTTTACATTAGTCATTCTGGAGACCTTTATAGCTTACTGTTCGGTGTGAACCAAGGCTCCGTGTTGAAGGCCGTACTTTGACCTATAATGGTTTTACATTAGTCATTCTGGGACCCTTTATAGCTTACTGTTCGGTGTGAGCCAAGGCTCCGTGTTGAAGGTCGTACTTTGACCTATAATGGTTTTACACTAGTCATTCTGGAGACCTTTATAGCTTACTGTTCGGTGTGAGTCAAGGCTCCGTGTTGAAGACCGTACTTTGACCTATAATGGTTTACATTAGTCATTCTGGAGACCTTTATAGCTTGCTGTTCGGTGTGAGCCAAGGCTCCGTGTTGAAGGCCGTACTTTGACCTATAATGGTTTACATTAGTCATTCTGGGACCTTTATAGCTTGCTGTTCGGTGTGAACCAAGGCTCCGTGTTGAAGGTCGTACTTTGACCTATAATTGTTTTACATTAGTCATTCTGGAGCCCTTTATAGCTTGCTGTTCGGTGTGAACCAAGTCTCCGTGTTGAAGGCCGTACTTTGACCTATAATTGTTTACACTAGTCATTCTGGAGACCTTTATAGCTTACTGTTCGGTGTGAACCAAGGCTCCGTGTTGAAGGCCGTACTTTGACCTATAATGGTTTACACTAGTCATTCTGGAGCCCTTTATAGCTTGTTGTTCGGTGTGAGTCAAGGCTCCGTGTTGAAGACCGTACTTTGACCTATAATGGTTTACACTAGTCATTCTGGAGACCTTTATAGCTTACTGTTCGGTGTGAGTCAAGGCTCCGTGTTGAAGACCGTACTTTGACCTATAATGGTTTACATTAGTCATTCTGGAGACCTTTATAGCTTACTGTTCGGTGTGAGCCAAGGCTCCGTGTTGAAGGCCGTACTTTGACCTATAATTGTTTTACATTAGTCATTCTGGAGACCTTTATAGCTTACTGTTCGGTGTGAGCCAAGGCTCCGTGTTGAAGGCCGTACTTTGACCTATAATGGTTTACACTAGTCATTCTGGAGACCTTTATAGCTTACTGTTCGGTGTGAACCAAGGCTCCGTGTTGAAGGCCGTACTTTGACCTATAATTGTTTACATTAGTCATGCTGGAGACCTTTATAGCTTACTGTTCGGTGTGAACCAAGGCTCCGTGTTGAAGGTCGTACTTTGACCTATAATGGTTTACACTAGTCATTCTGGAGACCTTTATAGCTTACTGTTCGGTGTGAACCAAGGCTCCGTGTTGAAGGCCGTACTTTGACCTATAATTGTTTTACACTAGTCATTCTGGAGACCTTTAAAGCTTGTTGTTTGGTGTGAGCCAAGGCTCCGTGTTGAAGACCGTACTTTGACCTATAATTGTTTTACATTAGTCATTCTGGAGACCTTTATAGCTTACTGTTCGGTGTGAACCAAGGCTCCGTGTTGAAGGCCGTACTTTGACCTATAATGGTTTTACATTAGTCATTCTGGGACCCTTTATAGCTTACTGTTCGGTGTGAGCCAAGGCTCCGTGTTGAAGGTCGTACTTTGACCTATAATGGTTTTACACTAGTCATTCTGGAGACCTTTATAGCTTACTGTTCGGTGTGAGTCAAGGCTCCGTGTTGAAGACCGTACTTTGACCTATAATGGTTTACATTAGTCATTCTGGAGACCTTTATAGCTTACTGTTCGGTGTGAGCCAAGGCTCCGTGTTGAAGGCCGTACTTTGACCTATAATGGTTTTACACTAGTCATTCTGGGTCCCTTTATAGCTTGCTGTTCGGTGTGAACCAAGGCTCCGTGTTGAAGGCCGTACTTTGACCTATAATGGTTTTACATTAGTCATTCTGGAGCCCTTTATAGCTTGCTGTTCGGTGTGAACCAAGGCTCCGTGTTGAAGGCCGTACTTTGACCTATAATTGTTTACACTAGTCATTCTGGAGACCTTTATAGCTTACTGTTCGGTGTGAACCAAGGCTCCGTGTTGAAGGCCGTACTTTGACCTATAATTGTTTACATTAGTCATGCTGGAGACCTTTATAGCTTACTGTTCGGTGTGAACCAAGGCTCCGTGTTGAAGGCCGTACTTTGACCTATAATGGTTTACACTAGTCATTCTGGAGCCCTTTATAGCTTGCTGTTCGGTGTGAGTCAAGGCTCCGTGTTGAAGACCGTACTTTGACCTATAATGGTTTACACTAGTCATTCTGGAGACCTTTATAGCTTACTGTTCGGTGTGAGTCAAGGCTCCGTGTTGAAGACCGTACTTTGACCTATAATGGTTTACATTAGTCATTCTGGAGACCTTTATAGCTTACTGTTCGGTGTGAACCAAGGCTCCGTGTTGAAGGCCGTACTTTGACCTATAATTGTTTTACATTAGTCATTCTGGGGCCCTTTATAGCTTACTGTTCGGTGTGAGCCAAGGCTCCGTGTTGAAGGCCGTACTTTGACCTATAATGGTTTACACTAGTCATTCTGGAGACCTTTATAGCTTACTGTTCGGTGTGAACCAAGGCTCCGTGTTGAAGGCCGTACTTTGACCTATAATTGTTTACATTAGTCATGCTGGAGACCTTTATAGCTTACTGTTCGGTGTGAACCAAGGCTCCGTGTTGAAGGTCGTACTTTGACCTATAATGGTTTACACTAGTCATTCTGGAGACCTTTATAGCTTACTGTTCGGTGTGAACCAAGGCTCCGTGTTGAAAGCCGTACTTTGACCTATAATTGTTTTACACTAGTCATTCTGGAGACCTTTATAGCTTACTGTTCGGTGTGAGCCAAGGCTCCGTGTTGAAGGTCGTACTTTGACCTATAATTGTTTTACACTAGTCATTCTGGAGACCTTTATAGCTTACTGTTCGGTGTGAACCAAGGCTCCGTGTTGAAGGCCGTACTTTGACCTATAATGGTTTACATTAGTCATGCTGGAGACCTTTATAGCTTACTGTTCGGTGTGAGCCAAGGCTCCGTGTTGAAGGTCGTACTTTGACCTATAATTGTTTACACTAGTCATTCTGGAGACCTTTATAGCTTACTGTTCGGTGTGAACCAATTGCAAGGCTCCGTGTTGAAGGCCGTACTTTGACCTACAATTGTTTTACATTAGTCATTCTGGAGACCTTTATAGCTTACTGTTCGGTGTGAACCAAGGCTCCGTGTTGAAGGCCGTACTTTGACCTATAATGGTTTTACACTAGTCATTCTGGAGACCTTTATAGCTTACTGTTCGGTGTGAACCAAGGCTCCGTGTTGAAGGCCGTACTTTGACCTATAATTGTTTTACACTAGTCATTCTGGAGACCTTTATAGCTTACTGTTCGGTGTGAACCAAGGCTCCGTGTTGAAGACCGTACTTTGACCTATAATTGTTTACATTAGTCATTCTGGGGCCCTGTATAGCTTACTGACCCTTTATAGCTTACTGTTCGGTGTGAACCAAGGCTCCGTGTTGAAGGCACTACTTTGACCTATAATTGTTTACATTAGTCATTCTGGGGCCCTTTATAGCTTACTGTTCGGTGTGAGTCAAGGCTCCGTGTTGAAGGCCGTACTTTGATATAATTTTTACATTAGTCATTCTGGGGACCTTTATAGCTTACTGTTCGGTGTAAACCAAGGCTCCGTGTTGAAGTCCGTGACCTATAATTGTTTACATCAGGAATGAGCAAACCTTGATAGCTAAATAAACACAAATAACAAATCATCCGTGTTGATATCTCAGTTTGCCTCTCACATATTAATAAAAAAAATAATACTCAAAATAGACGTTTAAACCCGCTGCATTTGTTTGCACCTGTCCTAAGTCAGGAACCTGGTGTTCAGTAGTTGTCGTTTGTTGATGTGGTTCATAAGTGTTTCTCGTTTCTCGTTTTTTATATAGATTAGACCGTTGGTTTTCCCGTTTGAATGGTTTTACACTAGTCATTTTTTGGTCCCCTTATAGCTTACTATTCGGTGTGAGCCAAGGCTCCGTGTCACATCTTCTTATATCTATGTAATAATAAAGTGTATTAACTTTTAGTATCCAACCGAGTGTGAAAAAAATAAAACTTGACGTCTCCCGTTTTTTCGCCCCTATCATATACAAACAGAGAATCATTGAAATAAGCTAACTTAAGTTTAACACACACACACACACACACACACACACACACACACGCACGCACGCACGCACGCACGCACGCACGCACGCACGCACGCACGCACGCACGCACACGCACACACACACACACACACACGCACACACACACACACACACACACACACACACACACACACACACACACACACACACACACACACACACACACACACACACACACACACACACACAGTTCAGGTCGCCAAAAAAAAAAAAAAAAATCAATAAAAAATCAAAAAACAGTTCAGCCGATGTGCGTAGTTTCTATTATTCCTCAATGTATAATTGTTAACGTCTGTGTCAATTGGTTTCTGGTGGAGAGTTGTCTCATTGACAATCATATCACATTCTTTATTTGCCTGTCCAAAGTCAAGAGACGGTTATTCAGTGGTTGTCTGCAATTTTTGTGCGATTTCATTTTTCAATGTCTATGTGCTCTCTACCGCGGTTTAAAGTCTCGCTTATCCTTCGTCATGGAAAACATTTTTGTTTAGTATTCAACTTTTTCATTCGGTCAAGTTTTAGGATTAGAGAAACAACTTTACCAATGGTTTTGTATTTGGTGATGTCTTAGTGTTTAACGAGAGACATTTATCATTCCGTTTTTGTAAGACGTCATATCAATATTTCTAAGGAGTAACATGACGAGTGTCAAATTTGAAGCAGGATCTATTACCATTTCTGGAGCACCTTAGATCACCTCCGTGTTTTTTGTGGGTTCCTGTTGCATAGTCTTTAATATTCTTTGTAGTGTTTTGTTGAATTATTTGTCTCTTCGTTGTTTTTTTCGTATTTTTCCATGGCGATGTCATCTTCTCCTAGACTAGCGAGTTTTGAATGTCCCCTTGGTATCGCCAGCATCTTTTTGGCTGTCTGCTATATTTGTGTGTCGGTATTTCGCGGCAAGTCTCTACGGCAAAGCTTTTTACAAATTGGATTAGATTGAAAACTTAAGACCATGATTTGAAATCACCTGGTCGAATAATGCACCTTTAATGCACAGCTACGTGCTAATATCTTAATCATCTGTCAATTTTTTGTACTGGCACATTTGGAATTTTCCCCGGAGTTCGCTATTTTTGTGATTTTACTTTTTTTTCAAGTTTACATTAATAACTTGGTATTGTTGCATGCCGAATTGATTTGGACAAAACAGTTCACGTAGGATTTTCATTGAAAGTACTTAATAGAAAAGAAAGGATACGGGGTATTCATCCATGACACAAAATCAGTCTTCGAACAGAATATGTTCACATTTAAAAACAGATTCACACATGCATATCCAAGTTTTCATTTCATGTACAACGTATAGAGAAATAGACATTAAAAATAGTTTTACTGCGAGATATTTAAGAAGTCCTAGTATATGGAAAGCCTGTATGTAGTTTTGTGGCTACCTTTTATTCAGTTCGGTGAAAATAAATGTATAAAACAAACGTACAATTCATCACAGATTAAAAAAAATACCTACAGTAGATGTACTTGGATTATTTTCTTTTCTCACCCCACATAGTATCTGTACCTTCTTTTTTAAGAAATAGCAAATCGACAAAAAGAAGCAAAAACGATTTCAAAGTATACATTTTTTTAAAATTAAATAAACAGTGGTCTCCCAAAAAAGTGGCTTCTGTCATCATTGGTATATAATACGGCTTGTCATCTTATGAGAATCACAACAAGACGTGAAAATGTCGAATTCCGTTGTCAAAGAAGGTGCCATCATATTCATTTAAAAGATTTTTTTATATATTTGCAACGTTTTAGTCTTATACAGTTTTTTTGGTTTTTAGACTTGTAAAAAAAATTGACTGCCAGCTTGAGTCTGGTACGATTACTCGATCATAGCTGTACAAAGGTAAGGAAAACCGAGGTACATACCAATTCAATGATGGCTATAAATCAAATGATCTTTAAATTGTGAAAATAGAACTAAAATATTTAGCGAGTTTAATGTGCACCGTTAAATTAGCTTTCACTTTGAGCATTGCAAACTGAGTTCTATTCTACAATTATGGATCAGTAATTTGCCCAATGACATTTGTTCATAATACTCTGCTCCGGACATGTGAACTTTGGCTATACCTGGAACATTAAGTATCCCATATGCCCAATCATTGAACTTGTTTATACCGATGAGGCCCTCATGGGGATGTCCAAGTAAGTATTCACATAATCACAAATTTTATTGCCAATGTATTTTTTTTAACGACATTATATATTTATTCACCAAATATGCTTGTTACATTGTTACTTGAAGAAACCAAGCTTTTCGTGATGTATCCTGTAATATTCCACTGATTACCCAGGCTAGTAGTCAGCTGCTGGTATATATGTATGTACACATTTCTTGAAAAACAATTGTACAACATTTTTATGCATTATGTTTTAATCTTTCCAATCGTCTATTATACTTCTTTTTAGTGACTTCAGTAATGGATTAAATTTTATTGTTCTGTTTTTGGTTATATCTTTTTATGTATTCTTGAACAAAAATTTGATAAACATTTACATTTGTCAATTTCTGATTAGATACATAATATGATTTGTATATAGAAAACCTAAAATTGTTAGGAAATAATTTCAGACCAAAATTTATATCCGAAGACTAATTGCTTTAACGATACTCTAAAATTTAAATTTGATTTTATCATTAACTCATGAATACTTTTCCAAGATTTTTCTAAAAATCGACAAGAAATAAAAAAGTGGTTATAATCTTCTTCTTCGTTACATACATTACATAGACCGTCATTCTTCTGTTTCCATTTAAACAATAATTGTTTTGTTGGTAATATGAATTGTAAAAGTTTCCATCTATATATTTTTAACTTATTCTCTTCTAAATAATGAAACATGAAAAAAATATAGTTGGTTAATACTAAGGTTCTCATTAATTTGTAAAATACGCATCCATTTGCTAACACCAATTGAGGGTTCAGTTTTATCTTTACAAATTGACTTATATAATATGTTTGTTGAAAAGCTTGAAGCCTCAATGTAATTACCTTTCCAGATCAATTTCTGTCTTGGAATATTTACAATACTCTTAATAGAACTTTCAGACTTTAACATCTGAAGCCAGTCTTTTGGGATGGCTTTTTAAAATATTTATTTCTGCTATCCAATTATTCTTGCAGTCTAATTTTTGCAAAATAATATGTTGAGATATATTACCAGTGTCATTTATAATATCATTGACAAATATCAAGTTACTCTTAATCCAATTTTCAAAAATAATGGTTTTATTTTCAAAATTAATCAGTTTGTTCCAAATTACCTTTTTTCTTATTTCTGTGAAGTTGGTAGGTTTTTTCGTCTGTCCACCGCCTGATATTACCCAACATTTAAATACTTCTCTATAAAATTCAGGGATGTGTTTGATATATTCTAGAATTTTCTTCTTTTCAAAATTCATCTTAAAAATCAATTAATTTATACCAACCACACTGAGATATTTTAAAGGAATCAACTTCCAGTTTGAAATACCGTTACTAATGAGTTTACTTACCTAAGATGCTTTCAGAGACATAAAATAACTTTGTATGTCAATCATTTGTAACCCCTTCTTCGTATGACTTAATCATGGTATTTCTTTTAACCTTATCTGGTTTACCATCCCAGATATATTTATAACATTTACTTTCTACATCTTTTCTAAATTTCTCTGGAACTGTACAGGCATTTGCCAAAAATGTAAAAAGTGGTAAAACTAATGTTTTTATAATAAGAATTTTCCCGATTAAAGCTTAATTACGTTTCCCCCATAAATGAAATAATTTATTCATTTTCTCAATTTTATTCTCCCAGTTTAATTTTTCACATTCTTCTCTGTTATGACCAAAATATATTCCTAATGCTGTAACTGGTTTATTTGTCCAATTAATCCCGGCTACCTTATTTTTACTAATTTTCAGTTTTCCTATTATTGCCAATATAATCACATAATCATTAATTATCTTTTTAAACAAGATATCATCATAATAAAAAAAAAAAAACAGTCCTAGATTATCAAATAATCATGAAACATTTGGTCTGGTAATCAAATAATCACTATAAAACAGCCAAGTAAACACCTAATCAAAAACCCCATGTTATTGAGGAGTTTCATCGATGTTGTACACAAGGCCAACCGATAGTTCAGATAATCCGGATTATGAAAATGAATTCAGTTTTCAACAAACAATTGAATTAGATGATTAATTTTGATGTATATAAACACTTGTAACCGGAACTTGACCTGTAGCTCATCAACAATTAATGAATACTTTATACGACAGAGTACAATCTGGTAATAAACAGCAAACTTTTTAATTAATTTATTTAAGCTTCAGCTCAGGTTAACAGTCGAGTTCAACAAAAGTATGAAGTGAATATTTACTATCAGTTTTGTGTTTTTACAATATAAAAATAAGAAGATGTGGTATGATTGCCAATGAGACAACTCTCCACAAGAAACAAATTTACGCAAAAATTAACATCTATAAGACCCCATACGTTTGAAGGCACCAATCCTCCCATAACCTGGGACAGTGGTGTAACAGCTAGTACAACATATGAACAAACTATAAAAATCAGTCGAAAAGTCTTAACACATCAGAAGGATACACATATAAATAAATATAACAAAAACATATATTAAGAAAGAACCTAAATATCGTCCTTCATCTATAATAGATTGGAAACAGTGTCATCAGGTCATTAAGGACGCTCTGTCTGCCTACTGTAAAAATTGGCGTAAACGTGAAAAATCTGATAAAAAATCTCTAGACAGTTATTTGAATAAAATTGTGAATACGGTTGATATTCGTATATCTCATTTTGAAAACAATTCTGAAATTGATAATAGGGTCCATGATATACCCATTTCTAGAATAAAAAATAAACTGCAAGTACTCGCAAAACGGTTTATGTTCGTACCGGCAGACAAAACAGCCAATAATGTAGTGGTGGTTTGACGCAAATACTACACGGAAGTTCTCCAAAACGAAATGATCAATTCTTCTACATTCAGGTCCGTACGCGCCAAAGAGAGTCAAATTGTAAACAAGTATATCACTTCCACTACCCAGCTTAAAGCCTCTTCCGAACATTTGAAAGTCCCTACTATGTACTGGTTACCCAAATTGCACAAACTACCATTTAAATTCCGTTTCATCTCCGCATCTAGTAGTGTTCTACTACTAATCTATCAGTGCTTCTAACTACCTCCCTTACTACTATCAAAGAACTTGTTATTAACTTTTGTAATAAAGCTTATGAAAATAATGGTATTAATTATTTTTGGAGTTTTAAAAATTCTTTAGAGGTTTTAGATAAAATACATGCTCTTGATGGTCCTTTTAATTCTGTTGACATTTATGATTTTCTACTCTCTACACTACACTTCCACACATTCTTATTAAGAAAAGTTTTTATATTTAATTAAATGGTCTTTTGAAAAATCTCATTGCAAATTTATTTGCTGTAACTCGTTTAACGCCTTTTTCTGTAAGGACAAATGAAAGTACGCTAGATACACTTACTGGAAATGTAAATATATGATTGAAGCTTTAAATTTTCTCCAGAACAACATATATCTACGTTTCGGCGATAAAGTGTATCGACAGGTAGAAGGTATTCATATGGGCACTAACTGCGCCCCTTTAATAGCAGATTTATTCCTATATTGCTATGAATCTCAGTTTATGACCAAACTCAGTAAAGACACGTCATTGTTACATTTGGTTGATACATTCAACAATACCTACCGTTATCTTGATGATATTTTTTCGTTATTTACCCAAAAGAACTTACTCTAATTAAATCTAACATAAACAGCAGTAATTGTCCTTTTCTAGATTTCGACATTTCAATTTCTAAAGGGAAACTCCATACTAAAATTTACGACAAAAGAGACGTTTTTCATTCCCTATTGTTAATTTTCCTTTTTTAGACGGCGATGTTCCTTTGGCTTCATCATCCGGTCAACTGGTTCATGCCGGTGTGTAGTGATGTCATAGATTTTAACGAACGTAATCAATGCATCACTGGTAAATTATTAAGTCAGGGATTTCGTCACCAGAAATTACTTAAAACGTTTACCAAATTCTTTCATAGATACAAAGATTTCATTAGTAAATTTGGTTGTACCTGTAGAAAACTTATTAAAAACGGTATTTCACATCCTAAATTTTACGGTAATATTGTACTTAAAGCGCAGAAATCACTACGTGATCCGTGTAAACTCATCAAACCTTTAAACAAACTTATTAGTAAAGGTTATCTTACCAATGTTGTAATTAGATCTTTGAATATAGTTTACATTGGCAAAAATATCGGTTTTGTCATCAGCAAATTAAAACATAACTAAATTTGTATTCTTTTCAAACGGGATAAATAAATACACACTCACGTTCATTTTCTATATAGAGGTTAACTCTTAACTATCCTCTGCCTGTCGATACTTTTATTTTTGGCATTGCACAAGTCACTGTCCATTACGTTAAAATACTAAATCCCTGGGATGTGTTTTAGTTGATTTTAGTCTCTCATGCATGAGTTTTTATCATTAATTGTTTTTGGCTTTTAACTAGCTTTCAGTAACTGCTAGTACTCTCAAATCGTACTTTCGTGGTAATTTGACATGTACAGTTGTAGATACAATTTGTAATGTTTTTTTTGTTATTTAATGTTTACTTATTTAAAGTTATATCTCGTCTCTCTATTTTAAATATATACCAAATTTGATAATTGTTTAGTATGACTATAAATTTTCACTCCTTTTCTCGTACTATGAACATTTTGTAAAAAATATTCCCGTTTTCCATTACTGTACAAAATTATTTTCATTTACCTGTGTACATTATTCTAATTTTGTTCAAGGTTATGGTTGCTCCTTTGAAATTGTTTAACATACCACCCCTTATTTTATTGATTTTGTATTTACATTGTGTCATAGATCAAATTAATTCGTTCAGTGTATATTCATTTGTTTGTGTTAATATGTCTTTTGATTGAGTTAAGCCATTTCAATTGATATTTTATAGTGTGTCTTTTTATGTTGTGATGTTACACTATTGTTTCAGGTAAGGGTGAATGTTGGTACCTATTAAACGTTTAAACCCGCTGCATTTGTTTGCACCTGTCCTAAGTCAGGAACGTGATGTTCAGTGGTTGTCGTTTGTTGATGTGGTTCATAAGTGTTTCTCGTTTCTCTTTTTTTTTTATAAAGATTAGACCGTTGGTTTTCCTGTTTGAATGGTTTTACACTAATCATTTTTTGAAGCCCTTTATAGCTTGCTGTTTGGTGTGAGCCAATGCTCCGTGTTGAAGACCGTACTTTGACCTATAATGGTTTACTTTTACAAATTTTGACTTGGATGGAGAGTTGTCTCATTGGCACTCATACCACATCTTCTTATAACTATATACGTTACCATCCACGTCAACTCTGTGTTTTTGTTAGATGTATTCTATTTGTATCAATCTGATGAGTTAAGACTTTTTCAACTGATTTTTAAAGTTTGTTCTTATGATGTACTGTTACACCACTGTCCAAGGTTAGGGGAGGGTTGGCGCCTCCAAACGAGTTTAACCCCGCCACATTCTGTATGTGCCCGTCCCAAGTCAGGAGCCTGTAATTCAGTGGTTGTCGTTTGTTGCTGTGTAACATATTTGTTTTTCGTTCATTATTTTGTTCATTAATTAGGCCGTTTGTTTTCTCGTTTGAAATGTTTTTACATTTATAGTTTCGGGACCTTTTATAGCTGACTATGCAGTATTGGCTTTGCTCATTGTTGAAGACCGTACAGTGACCTATTGTTGTTAATTTCTGTGTCATTTGGTCCCCTGTGAAGAGTTGTCTCAGTGGCAATCATACCACATCTTCTTATTTTTGTCATCATAAAGATTCTGCAAGGTAAAGGTCGACCTGATTAAAGGGTGAGAAATTAAGACTGCCACATAGCAATTCCAGTATAATGGATAGGGCTGAAATTTTCACTTGAAACATGCCACTTACGGACCCTCAACAAGTTGTTGCAAGGGTTCTATCACATGCAGAGAACATGGCACTCTCACTACACCAGGCATTGGCCGAAACGTTCTTATTCTACCGGACGTGGCTTCGAATTTGTACATCCCACACAGCCAAAAGAATGCCCCACTTCGGCAAGGGTTTGACTGACATTCGGCATGACACATTTGTCTCGCTTTCCGCGACTTTCGTCATCGGCGAAACATAAAGGGAAAAATCAATATCTCAGTGGCAATAACCCCAAAACTTTTTAATTTTTGATTTTAAGGTGGATACACCTTGTCATGCTGATAGTTTTTGCCTTTTACTTTTTATACCTAGCTCCTGTAGTTTTGTCCTTTACACTTTACACCTATCTCCTATAGTGTTTGCCTTTTACACTTTACACCTAGCTCCTATAGTTTTTGCCTTTTACACTTTACACCTACCTCTTATAGTTTTTGCCATTTACACTTTACACTTAGCTCCTATAGTGTTTGCCTTTTACACTTTACACCTATCTCCTATAGTTTTTGCCTTTTACACTTTACACCTATCTCCTATAGTTTTGCCTTTTACACTTTACATCTAGCTCCTATAGTTTTTGCCTTTTACACTTTACACCTAGCTCCTATTATTTTTGCCTTTTACACTTTACACCTATCTCCTATAGTTTTTGCATTTTACACTTTACACCTAGCTCCTATAGTTTTTAAAACAATGACAAAGAAATGCCAAAAATTACAGTCGTTTTATAGTTAGTGTGACAAGTCTTGCTAGTAGTCCTATAGAAAGACTACAAACATAACCACTGGACTGATGATTTACTATAATTTACTTTTGTAAGTTAATCTTTTCTTTACAAGTTCGTTTAGTAACGCTTCATGTACCTCAAGATTACCTTGTTTGGTTTAATTATTCAATCAACACCTGATTGCCGTATAGAAAAATGACACAATACAATTGTCCATCTTGCAGTACCTTTATAAAAAAATACAGGGTTTTAGTGTAATTATTTTTACTGGGATTAAAAATATTTAGCCTTATAGTTTCAGACAGAAAAGAACTTTGAAAATTGTAAAAATCAGAATCAAGAATTGACTCTGGATGAATCGATACGAAAGTAAAGCATATGTCTCGCATTCAACCACACACACCGGAAATTTCATGTATGTGAAGTTAGCAGCCGGTTCGTTATTCGATATTCGATATTCAATATCCAACCGGCTGCTAGCAGTCGGTTCGATTTTCAAATTTAGTTGAAAATCAAAGAAAATTCAAACATTTGATAACATTAAAAGCATGATTTTCAGAGTCAAGAGGAGTAAAAAGATACGTAGGAAATAGTTTAATGTCCCCTTTAAGCTGTCGTAAATTCGTGTCTTCGAATATAAACCCTTATGTAAGTTGCATATTTGTCTTTATGTAATATAGATTTCTGTTAATAAAACGATATCAAAGATGTAATTTTATATATAATATATGATACAAAAACAAAAACCGATCACTCTATAAACATAAAGAAATATAAATAGAAATATTTATGGGAGGCCCCAAAAAAAAAAAAGAAATGTATAGCGAAAACCTACCGGAGACCACTGAAATGACGATCAGACCCCCCTGGTCATTCAATGTCCATAAAATTCGAGGAAATCATAGACTCTGTATATATAAAGGTTGTATCAAAAGGATTTCCCAGAATAATGTCATCTTCGATATCTACGGAGGGCTTAGATTGTCACTTTTCAGCTAAAATTTCTCAAAATTTCAGGACAAAGGGCACAGGGCAATGGTGATAGCTTTTGATTTAGTTGAATTTTATGGACATTGAAAGACCAAGGGGGTCTCACCCTCGTTTAAGCGGTCTCAGGTAGGTTTTCACTATATATTTTGAATATCAAACTGGCACTTTGGGCCCTCCGTAAATATGGAAGACAAAAAAATCCATTGAGTCACGTTTGTATCTACCTATTAACTAATTGTCTGCTTAATATTAGAAAGATTGAGAGATCAGGGGGCTCACCATTGCCCTGTGCCCTTTGTCCTGAAATTTTGACAAATTTTAGCTGAAAAGTGACAATCTAAGCCCTCCGTAGATATCAAAGGTGACATTATTCTTGGCAATGCTTCTGATACAACCTTTATATAAACAGAGTCTTTGATTTAGTTGAATTTTATGGACATTGAAAGACCAGGGGGTCTCACCCTCATTTAAGCGGTCTCAGGTATGTTTTCACTATATATTTTGAATATCAAACTGGCACTTTGGGCCCTCCGTAAATATGGAAAACAGAATGTTTACCCAAATTCCATTTAGTCACGTTTGTATCTACCTATTAACTAAATGTCTGAATAATATTAGAAAGATTGAGAGATCAGGGGGCTCTCACCATTGCCCTGTGCCCTTTGTCCTGAAATTTTGACAAATTTTAGCTGAAAAGTGACAATCTACGCCCTCGGTAGATATCGAAGATGACACTATTCTTGGCAATGCTTCTAATACAACCTTTATATAAACAGAGACTTTGATTTAGTTGAATTTTATGGACATTGAAAGACCAAGGAGGGGGGGTCTCACCCTCATTTGAGCGGTCTCAGGTAGGTTTTGAATATTAAACTGGCACTTTGGGCCCTCCGTAAATATGGAAGACAGAAAGTTTAGAATCTAAGCCCTCCGTAGATATCCGTATTTCTTTTTTGGGCTCTCTATATATATTTATATTTATATTTATAAATTTTTCTAGAGTTATCGGTTTTTCTTTTCGTTTTAAGAAATATGATATATAAAATTACATCTTTGAAGTCGTTTTATTGATAAAAATCTATTGTACATAAAGACAAATATGCAACTTACAAAAGGGTTTATATTCGAGGACAACGAGAATTTACGACAGCTTGAAGGGGTCATTAAACGATTTCCTACGTAATTTATTAGTCCTCTTAACTATGCAAATCATACTATTAATGTTATCAAGTATTTTTTTTTTTTTTATGATTTTCAACTAAATTTGAATATCGAACCGACTGCTAGCAGCCGGTTGGATATTGAATATCGAATATCGAATAACGAACCGGCTGCTAACTTCACATACATGGAAATTTCACAGCATCGGAAAAAAAATAAAAGCTTACTTATTTGATTGATATTTTTAATAGCCACATCCACGAAATATTGACAGTGTTTTTGAACGGTTATATTATTTAGACCATCGCATACAGCTTTTCTGTGAAATCTGAAGGAAACCTCTTGTGGCGTCCTTAAAAATCCTTCATAACATTGAAACAGTTTTCGCACGATTTCAGGTCTAGATGGTATGGTGGTTAATAACAAAAGTTCGACATTATTTTGGTTGCGCAAAATCCTCATATGACCCTCAACAAACCGCCCATGGTGAAAACCGTTCATTAATTGAATATGTTGCATAAATTACATGTAAGAGTATTGGTATTTTCATTTCAACATTTACACCTTCTAGTTCTGATGAGGAAGTTGATACACAGAAACCAAATATATGGTCACCAGCTTTTATGTGACAGTCATTCACTTACAGTTTATTATTGATAAATAATGTATTTATTAATTCATTAAATTTATTAAACTGGTCTTCTGGTTTTTGTGGTAAATTTAGTTAAAACTCCAAGTCATAAATTGTGAAAAAAAGCAGTCGCACGCTATGTCTGATCTGCTATTCCATTGTGCTTGTCACAAGTAGTTCAGTGGTTGTCGTTGGTTTATGTCTGTCGTAGTTGATTTTCTTAAATTGTTTTGTAACAAAGTTCTAAATAGGGCCGTTAGTTTTCTCAATTGAATTGTTTAAATTTTTCATGGCGGGGCCTTTTATGGCCGACTAAACGGTATGGGATTTTCTCATTGGTGAAGGCCGTACGATTGCCTATAATTGTTTACATCCACTTCATTTGGAACTCTGGTAATTAGTTTTCTCATTGACAATCATACCACATCTCCTTATTTTTATATACAGTCGTACTGCAAGATGTTTAGGTGAATTGTTTGTCATTTTTCTATACTGCAATCAGGTATTGATTGAATGATTAAACCAAACAAGGTAATCTTGAGGCACATGAAGCGTTACTAAACGAACTTGTAAAGAAAAGATTAACTTACAAAAGTAAATTATAGTCAATCATCAGTCCAGTGGTTATGTTTGTAGTGTTTCCATACGACTACTAGCAAGACTTGTCACACTAACTATAGAACTACTGTAATCAGAGTGCGCGCACTGAAATGTCTCGCCTGCTTTACTATAAATGATTGATTTAATGTTGATAGTCCTAAACATTAAGTTTTACTACAAGTATCACATAAACTTAAAATGATCAATGATCCATGAAAATGAGTTCTTATTCAGATAATCCAAGCCAGGCAGACATGTACACCTTACGTTCATTCAATACGCCAAATATAGTTGAACTATTAATTCTAGTATATAAAAAAAGACTAAAACACAAAAACTTAACATTGAGCAATGAACCATAACAATGAGGCCAAGGAAAAAAGACACCTACCTGCTAGACGGCGGTACGGTGACCTATAGTTGTTAATTTCTGTGTCATTTGGTCTCTTGTGAAGTGTTGTCTCATTGGCAGTCATACCACATCTTCTTTTTTATATGTAAACCTAACAATCATTCCATACAACAAATACAGTTGACCTACTGCCTACAGTATCTGAGAAACGGACCTTAGCACGTACATTTAACCTTGATCATTGATCCAAGAAATGAGGTCGAGTTCAGGTGGATTCTGTCTGAAATGTAGACCTTGCAAGGAACCTATATATCAAATATAGTTAACATATCACTTATGATAAGTGAGACAAAATCAATATTTCAGGGGCAATAACTCAATAATATGTGGACAGATGTTTTTCAGGATAGATAAAACTCATTTGTACTGATAATTTGGGAATCCGAGATAATGGATTGCGTATCCGAGAAAACAGATTGAGATAACGGATTATAAATCCGAGATCATGGCTTTTGAATCCGAGATAACGGATTGTTAATTGAGATCACGGATTTTGAAACCAAGAGAACGGATGGTTAATCCAATATCACGGATTGGGAATCCGAGATATCGGATTGCGACTCCGAGATAACGGATTAATTATCCGAGATAAAGGACTGGGAATTCGAGATAACGGAATACCAATCCGAGGTTATGGATTGGGATTCCAAGGTAACGGATTGGGAAACCGATAACACGGATTCATTTTATTTTTATGTGTCCCTTTATGTCTTCCGTACAAACATGATATAAATAAAAGAGCAGCTATCAAGTAAATTGGAACCTAAATACACGGCGAAAAACATGTGCGGTCAACTTCTGCCGCGGGACTTTAAAACCCGAGTAAAGCATGGTATGACAACGTGATAGGTGAGCAAGCAATTTGTAGCTCAAACCCTGTTCTAAAATGTTCCCGCGTTTGTCCGGAATTAGTTTAAATTTCAGGATGTTGTAGTTTTGGTAAACCCCCGGTGACTTTGAGGCACCTTGAATACCTTTAATTGACTATTTTTAATAATAATAAAAAATACAATTTTCTTTTGTGTCGGCAAATCGTGACTAGTAAACTACATATTGGGCAATAGACAAAAGGCTGTAGCATTCCGAAATTGGTCTCAACACACTTTGAATTGCAAAAAGAAATTGAAAATATGTTAAAATCAATATAGTCAGGCTTATGCGATGCAGGTTATACATTATACGATATTCCCGGGCTTGTGTTTCCTATCATGATTTCCTTGATAGAGGATTGCTGCTCACAAGGAAGCTATTAAACCAAGAGTTCCAAATGGTGAAGTTGAAATCATCCCTTCGTAAATTTTACGGACGCCATCACGAGTTGGTTGACCGTTATGGAATAACCGTTTCACAGATGATATCGGATATGTTCCTTATGTCGTAACTACAATACCCTTTCCTTTTCACGAATGTGACTTACCGAATTAGACTATTTACCGGATTTGTAATAACATAAGCAACACGACGGGTGCCACATGTGGAGCAGGATCTGCTTACCCTTCCGGAGCACCTGAGATCACCCCAAGTTTTGGTGGGGTTCGTGTTGTTAGTCTTTAGTTTTCTATGTTGTGTCATCTGTACTATTATCTGTCTGTTTGTCTTTTATTTTGGCCATGGCGTTGTCGGTTTGTTTTCGATCTATGAGTTTGACTATCCCTCTGGTATCTTTCGTCCCTCTTTTATCAAAATGAAGTTGGAACATGTTTTCATATTTTAGAGTTTACAAGACGTGTTTCTATGGTGATACTGATAATTAAAATTGTATCCACTGACAAATAGATATTTGATTTTAATGACACTCTGCAGAATTGAACTTATCGGTAATAAATAAACCATTGACCGTTGCATACTTTAATTTGAAGGACGCACTGTGGATATTTAACTTATTACTTATTAATGCATTTAGAACCTACAATTGATTTTTATTTTATTTCTCAGGTTTCAGTATGATTATGTATAATGAAAGAGTGATTCTTTAACCGCTTTATTTCATCCTATGATAGTCTAACCACGAGGATGCTTTTTCATCCATAATTTAGCATTACCGTTTATTCAATTTGATTTTAAAATTCGGAATGGTGAGCCGTGACAACTTATAGCGTCAAACTTTAAAGGAAACGTAGCTAATATTCGACAAATCCTCTCATTCGCATGCAATCACCGTGTAGTAATTTGCTTCAACATGGAAGATGAATTGATAACATTGAATATTGGAGGATCTGTTTTCAAAACGTACAGGTCAAAGTTAATCAAATATCCCAATTCTAAACTAGGAAGTCTAACAACAGCTTCAGAACACTATTTACCAAGCAGTAAGGAATACTTCTTTGACAGGAATCCTGAGTTATTCAACGTAGTACTAGATTATTATAGATATGATAGACAACAATTGCACATACCCAACTACACGTGTGGATCTGTTCTATTACAAGAATTTGACTTTTGGGGTTTACCCGTAGTAAATATTGCGGACTGTTGTTTCCATATATATATCAAGCATGAAGATGAGGTAGAAATACAACAGAATTTGGTTACGTGTCATTCTAATACACAAATAGGCAGTAGCCTTACAAATTCCAAGTCATTCGGAAAACAGCTGTGGTTAGTTTTGGACCAACCGAATTCCTCACGAATTGCACAGGTAAACATATTATTTTTCAGTTATTAAACAAGTTTTTGGGGTTCATGATTTATGACTATTGAACAGCATTATACTACTGTTGCCTTTATTTCAAATGTTTTGAGAAAAATGTATCAACGTAATATTTAAACACTGTAAAAACGCACAAAGGACTTGTTGTCATCTAATTTAGTCATACATTTTTTTACATACACGATCAACACGATCTGCTTCGGGAGCATGTGAAATCCCCGGTTTTTTGGTGTGGTTCAGTCTTTATTTCTATATGTTGTGTTTGATACTGTTGTTATGTGGTTGTTATTGTTGTCAGTTTGTCAATGACTTATGAGTTTGAATATCTCTTTCGTATATGCTGTCTCTTTTCAAAAGAGAAGTGAAGATACCAAAGGGATATTCAAAGTCATAACTCGAACAAAAACTGATAAAGCCATGGCAAAAAAAAAAAAAAAAAAAAGAGAAAGAGAAAGACCAGCATACAAACAAAAGTATAACAAATACAACATAGAAAACTACAGACTGAGCAACACGAACCCCATCAAAATCTGGGGTCCTCCGAAACGGTAAGCAGATTCTGCTCAACATGCTGCACCTGTAGTGTTGTTCATGTTAGTACAAACCCGTTGATATGTCTATCTGAAGAAAATATAGAACATCAACAATATTTGTCTTCCACACCTCTCCATCCATTAAATTAAATGTACGACTCTTGCACAAATAACTAATTAGCGTTTCTTTGCAGATATTTTTTGCAGTCTTCATGATAATGGTTGTTTTATCTGTATTAATGTCCTGCATGGTAACAGATACGAAATTCCGTGTAGATAGGCCCCCACCACCACACCATTCAACTAATAACCGAAACCAGCTTACACGGACTAACTCTACAACGGGCAATAACACAAGTAATGATTCTGTCGTTCATCACGTGAAGGATGACGGGTTAACTTGGAAGATGAAGCTCTTCATAGAAACCAAACCATTAGATTACATAGATTACATTGATTTTGTCACTACCGGGTTCTTTATATTAGAGTTGTTACTCCATTTTCTTGTTTGTCCACAGAAGAAACGGTTTTTAAATGACAACAACAGTAAAATCGATGTTTTGTTATTTTTTGTAACATTATTGTTTTGGTGTGTTATTCCACTAGCGGTTGATTATATGAAATACAAACATTACAGATCTCTATATATATTCGCGAATGTAACTATGATGTTGAAAATCCTTCGTATGTTTAGATTAACTAAGCTGTATACAGAACTTCGAATATTATTAATTACCCTCCAAAAAAGTATCAAAGAACTTATTTTATTGTCCGTTACGTTTGCAATATTTGCAGTTTTATTCGGGAATTTGATTTACTACAGTGAACTTTCAGAAAGCGAAACCTTTCCTGATAGTTTTATAGGAATATGGTGGTCCATAATTACCATGACTACTGTTGGGTATGGAGATCATGTTCCAAAATCTTCTACTGGTTATTTCGCTGGTGTTATTACCGCAACTTCCGGTGTTCTCATCATTACAATGCCGATTGCCATTATCGCGGGAAAGTTTGATGGATATTATACTGCATATAACACCAACAAAACAAAAACAAAGATGCGAAAACTCCAAAAGCAAGAACATCAGAATTCAGTGGCACCTCTGTATAACACAACAATCAAAACAAATATTGAATGAGGAAAACCGAAAACTTTTCGAAAGGATGAATATGCATGACTTTATATTTGTTATTAGACGATTGAAATTGTACTCAAACTGATGCTAGAGAGTGCGCTTGTACCAGATTATATACATACCTTATTCTATAGTTTTTCCCTAACTATCTAATTGTGTTATCTTATCTCAATCTTAAGTTGTTCGCAATATATTTATTTTTTCTTGTTTGTTTTTGAAGGTGATTCACGTATTTACAATATTTCATTCAATTTATAATACAGTTCTAACTTGGGTCATGCAAAGAAGATAAGGAATGGTTAGAATAAGCTTTGAACGATTTGATAAGAGACTTTCCGATATGAATTTTCCTTGGAGTTCGGTATTTGTGTTATTTTACTTTTTACCCAACTGTATTTAATTATGTGCACGGATCATATTTACTTTGTGCGTTTCAGATTATTTTGTAAAACAATATTTAGGTAATATCTTTTATTGGATCAATTTCAAATAAAAATGACAATTCTTTATTCTTTATTAAAGTGCCCATTATTAGCATAGCAGACAATACAAATCAAAAATTGCATACAATATTCAACCGTATATCAAATGCAATGCTACATTCCTTCTGATTATTGTTAATTGAATACTAAGTATAATTATGAACAAATATGTAGGACAGAAGAGAATAAGTACAAAGCGGGATAACATTGTTAGAATAATCTTACTTACAATTATGTTTTCTAGTTTCATTCGGATACTGGCTATTTAATTGTATTTCAGTTTCCAAATTCATTTGAAACTATCAAGATAAAGATATTTTCTACTTAATACTTTACAAGTTTTGATATATAGATATAAGAAGATGTGGTATGAGTGCCAATGAGACAACTCTCCATCCAAGTCCAAATTTATAAAAGTAAACCCTTTCAGGTCAAAGTACGGTCTTCAACACGGAGCCTTGGCTCACACCGAACAGCAAGCTATAAAGGGCTCCAAAAAAAATACATTCAAACGGGAAAACTAACGGTCTAATCTATATAAGAAACGAGAAACGAGAAACACGTATGAACCACATCAACAAACGACAACTACTGAACATCAGATTCCTGACTTAGGACAGCTGCAAACAATTGCAGCGGGTTTAAACATTTTAATGGTACCAAACCTTCACCCTTATCTGTAACAATAGTGTAACATCACAACATAGAAAGACACACTATAAAATATTAATTGAAATGGCTTAACTCAATCAAAAGACATATTGACACCAGTGAACATACACTGAACAATGTCTTTATATGTCTGAATATGTCTTTAAATAATTTGTACTTTGGTAGAGTATAAAGAGGGTAACCAAAAGAAAAGTGTTGTTTTTGTGTACTATTGTTTGTCTGTTGGTGTTTTTCTTTTTTAGCCATGGCGTACGTTGTCAGTTTATTTCCGACTTGAGAGTATGAATGTCCCTCTGGTATCTTTCACCTCTCTTTGACAGAGCTCATCACATCTGGACAGTAGTATTTCTAGAGGCTGAAATAGTTTTAATTTCGTACATGTTTTCTATATTCTATTTCAAAACTGGTACAGTGGCTACTCAGTTAAAATCGTTCATGTTATCAAACTTCTGTTATTGAAAATAAATTTGAAATAAGTGATCAATTGCCACGTATCATTTGAATAATAGTTTTCACGATTTAGCCATGATTTTTAAAAGTTCCACAAGATTCATTTCTTTAGGTTATGACAATTTAATCTCCTTTTGACTATATACATTGCAGATACTTAGTATATAAGTTAAGATTATTTTTTTTTCAATGTACAGAAAATTTTAATCAAGCCATAAATTTTGAATTATTTCACACTTTGTCACGTTTTTTACCTTTTATAAAATATATAGATAATATAGATTAATATACAGTATGGCTTTTACACATTACTGAAGGCCGAATAGTTACCTTAGTTTCTTACATGCACGTCATTAAGACTTTGGCGGATAATCGTCTAATAATAACACTTTATTATTTTCAGGAGTGTCAAACTCTTGTCTGGATTTACCTTTATCATAAACACCAAAATGTTAGAGATGTTTAAATACGCAAATATGTTAAGAGCTACATGTTATTGTCCAATAGGAACATATAATTGGAAAAAATCAAAAAATCCTGGCATATGTTATTATATTTTATAGTGTGTCTTTCTATGTTGTGATGTTACACTATTGTTTCAGATAAGGGTGAAGGTTTGGTACCATTAAAACGTTTAAACCCGCTGCAATTGTTTGCAGCTGTCCTAAGTCAGGAATCTGATGTTCAGTAGTTGTCGTTTGTTGATGTGGTTCATAAGTGTTTCTCGTTTTTTTTTATATAGATTAGACTGTTGGTTTAAAACTGTTTGAATGGTTTTCACACGTAATTTTGGGGCCCTTTATAGGGCCCCTGTTCGGTGTGAAACCATTCAAACGGTTGAAGACCAACAGTCTAATCAATAATAAACAGTTTTTATAACCAACATCAACAAACGACAACTACTGAACATCAGCTTCCTGACTTAGGACAGGTGCAAACAAATGCAGCGGGTTTAAACGTTTTAATAGTACCAAACCTTCACCCTTTTTCTGAAACAATAGTGTAACATCACGACATAGAAAGACACACTATAAAATATCAACTGAAATAGCTTAACTCAATCAAAGGACATATTAACACCATTGAACATACACAGGTAAATGAAAATAATTTTGTTGTTAGGTATACGTGTACAGTTACAATAGAGAAAGGAAATATTTTTACAAAATAAATAATGTTGATGTTCATAGTACGAAGTGGAAATTTATATTAGTAACAAACATTAACAGGGTCAAAGATTTGTACGAACGTTGTCTTTATAAACGTGTATACTACTATAGCACACGGTGATAATTATGCATGTGGATGTGCTCTAAAAGTGTCTCGTGTTATGTATCGTTCCCTTAATCAACCGGCTAACAAACATATCCATTGCAGAGCAGTCATTTTGAAATGCATTCCATATAAATGATTGCCGTTTAATCGTCAGTATCATGTTTCTAAATTCATTATATTAAAAGCGGTCAAAACGCCGTTAGAGTCGTCTTTTCAGAGTTGTTGCTCGAGACGTTTTCAGTTACTGTTCATCATTCTAAAACACCAACTCAATGATACCGGACATGACTGTTTTTGTTGAGTGTTAACTTATCAAAATAATTGTCAGTAAAGTACTACGCATATAAACTTGCCTGTGCTACATAACTTGCTTTACACCTATATATTGACGATGATGTGGCTTCGGTGAATGTTGCATTTTACAAAAGAGATATGATCCTAATTTCCCATAGAGATTTTTTTTTATTTCTGTGTAGCAATATTTCAGCATCATCTGCAGATTGCGTATATATCTCCCAGTTGATACAGTGCTCTTGGTTTTGTATTATCTCTAACGATTTTCATGATAGAGGGTAGCAACTAGGCAAACGACATTAAAGGGATATTCAAACTCATAAGTCGAGGACAAACTGATATAGTCATTCCAAAACATAAAAGGAATGAAAAGACAACCACCAGTGTCCAAAATACATCATACAAAACAAAAGACAACATCACACATAACCAACCATAAACCAAAAAACTGACTTTAACAAATGGTCCCACATGCTTATGTTCAAATCATCTCTTAAAAAGTTTTTAACTTTTATGATCTAAAAATATAGCGACCGTAAATGAAACATTGTGTCACCAATGATTACGGATATATTCCACAACCTCACCTGAATTATGATATTTTATTACTTGCAATCAGTAGTATGTCAGGAAGATTAGTGTAGCAAGAACAGTTTATCCGTCTGGAACATCTGACTTGCCCTTGTTTACATTTGAAGGGGTCCGTGTTGCTCTTGATTAATAATTGTATTCTATATTTCATTATGCCGGTTACAGTCTTGTTTGTTCTATTACCGGGGGAAATTTAAAGCTTGCACATATGATCAATCATTTTGTTGTTTATTTGTTATCTGTAGAGTTAAACAAAAGACATGTAAAAAGCCCATTTTGTGTGAAGGATAATCACAAGATAACAAACAACAACGTACTTTAACAGGTATAACGCGATGGATGCCATTAGGAAAAAGTAAATTAACAAAATACATAATGATCTTTCTGGTGAATCAAAATTCCTCTTAGTTTGTATTGTCTATATTCTGTTCAAAAAGTAAAATCACAAAAATACAGAACTCAGAGGAAACTTCAAAACGGAAAGTCCCTAGTCAATTGGCTAAATCAAAAGCTCAAACACATCAAACGAAATATGTTGTTTCTTTGTCTTGCGTTGTTTTTAAATTTATGTATGTTTTCTGTCGTTTTTTTTTGCCATTGTGTTTTAGTAGTAACTTCTTTTATAGACTTGTGAATTTGATTATAGGTAAACTACTGTTGCCCTAAATGTATTCACATAACGCTTTATAGTTGTAACGTTTGTTTATTTCCAAGTTTTTTTAATGCCGGCGCCTGAAGACATACATTTCGAAAAAACTATATCGATGACTCCTTCAAAATAGCTTTATGAGACCGCGTAGTCGATCTTTCAGTAGCGGATTGGGAAAAGTTTTAAAGTGTATAGAAAAATAAGAAATTTGAATATTACTGCACAATTGTAAAGATTCTGATTGAAGATTTGCTGTAGATCGTTGAATATACCTCACCACAAGTCGCCTGAAAGCAATCTATTACTGCAGATATAATTGTAGTACGACCTTAAGAAATTTGATGTGTTGTCGAAAATCTAAATGACCCGGCTATAGATAGTTCTTTATTGAGGTTTGTGTGAATTAAGGTATCATGTATAGATTGATATTTTCATTATCCTTTAAAATGAGAATACAGAGGAGACGAATTTGATATTTTTGAAAATCCATCTCTTTATTAATGACGCAAGGGGCTATGTGGGATTACCAGATTATTTACGTCTTTAAATCGACACTTCAAACAATGATGTATCTGAGATTGATTGATCTGAGATTAATCCTGGTTTTTAATTGGGCTCGTGTTTAGTCTTAATTTTCTATGTTTTGTATTGTATACAGTTTTTGTTTTCTGGCCGTTTTTCAATTTGTCCGTGCTGCTGTCAGTTTGTTTACGACTTATCAATTTGAATGCCCTTTTCGTCTCTCTTTAATGGATAATTTGTTTTTATATAAAAATCATTAAAATTATTGACAAACAAAGAAAATAAAAGATGAATACAATTTCGTGCGTCTGAAACGCTTTTCTTGATTAACTTTCATCAAGAAAGCCAAAATTTTCAAAACAAGATGAATAAATACCAAACCACGCGTGTTGAGAGCTATATGACAAACTAGACATAAAATTAATTCTTCAACAGAATGCAACTAGCCTTTGTATGATATTCCTTCACGTTTGACGAAAAATCTCACTAGAGCAAACTGAACTGATAAGGTTGAATTATTAAAAGAGAGGCAAAAGATTAACACGCTTGGTGAATGTGAATGTTAATTTAAACGGTCCCAATTTGTAAACAGTTCCTTCTGGTTACTTCTAATAAATCAATTAAGATTTTGCCAAGGGATCCTTTTGCATTATTGAATCGTATTTTAATTTTATTTTTAGAACTTCTTGTTTATAAATATATTGTTATTTGTTTATCCCTGTCTGCTGTTTGTTTGTCTTTAAAATATTATCATTTTATAGACTAGTCAGTTAAATGGGCAAAAATGGACGATTTTGTGTTTAATTTTAATTGAAATTTTCCTGATGATCTAAACAAAAAAAAAGAATTTCAAGTTGATTTAAACAAAAACATATATCCCTCTAATACTTGTTCTCGGCTCCTAAATAGATAGACTATACCTTTTGTTGAGATTTTAATGTAGTTTTTGTTCATGTCTTCCAGTTTCTTGCCTCAAACTGTGGTTACTTAGCCCAACATAAGAAGAAGAAAAACAGATCTCTGGTTGTTATATTTGTTCATATTAAAGTCGACTTTTGAAATTGAAGTTACGTTTGAAATATGTACTGTGTTTTCTTTATAATAATAAGTTTTAATATCTAGCCATGTCGAATGAAATTTCTTCTGAGGACATTGATTTATGTAGTATTTAAATTTATTTTCACTATGTTTATAGCAAGTAGATAGGTTAAGATCCTGTTGCTTACTATAAAATAAAATATGTGAGAATCATTAAGTATCTAACTGTTTAAAAGTATATTTATATACATTATAAGTTCTGTTCGACAGGTCAGGTTGCAAGTGCTCAAACCTATAATAGTACATACACGATTGCTATGAGAAGTACATATATCTGAAGGGACTGCTTTGATTGTACAATGTTGAGTAACACCTATAACGGATGAATCACATGTGACGCATCATTCCAAAGAACTTGCCTCGATTGTTTTGAAATGCGTAAAATTGCCTTCAATTATTCATTATTCAACAATGTTATATATAATATTCACATAACACCATAATAATACACAACGATGGAGGAAAGGTTTTCTTTATTAAAATATTAAGAAAAAGGTAAAATAACAAAAAATACCGAACTCCAAGTAATTATCAAAAGAGAAAGTCCCTTATCAAATGGCAAAATCAAAAGCTCAAAAACTTTAAACGATTTGAAAACAACTGTCATATTCCTGACTTGGTACAGGGATTTCCTTATGTAGAAAATGGTGGATTAAACTTGGTTTTATATGTAGCTTAAAATCTCTCACTAGTAAAACAGTCGCATTAAATTCCATTATATTGACGTTTTATATATTATATAACAATGTGTGAACATAAAAAACAGACATAAAAAGTAAAATTGTCAACAATTGGGGTACAGCAGTCAACATTGTGTTATAATCTTAATAACTATGAAAACAAACAAATATGTTAACAAAGAAAAAAAATGGCATACAGACACTCTATAGACAAAGCCCATAAGTAAAAATGAAAGACAAGAATACAAAAAAAATATTCCATAGCACAATAATGGCGGAATGTATAATCGCAAAATAATTCGTTATACTGACTGTCCGTTCTATGTCCCTGTTGGGTGTTGTCAGTTTATTTTTGACTTAGTAGTTTGAATGGCCCTCTGTTATCTTTCGCTACTCTTAAATATGATTATGAAAATACTGTTTAGACACCATTACACATATAAATACAACTAGACGAATAATACTGAACTACAAGATTACAAATTATAATTCATCTTACGGTTAACGTATGATCTTAATACTGAAGAGCTAAACTTTACAAACACCTCAAAGAGAACAAACGACATTAGCTGGTTCGTCACTAAGTTCGTCTATGTTACTACCACCATTCTATCTGTAAAAAATATTATTACAGAATATTGTAATGAGGTATTTTTAACCAGCGCTACATGTGTACTAATCAGATGTTGAAAGAATTTCTGCAAAGTCTTTAAATTTTGCAGGAATATCAAAACATTGTTTATTTACGTTTAAATGGACAGATAAAAAACGTCGTCTCATTTAACAGACAAAGATTTTGTTTATAATATTGTGGTTGCAGACACACATGTCTTGTTTAATTAAACATAATGAAAAGATCTGACTTTTGTAGAATCGTGATGATTTGAATAAGCGCCAACGCTTTGATAGTAGCATGCCAAATATATACAGATTTTAGGACCATAAATGTTAACAACTGCATACTTACAATATTTAGTAATGTTTTAATGTACTAAAAGTACTACAAGTACAGTGTTAAATTGAAGACATTTTTTAAATTAGTTTATCTAAAGAATCAATAAGTTGACTTGGATAGAATCTAATATTACGGGCTCTATAGACCGCATCACCTTAACATGTCGGATGCAATATCACGTTAGTAATATCTTTTTTACAATAAGTCTATCAAAGTGTTGTCATATTATTAGAAACAGTGATACACTACTTTTGGTTGTGTATCTAATTGCCAGTCTTTCTATAAGGGTCGTTAACAGGTGGCAAAAGTTTTATAATGAATAACTGTGTGAAAAATTTGATGTAAATAACTTATGCGCGATACAAATTGCTAATATTATAAAGAAAATCAAATATGTCCTATAATAAAAGCAGCAGTAGTATACCGCTGTTTAAAAGTCATAAATCGATTGAGAGGAAACAAATCCGGGTTACAAACTAAAACCGAGGGAAGCACATCATCTATAAGAGGAAAACAACGAAATAACAGAACACTGAAGTGCAACAAAAACAAACAACAATGCAACATACATAGAAACGAACTATTAGATAACAACTGCCATGTTCCTGACTTGGTACAGGACATTTTAAGAAAAAAATTGGTGGGTTGAACCTGGTTTTGTGGCTAACCAAACCTCCGCGCTTTATGGTAATGGTAAATATACCGCTAAAATGACAACATTACATGACGGGAATACAGTACAAATAAATGCAAGAACACCAAAGACAAAAAAATTCATAAATACATAATATAATAGTACATTTCGACATGTTTACCACAGAATAACAACGAATAACTAAAATTAATTTAGGACAGTACACAAAAACAGCTTAATAGAATTACGAACTTTGTGTCTATCACACGAATGGAACAACGCCACAAGAAGTAACGTCACAGGTAAATTTCTAAAAATTGGATATAAATCAAGATAAGGTCTCTGAAAACAAGACATGGGTGGACGAAATTAAAATTTCAAAATAACATTTATTTTATGATTGAAATGTGTTGTAATATATGACAATAAGGGGGTAGACCTGGTATATGGGAGACAACTCTTACACATGTATTGAAATTAATTTGTGCGTTTTAACATAGCAGTAATTTAAACAGTGATCAAGCATTTATGTTGTTTACATTTGGCTGTGAGAATGATGCAAACAGATCCAGTAAACTGTACATGTTAGACACCACCAAGCATTAAATTAAGGAACTTCTTTTTTGTAAGAAACAATAAGCAAGAGATGAAAAGGTAGAAAATTACCATTCATATCTGAAATGCTTAAAAAAACACCAAGGAGTTCTTAAACGACTATACTGATTATAGTGTCTTGTGGCATCATTTAGCAAAACATCTTGGAAGGTTCGGGAAAATCGATTTAAACCAATGGATTAAATAATGAAGTTATATGGTTTTAGTGCTATGCCATTGATACAGAGTTTGTACTTAACTGTATGTTTTTGTTTTTTTCAAATATAAAGGGCACTTTTCTAGAAGATATGATCTGAACATCAATCCTTGTACAAACTTATGCTAATAGATAATCTACATTAGCACAAAGATAGCACTAAGATAGTGTCGACGTCAAAACAATGAATTCTAATACTGAATTCTCTGCTATTGATGACAGGGGCATTTTGTTGTCGGATAACAAACCAGGAACCACGCAAGCTGTTGTCGGATGTCAAACCAGGAACTGCGACAGCTGTTGTCTGACGTCATACATTTCGAAAATAACTATATCCATGACTCATTCAAAATATTACCACGCATGGTGAATGTGAATATCAATTCAAACGTTCCCCATTAGTAGACAGTTCCTTCTGGTAACTTGAAAGGAATTATTTATCATATTGCCCATGGATCTTTTTGCATAATTTAATCGACTTCCAATTTTACATTTAAAACCTGTTCTTGAAAAAATTTCCAGATTATTGAGATGAATACATGTATCCCCTCTCATACTTAAGTTTGTTCTTGACTCCTAAATAGATAAACAATACATTTTGTTGATATTTTAATGTAATGTTTGTTCATGTCTTTAAATTTCTCGCTGCAAACTGTGGCTCGTAATAAGAAAAAGGCTCTCTGGTTATTATATTTGTTCATATTAAAGGCGACTTTTGAAATTGAAGTTACATTTAAAATATGTACTAAGTTTTCCAGTATCACAATTAATAATAAGTTTTAATATTTAGCCATGTCTAATAAGATTTCTTCTAAATACATTAATGTAGGTAACATTTTAATCTATTTTCACTAAGTATATAACAAAAGTAAAATCACAAAAATACTTATACATCGCAACAACAAAAAGACACTAAATACCAAGCTAAGAGTACTCGCAGTTACTGACAGCTAACTCAAAGCCTAATAAAAAAAAAAAAAAAAAATCACAAAAATTCCGAACTCCGAGGAAAATTCAAAAAGGAAAGTCCCTTATCAAATGGCAAAATCAAAAGCTCAAACACATCAAACAAATGGATAACAACTGTCATATTCCTGACTTGGTACAGGCATTTTCTTATGTAGGAAATGGTGGATTAAACCTTGTTTTAAAGCTAGCTATCCTCTCACTTGTATGACAGTCGTATCAAATTTCATTATATTGACAACGATATGTGAACAAAAAAAAAAAAAAAAAAAAAAAAATAGGTAAAAATGTCAAAAATAGGGTACAGCAGTCAACATTGTGTTATAATCTTAATCACTATAAAAACAAACACATATTTAACAAAGAAGCACAAAATGGCATATAGACTAAGCATATTAGAAAAAATTAAAAACAAGAATACACAAATTTACCATAGTACAATAACACAATGACGGGATGTATTAGTACAGAGCCACGTCATATATGTATCAAAGAAACATATAAAGGCATAAAGACAAAGCACATTAGCAAAAATGTAAGACAAGAATACAAAAATGTTTTACAATAGCACAATAACGGGATGTATAAAATAGAAATACAATACCCTGTTCGATATGAAATAAAATATGTAAGAATACTTAACGATCTAACTATTTAAAAGTACATCAATGTTATATACATGATAAGTTCTGTCCATCAGGTCAGGTTGGAAGTGCCAGTACATACACAATTGCTAGTATACTGTAAATTCAGAAATTATTGCGTGCATTTATCATTGCGATTTTGTCATTTTTGACTGAAATGCGATTTAAATTATAGCGATTTTGAGAAAAATTCCTGTTTAATTCTTAAAAAAATTTAAACTGCGAGTTTAAATTATTGCGATTATAACCCTGTCGCATTTTCCGCAATAATAAAAACATCGCAATAATTTCTGAATTTACAGTATATTAATGTTGTTTGTGCAGTATTTAGACCCCTCTACCAAGAAATTTGTTTTGCATGCACACGTATACAAATTGCGGTTTTTATCCAACGCAATCATAGGTTTGAACGTTGTTTTCAATTTAGACTTATATGATCCGTTCATCCTATTTCGACTCTTCAAAATTCAAGAGTCTATCCTAAATTGAGGTAAATTATATGGCCTTCCAAATACCGTTTCGATTCCTAACATCACTGAAGAGACATTAATTGTCGAAATCCGGATATGGTGTACCAATTTTGCACCTCATGTTTGCGGTATACCATCTTTTCCGCAAGTTTATTGTTTTCTGTTTGGTATCAAATTAATAATTAAGATCCATTTTATTACATCTGGTGATCCGTTTTTTTGGCAATCGCCATGGCAGTCAGCAGGGTTTAAGAACATCCGTTGTTCGACCTGCTAGTCAAATGCGTTTTGTTAAAATATTATTTTCACTTTTTTGGTCTTTTGGAAAATGTTGTTTGTGCAGTATTTAGACCCTCTACCAAGAAATTTGTTTTGCATGCACACGTATAAGAATTGTGGTTTTATCCAACGTAATCATAGGTTTGAACGTTGTTTTCAATTTAGTCTTGTTTATATATGTAGAACTCTAAAGTGCGATGGTACTCTAAAAGTGCGATGGTCACGCTAAAGTGCGATGGTCTACGCTAAAGTACGATAGTGTCTCACGCTAAAGTGCGATGCTTGTTTGTTCGCTAAAGTACGATGGTATATCACTCTAAAGTGCAATGTACCAAAAGGGTAAGATTCGTGGGATTAAAACGTTAAAAGTACACCGAGGTTAAAAATAGTCTTTTATCAAAAGCTAGTATGCTAAGGAATAACATATATGATAGCCTTTATGATTTACAGAAAGGCTTAAGTGATTGTTTCTAAATTTGGAAGACCGACCACGTAATAATTGCTAAAAAGGTATTTAAGTGTCACACAATACTATATTTCCTGTAAAATATAATTGTAACAATTCGGAGCGTATTGAATATTTGGATAATTGGTGTAGCTTGCCGTTCATACTAATGTGACAACCTCCCTTACAGTCGTCATTGAAAATTACTATTACAAAATTCGTTCATTGTCGGAATATACAACTTTTATTTGTATAAGCTTTAATTTAAATGCAAGAGAAAGGCAATGTTCGCCGAGATTTTTCCTTTTTCGTAGCGAGTACAAATACATGTTTTATTTTCATATAATGTACAAACTGATAAATGTTTTAGCAGACAATTTATAATTTACGCATGAAAACATGTACCTCTATTTTACCGACGTTACTTTTCATTAAAATCGACAGTACTTTAACGGTGATCGCATGCAAAGGAAACTGCCACATAAACAATGATTGAAATGTATCCGATCGCTTCAAATAGAAGCAGGATACAGGATACGTATGCGTATAATATTTTGTATCTATAAAGTAAAATGGTTGACTGTAGGATGCAAGTCCGTCTTTCATCAAAAAAAAAACATCGTGCTTCAGCCGACAAAAAACGGTTAAGTTTAAATCAATTACTAGTAAGTCATGGACATTTAGTGTAAAAGTTGTTACCGGTAATAAAATATTCTTAATTTATCTTCCCGCATGTTAATTTTTGGTTTGTATAAACGACTGTTAACGTCATTATCAAAGTAAGTTTTTAACGTCTATATTTTCGCGGACCATCGGACTTTAGCGTATGGAAGCATCGCACTTTAGCGTAGACCATCGCACTTTAGCGTGACCATCGTACTTTAGCGTCCCCATCGCACTTTAGAGTCCTACATATATATATATATACAAGAAAAAGTAAAAGTAGAATCCGTATGCTGGTAACATATAAGAAAATTAATAAAAGATAATAACGGTTTCAATTCATCATTCTTACAAGCGCTTTCACTGCTTTCACAGATCTTCAGGTAATGTGACTTGTATACATAAGTGTAATAGAAAACAATTGATTGACGTTAACAATAGTAGGACGTTTACAAATACAAGGGAGACTACTAATGTCATTTTAAGTCTTTAAAATGTTACGTTAAAATTAAAATATTATTTATCATTTAATCCCGGGTTGAGAATGTTTATGAATAATTCTTTTTCTTCCTCCGGAGAAAATCATTTTGACGATTGACTATATACAATGGAAATATTTTAAATCGTCCATTAGAACAACGATGGAAATGGTCGTTAGCCCTGATGATTGTTAAATCTTTATGGTTGGTTTGCTGTCTATGTAAAGTCATTCTAGTCCGCAGTTAATTTTTTGTCTCTCCAACATAGAATTCCTCACAATTTGAACAAATGAGAGAATAGATGACGTTTGAATTTTTACAAGACATATTTTGTTTAACTGTTAAATGCTTTCCATTTTTGAAATAAATTGAACTTTCTTCTATTACATCTGGACATGTCATACATCGTTAATCGGTAAATTTTCTAACAATAGGCAAAGTTTCATTAAAGTCAAACTCTGAAGATGTTAAATATCGTTTTAGACTTTTCGACTGTCTTTTACTGTTGATAATCTTCTTTTTTGTAAGACTTTGTCCATTTTTTCACTTTTATGTAAATTATTTTCAATTTGTCGCATGAAACTAAACATATCATAATCTCGTGGATTATATGTTGTGACAAAAGGGATAATTTTGTCTAAATTGTTCGATGATTCTTCGGTTGTTTCGGATCGCCGTGATTCTGTAATAATTGGATTTTTTGTCAGTGCCTTTTGAATTCCGTAATTTATTACTTGTTCCGGATATTGTTGCCTTTTAAGTCTCCCAAACAAAGTTTGGAGACTTATTGTTTTTGCTCAGTTCTTATTATTTTTATTATTCTTCTTCTTATTTTTCTTTTTCTTCCGCCACTTTAAAAATGAACTTGTCCGCAGCGGTTCTCCGAAACCGCTTGTCAGATTTACTTAGGGTTTCATAACATGTTAGACTAACATGTCTAGGGGAGCCATCAATCTTTCGTTTGTGCATTGGGGTCTATTTAGGGGTATTTTGAGGGGCCTAAAGAAGGGAGGGTTTACTATAGAACCCTATGGGATTTTATTTTTAAAAATTTTCAAATGACTATAACTTGAAAACAGTAAGTGAGAGACACATGCGGTCTTCTGTAATGATCACAGGACAATAAAACAAATCAAATAAAATATAGGGTGAGTCTTTTGGGGTCACCCCACCCCCCTTCAATTTGAGAATGTGCTTTTATCTTGTAAGCGGTAGAGATCCCCACCCCTAAACCATATATATCCTTGTATGGGATAATAAAACAAATCAAATGAAATACTGGGGAGTCCCTAGGGTCACCCCACCCCCTTCTGTTTGAGAACTTGTAAACGGTCGAGAATCCCACCACTTAACCATATATATTCGTGTATGGGACAATAAAAACAATAGAATGAAATGCAGGGGGAGTCCCTGTGGGTCACCCCACCCTCCTGTTTGAGAACTTGTAAACGGTCGAGAATCCCACAACGTAACCATATAAATTCGTGTATGGGACAATAAAAACAATAGAATGAAATGCAGGGGGAGTCCCTGTGGGTCACCCCATCCCCTCCTGTTTGAGAACTTGTAAACGGTCGAGATCCCCACACCTAAACCATATATATTCATGTATGGGACAATAACACAAATCAAATGAAATATAGGGGGAGTCCCTGGGTGTCACCCCCGGCCCTTCCTGTTTGAGAACTTGTAAATGGTTGAGATCCCCACCCCGAAACCATATATATTCTTGTATGGGACAATAAAAGAAATCAAATGAAATATAGGGGGAGTCCCTAGGGTCACCCCACCCCTCCTGTTTGAGAACTTGTAAACGGTCGAGATCCTCACCCCTAAACCATTTATATTCTTGTATCAGACAAAAAAACAAATCAAAGAAAATGTAGGGCGAGTCCCTGGGATCACACACCTCCCCTTTTGAGAACTTGTAAACGGTCGAGATCCCCAGGGCACCCATGAACCATATATATTCCTGTTCGTCATTTCAAGAAGATTTGAATTACATACCGGGTCAATCCCTAGGCGTCACTTATGCATATCACTTTACTAGACCAAACCAATTTGTACTGGACTTTGCCCAATGTCGGGCTACCATGGGAAAGACGAATTATGGGAGCTTTGTTTGGGAGACTTCGTAACAGCATCCTGTTACAATTATTTCTTGTTTAAATACACTTTTAATTCTTCCAATCTTTTATTGCGTAATATTTCTGTACTAGTAATGGTAATTATTCTTGACGCTAGATTAAAAGGTATATTTAATTTTACATGTTTTGGATGGTTTGAGTAAAAATTTAAATACATATGTGTATCGGTGTCTTTAGACAAGATATCTGTGACATTTTCATTGTCTTCCGTTATAAGTACTCAAATATCCAAAAACGGCATTTTCTTGAAATTTCTGTTAATTGTGAAACGAATATGTGGATTTAAAGAATTTAAATCAGAATGAAAAAGTATAACATGTATCTGAAGGGACTGCTATGATCGAAAAACTGAGAATGGAAATGGGAAATATATCAAAGATACACGAACTCGACTAAAGAGCAGAAAGCAGCCGAAGGCCAACAATGGGCCTACAACACATCGAGAGAACCCGCACCCGGAGGCGGACTTCAGCTAGCCCCTAAACATAAATGTAGGCTAGTTTAGTAAAAATGGAAGTCATACTTAACTCAAAAACATACAAATGAACTGAATATAAAATCATACAAGACTAACAAAGGCCAGGAGCTTCTGGTTTGGGACAGGCGCAAAGATGCGGCGAGGCTAAACATGTTTGGTGAGATCACAACCCTCTCCTATACCTCTAGCCAATGTAGAAAAAACCAAAAATACAGCAATACGCACAGTAAAACTGAATTTAAAAGATGTCCCAGTCCGATGTCAGAAAATTTAACAAAAGAAAAGAAAGAAAAATGACTATGATTCATAAATTTTACCAGCATGACTGACAAGCCAGCTCCAGATTTCAATTAAACTGATTGAAATAATATGTTTTATCATATGAATCAAGCACAATCCCACCCGCTAGTGGTTTAGTATTATACCATCATAAGATATATATTTTTTTAATAAATGTGTTTATTTCCGATGCAAAGACTCTATGAATGAATCAATATTAATACCAAAATATGCCATCTTTAATGACATAACAACATTATCGTAACTATATATATCCCTTCTGATTAAGTCTTGTTAAAGGTTTGGCTAGCTTTGAGGTGAATGCCGACATTTTTTTGCTTTGTATAAAATATTACCATAAAAGATTGCATGTGAATTACCTGAACGTATAAGATGTCTGCATGTTGATTCATGTTTACGAATGATGTCCTTGTACCGATGATAAAATGTAGTAAATGTTTTGACTAGTTTGTGATATCGAAAACCCTGGTGTAATAATTTTTCAGTAGTACAGAGATTTCTTTCGTTAATATCAAAAACGTTATCAAATACACGAGCCAATCGTAGAAGTTGAGATATATAAACACCATAGGATGTACAATGTTAAGCAACACCCATAATTATATATAAGGGATGAATGAAATTTGACGCAGCATTCAGAACATGTCGCGATTATTTTGAAATGCCAAACATTGCCTTCAATCACTCTTAATTCAACAATGTCATATATACATATATAATATTAGCATAACACCGTAATAAAACACAACGATGAAGGAAAGGTTCTCCTGATTGAAATGGAAGAACAAAGTAAATTTACAAACATATCGAACTCCAAGGAAAATACAAATTGGAAAGTCCCTTATCAAATGGCAAAATCAAAAGCTGAAACATGTGAAAGAATTGTAAACAACTGTCATATTCCTGACTTGCGACAAAAGGGATAATTTTTCGTTCCCTATTTTTAATTTTCCCTTTTTTGATGATGATGTTCCTTTGGCACCATATTAGAGTGTTTATATTTTACAATTTGTTCGCTCTGTCTGTGTCTGCTGTGTCGTTTTTGATTTTAATGTACGTTATCTTTGTATTACTGGTAAATTATTAAGTCAGGAATTTCGTTACCACAAATTACAAAAAACCTGTACTAAATTCGTCCATAGATATTAAGATTTTGGTTTTGCAGTTTGGTTGTACCTGGTAGAAAACTTACGGGTAAGCACATCATCATTTTCACGGAGATATTGTTCACAGTGCCCGGAAAGTTATAAACGATCCTGGCAAACTTATCGATTCTTTAAATAAACTTATTCTAAAAGGTTACCAATTCAACATTGTAATCAAATCTCTGAATATTGTTTTTATTGGTATTTATATTGATTTTGTGATCAATAAATTAAAAGCAAACTAAATATTGTTGTTATACACAAATATACATTCAGAGATCTACAATGTGTCGATACCTGTATCTTGGCATTGCACAAGGTCATATTTTTCTCTGACTGTTTATGACGTCTTTACACTAAATCCATTGGATGTTGGATGTGTACTGATTGATAATTAAGTCTTAGATGCATGATTTTTTTATTAGTTGTTATTGGCTTTGAACTAGCTGTCAGCATAAGGTAAAATTACAAAAATGACACATACATACAGAATGTGGTGGGGTAAACATGTTAGGAAAGTCCCTAATCAAATGGCAAAATCAAAAGCAAAAACACAACAAACGAATGGATAACAACTCACATATTCCTGACTTGGTACAAGAACTGCAAGTTCACTCAGATCTGTACTTAGTTTCTTTTTGTTGTTGTAAAATACAAGTACCCGGCCACGTACACTCTGTGTTTTTGTTAGATGTGTTGCTATTTGTATCCCTCTGATGAGTTAGACCTTTTTCAACTGATTGTTTTAGTTCGTTCTCATGTTGTACTGTTACACCACTGTCCCAGATTAGGGGTGGGTTGGGATCCCGCTAACATGTTTAACCCCCACCACATTCTGTATGTATGTGCCTGTCCCAAGTTGGGAGCATGTAATTCAGTGGTTGTCGTTTGTTGCTGTGTAACATATTTGTTTTACGTTTATATTTTTGTACATTAGTTAGGCCGTTAGTTCTCTCGTTTGAATTTTTTCACATTTTTCATTTCATGGCCTTTTATAGATGACTATGCGGTATGGGCTTTGCTCATTATGAAGACCATACGGTGACCTATAGTTGGTTATTTCTGTGTGATTTGGTCTCTTTTCAAGAGTTGCCTCATTGGCAATAATACCACATTTTGCTTTTAAATTGGTATAAAAATTTCTTGATGTAGATGGAGTAAACCTAGAGGATTTTGAGCTACTAGCTTAACATCCGATTCGCACTTTGTTCGTAGAGATCGGTTTGTTTAAACCGATGAACTCTCTTGAAATTAAATTATCGCCGGTATTAAATTTAATCATATGTTTGTTCAAAAGGTTAAGTCAGCTTGTGATTGTGTTATATACATTTGAATATAAAACTCTTTCTTCAATTAAATTGATTGAAAAAAGGGGGAATTAATAAATTTAAAGTGTTTTTCTTTCTATAACATCAAAATATAAATTCAATTGTTTCTTTCCAATGTACTTTCCGACACTTCACTTTAGTTTAGATCTCAGAGGTAAAAAGTAAAATCACAATAATACCGAACGCCGAGGAAAATTCAAAACGGAAAGTTCCTAATCATATAGCAAAATGAAAAGCTGAAACACATCAAACGAATGGATACCAATTGTCATATTCCTGACTTGGTACAGACAAAATTAATTGAGGACAATTATTATGCATTAAGCGCACAACAAAGATATGTACACCTGCAATGCTGAGTTTCGAAAGAAAATAAGAAAACATTTTTTGCAATAGGAAATCGATAGACAAAATAATTTTTCGGTAACATGAAAAAACCCACAAGGGACATCAATACGCAATTAAACGAATAAAGAGCGACACGACCTTGCAGTACAACAAAACCGGAAAAGGGGGATATTTAGGTAGTACCGTTTTTGTAAATAATAACCGTCTCTTTCAAGAAAACCAACGAGTCGAGATTAATTTTGGTGAAAGGGGAAGGAAGGAGAGGGCCTGCGTTATATTGTCATACGGGAATGCCGTGTGCAATTTAAGATTATTGTTATTACATTTACAGTACTTACGGAATCAAAGCTACACATGAGGGAGATACATTCCTTCATTTTAAGTAATTTTGAAAATAGCAAATTTAAATCCACCAATGTCCGTTTTTGTTCATCCCAGTGCAGAAGTACTGGCTACTGGATTGGTTATACCTTCGACATTACATCAGCAGAGTTATTGACCAAAAGGTAGTAATAAATTAACGGTACCCATTTTTACTCCAACAGATGCGCATTTCTTAGTTTAAAAAATGCAGATGCACATTATTGATTGAAGTACAAAAAATGTATTATGATGTGAATCGGAGATATACGTTTATTTTGGTGTAATCTTATTTTGAAAAATGTAAACTACCTAAAAACCCTTACTTCAATTGAAATTCAAAACGGTGAGTCCTTTATAAAATGGCAAAATCATAAGCTTAAACACATATAACGAATGGAAAACAACTTTCAAATTAATGATATTTAGTATGCTACTGGGGGGATGATGTCCTCGAGGACAAACATGCCCATCAGAAGTAATATCGACCCAGTGGGAGTACAAAAGAGACAGCAAATACTAAAGGGACATTCAAAACTCATTAACAATAAGAAAACAAGTCGTGGAAAATGACAAAATGTAGAACACCATGTCAAATACGAAGGGCGACCAAAAGAAAAACAAGTCCACTAAACCATATATAGAACACGAAAATTGATCAACACGAACCTTTCCAAGATTTGATTTTACCAATGTCATTGATTCCTGTCTTCAAATGCAATCAATCTATATCTGATTGTACAGTTTTTATGATTATGTTTTCAACAAATCATTCTATCATTTCTTATATTGTCATTGACAACTGTACTTGTAGTATTTTCTTATATGTATCGGATAAGTCTCTTTTACTCATGAATTGTAATTGTCAATTTAGGAAATTATGCAACTATTTTTATTAATTTTATTCGAGAGTCATTGTGCTATCTCAACGGTTAAAAGAGCAACACATTTTTAATGGTGGAATATTGTGTTTTCCCAATTAGATAAACAAAACAAAATATCCCCCGATGTAAATCAATACAAGAAATGATAGGCGAAAAGCAAAACAAGCGCAGGACAGTTTTTGTAAAGTTAACTTGTGCCACATGTGAAAGATAATTTGCTTTTACGTCCCGGTTGTGTTCCTGTTCGTGTTGATTAATATCATGTATTTTTCATTGAATAATTACACCTGTCTGTTCATTTAAGGTCTTGGTACAACGTATATTAGATGGTCGAGGAAAGACTGTCCAAATACTAATAATACAGAATTAGTATATTCAGGTACTTTTATAAGCGTCCGCGTATTATCAAACTAAATCGTTATATAATTTGAAAAAAGGGAAAAATATACTGTTTTTTTTTAATCTTATGAACAAGATTAAAAGTATCCGGATTCAATTAGTTTATCGCCCGGACATCTTTGCATGAACTTAAAAAAATAATGTAGTTTATCATTTTGGATTGCAGCTTGATTTTGCCCCTCACTTGACTGAAAACACTAGAAGAAACTCTTAAGGTGGTACCAAACACTTGACTAGAATTAATTTGGCTCGTTTAATTTTCATAAAATTTTGACAAAATATTTACTTTGACCCTTTGACAAAAATATAAAAATTTCAAAAAACTTGAACCACACACTTTATCGGAAAAATTTCATTGGATATATAGCAGTTTGACAATCACAAATTTTGATCATTGAGAAGCTTTATATTTCCTTAACAATAGAACGTGATTAAAACGTTCATCAGATTTTTACAGAGTTATCTCCCTGTAGTGTTATGTACCACCTTAAAGAGTGTTTAAGTTATTGCTGTTTGTTTGAAATGAAAACAAAATTATTGTTAAATTAAGTTGTTATTTCATCTCTAATAATTTCATGATCATTAACACATTTTACAAATCTAGAAAAGTACTGCGGACGGCCTAATTTTATAAATATTATTTCATTCAGACACGCAGAAAGAGCAATATACATATATATAGACGTATGATTTTTATGACAATTGAAAAGGAAAATCATACATATGTGTATATCCAAAGTTTATGTATGAATGCATATAGTAAATACTGTTATGAAATATTGACATTCTTTTTGTATGATAGGATATGCAGGAACCGGGCCAATGAATGATAAAGGATCAGCAGCAGAGACACTATGTCTTCCACATGATCCAAATTTTGACAGAACCAAAGGACATTCCGGATTCGGCCGAATTAGTGGGGTAGAATTATGGAAAATTTTTTTTGCAAAAGACAGCATGTATCAAGATGTACCATGCGCTGTTTGTAGAGTTAAACAGGTTCCAAGTGTGATGATGATACCAGGAAAGAACAAATGCTACACTGGCTGGAACCAGGAGTACCATGGATATCTTGCTACTACTGCCTTTGACCAGGTCGCTTCTGGGTCGTATATATTATCGATATTCATCCCGAATATGTAAGTGGCGGTTCGTCCCCTGATGGTCATGGTAGAGGTTTATGGGACGTAGTATCAAAATGTGGATCGCTCCATTGTCCTCCATATAAAGCGGACACACCTCTTACATGCACAGTTTGCTCCAAATTAAATTAATACTTATTTGTGTATATGATAATTTTATTGTGATTCAACTAACTAATTACTTTGTTCGATTAATTTTATTATACTACCATGAGTATGAATGGAAATGTTTGTTCTATGCGATGAACAAGAATATCACCACATAAATTACAACTTACGTTTTAATTTGTTTTGTATGATGTTATTTTAACCTATTATATGATGTTCAGTTAGTAATATAGTAATACAAGAATAAGATGATGCTGTAAGATTGCCAATTACCAAGAAAGATGTTATGTCAGAAAATCGCCTTTTAATTGTAGCCAACAAAAGACACAAATCAATAATAAAATTTAACAAGATTTATTATACACTAGTTTACAAAAAGTATTACACAAAAAGAAATGTCAACTTAACTGTCAAAATATGAGTCCAATCTTTTATCTTTTCTTTATCCGGAAATCTTCACGGGTATCCACAGAATATTATATCCAATTGGTCACAATCTAGTATGATGTAGTTTGTAAATAAAAGTGTCAATCCAACTGCTGAGAATGTTGATGTCTATCGATGTCTAAGTCTATCTATGTCTATGTCCAAATATCTATATTCAACTAACTTTTGGGTCTGCATTTAAATACTCAAACGCAAATTTCTAGACAACGCTAGAAATATAAATTACGCATCTGTTGTTATGATCATTCTGGAAACGTTATGTAAGTGAAATAGAAAGTTCTAATCATTCCATTAGTATCAATGATTGTTCCAGTGATTTCTAAACTGCATAGTTGTAACACAATGTATTTTATTTTGTACACAATGTAAACATGTATAATAGGCCACACAAAACAAATTAGGCCATCTAAATAGATATGATAGTTACAATATCATAACAAAGATCACAATAAATAGAAAAATAACACCTATTCTTAATTCAAATCTCAATCATGATTATTTTTTTTTTCTTGTAACATTCTCAAACGTTTACTATTTTCTACATGGGAAAGTGCCCGTGCCAAGTCGGGAATGTGAAAGTTGTTGTCCATTCGTTTGATGTGTTTGAGCTTTTGATTTTGCCATTTGATTAGGGACTTTCTGTTTTGAATTTTCCTGGAGTTCGGCATTTTTGTAATTTTACTTTTTTCAACCAAGCATCAGTGTTCAAAATACACCATACAAAACAAAAAAAAACAACATCACAAATAAACCAACGATAAACCAAAACTGACTTTAACCAATGGTCCCACATGCTTATGTTCAAATTATCTCTTAAAAAGTTTTTAACTTTTATGCTCTAACAATATAGTGACCGTAAAGGAACTTTGTGTAATCTATGATTACGGATATATTTCACAACCTCACCTGAATTTTTTCATATTAGTACTTGCAATCAGTGTTTAGTATGTCGGGAAGAGTTGTGTAGCAAGAAAAAAGTAAAATGACAAAAGTACTGAACTCCGAGGAAAATTCAAAACGGAAAGTCCCTAATCAAATGGCAAAATCAAAAGCTCAAACACATCAAACGAATGGATAACAACTGTCATTTTCCTGACTTGTTACAGGCACTTTCTTATGTAGAAAATGGTGGAACAGTTTATCCAACAGTTTATCCGTCTGGAGCATCTGACTTTCTCTTGTTTACATTTGAAGGGGCCCGTGTTGCTCTTGCTTAATAATTGTATTCTATATTTCATTATGCCGGGTACAGTTCTTTGTTCTACCATGTCTATTACTGGGAAATTTAAAGCTTGCACATATGATCAATCATTTTGTCCTTAATTGTTAACTGTAGAGTTGAACAAAAGAAATGTAATAAGCCCAATTTGTGTGAAGGCTAATCAGAAGATACCAAACAGTAACGTACATTAACAGGTATAACTCGATGGATGTCATTAGGAAAATACATAATGGACCTTTCTAGTGAACCTAAATTCCTCTTACTTTGTGTTTGCTATATTCTGCTCAATCTGTTGTTTTTGTTTAAATTTTAGTTTGATTTTCTTTCGTTTTTTTGCTATTGTGTTTTAGAAGTAACTTGTTTTTATAGACTTAATGTAGAAAATGGTGGATAAAACCTAGTTTCATAGCTAGCCAAACATCTCACCTGTATGACAGTCGTATAAAATTCCATTATATTGACACTCTAAACAATGATGTATCTGAGATTGATTGATCTGAAATTAATCCTGGTTTTTAATCGGGCTCATGTGTAGTCTTAATTTTCTATGTTTTGTTTTGTATACTGTTGTTTGTTTTCTGGCCTTTTTTCAATGTTTCCGTGCCCCTGTCAGTTTGTGTACGACTTATCAATTTGAATGCCCCTTTGATATCTTTTGTCTCTCTTTAATGGATTTTAAAATATTTTTTTTTTATAAAAATCATAAAAATTATTGACAAACAAAAGAAAAAAAGATGAATATAATTCCGTGCGTCAGAAAAGTTTTTCTAGATTTACCTTCAGCAAGAATGCTCAAAGGCAACAATTTCAAAACCAGATGAAAATAAATACCGAACCACGATTGTTGAGATCACCCCCAGTTTTTGGTGGGGTTCGCGTTGCTTCGTCTTTAGTTTTCTATGTTGTGTCTTGTGTACTATTATTTGTCTATTTGTCTTTTTCTTTTTTAGCCATGGCGTTGTCAGTTTATTTTCGATCTATGAGTTTGACTGTCCCTTTGGTATCTTTCGCCCCTCCTTTGAGAGCTATATGACAAAATGGAAATAAACGAAATTGTTCTACATAATGCAAATACCATTTTTATGAAGTTACCTTTACGTTTGACGAAACATCTCACCAAAGCAAACTGAACCGATAAGGTTAAATTAATAAATGCTCTTCAGCTTTGTACTTGTTTGGCTTACTAACTATTTTGATCTGAGCGTCACTGATGAGTCTTATGTATCAAATGTTAAGCCTGGTACTTTTGATTATTAACACGCATGATGAATATGAATATCAATTTAAACGTTCCCAATTAGTAAACAGTTCCTTCTGGTAGCTTGAAAGGAATAAATAAAAATGTTGCCCATTGATCTTTTTGCATTATTTAATCCTATTTTAATTTTATTTTATTTGTAGAACCTGTTCTTTATAAATATATTGTAATCTAGCCATCCCTGTCTTTAAACAATTAACATTTTACCAGACTAGTTAAATGGTCAAACATGGACATTGTATGTTTAATTTTAATTGAAATTCCCTGATGATCTAAAACAAAAAACAATTTCAAGATGATTTAGATAATTACTTGTATCCACTCTCGTACATGTTCTCGGCTACTATATAGATAAACAATACCTTTCGTTGAGATTTTAATGTAGTTTTTGTTCATGTCTTCTAGTTCTCTCTTCAAACGGTGGTTTCTTAGCCCAACATTAGAAAAAAAAAGTTCTCCGGTTCTCATAATTGTTCATATCAAAGGCAATTTTGAAAATGAAATTACATTTGAAATATGTACTGAGTTTCCAGTATCTTAATAACAATTTTTCTTTATATTTAGTCATGTCGAACGAAATTTCTTCTGAAGACATTAATTTATGTGACATTTGAATCTTTATTACTAAGCTTTTATCAAATAAATATGTCAATATCCTGTTGATTTCTTTTGCGGACATTGATTTATCTAGTAACTAATTTCACTATGTTTATAGCAAATAGAATGGTCAATATCCTAGTGTTCACATTAAAAAATAATATGTGAGAAAAATTAATTATCTAACTGTTGAAAAGTACATTAATTTTATATACATTATTCATAATTCAGGAATGTCATATATAATATTCACATAACACCATAACAATACACAACGATGGATTAGAATGTTAAGAAATACGCAAATAAATAAAAAAAAAACGAACTCCAATAATACTCGTTTTTGGTTTTTCCTTTTAATTCTCTTAATTTAAGCGTCACTGATGAGTATTATGTATACGAAAACACGTCTGACGTGCACTTTTATAAGCGTTGTATCTTTGATGAGTTTAAATAGTATATCAAATATGACGTAAAATACCAAATATCATAACATTTGAACTGAAAAAGTTTGCATGAAAGATTTAACAGTAAAGACGTCTTTGATATTATGTGAACTGGTATAATTTTCAAAAACGTATTAGATTTTGGATTTTCAAATATTTTGACCTCTTCTATGACTTGATACCTAATTGTCGACATGCGTATCAGGTACATAACGAGTGATTCCACTCATACTATTAAAGTGTACGTATTCAATTGTTATGTTGTTTTCATTTTCAGTTTAAGTTTATTACCACATTGTTAGATTTAAAAGATGATTAAAAAACAGAACCAGATAGTTTTTTTTTCTGTCATAAAATAACCCTACTGTATTGTATAAGTAGAGTGAGTGACCCATATTCGCCGCATAATTCGTACATTCCCACTTACCTCCGACCTACATTCGAATATTTGGAACTTTTTATGTAGGTTTCAGAAATTTAACTATATGAAAAAAATGTTTGATAAAGGAATCATCTTCAAAACATTGGTTAAATGTTCTAAAAACAAACGCAACTCAAGAGGAAATCAAGTTGTTCGTGTACCATGGGGACACATTTTCGCCGCAATGTATGATATGACCATCCTCATTATCCTGGTATATTATAAAAACGAATGTTTGCAATAACATGAATTAGCTTGAGAGATCATTCCTATACGATTTTTCTCACAAATATTTACGTTAAGACTGCGCATGATTGCCATATAAATCTTACATAATTGCCAAAATCGTTTAAAAACACCTGCGTATTTCTTTATATGTGCGAATAACCTTGGAAATGTGGTTAAGTGGAATATCAACATTTCGATCATTACAAACAGCCTTTACCATCTTTTTAGGCAAGTATTGGATAAAGGCACAAACATTTTACAGAAGAAATAACAAAACGGCGCAAATGTGTCCAAGGCGAATAGGCGCCACCCACTCTACAGTTTCTCACAATTGTAAGTTTTCTGCACTGTGGATTCATTTATTTTCATGGATTGAGGAATGCCAGTATTTTCATGGATTGAGGAATGCCAGTATTTTCATGGATTGAGGAATGCCAGTATTTTCATGGATTGAGGAATGCCAGTATTTTCGTTGTTATTTCATTTCGTAGCCTTGCCAAAGTCTGCATACAAACCTATAGAAAATTTGCAATTTGTTGAATATTTAAATTCGTGGAACACTTGAACTCACGAAATCCACGAAAATTGGTATCCAACAAATAATAATGAATCCACAGTATTTTGTTTTGTGGGCTGTTGTTGTGGCGGATGATTCATGTTAACCCTGTCCACGCACTCGGTCTCGCTAATCTTTTAGTACATTTGATTTCCTCAATTTTTATTTGTAAATTTGATTTGTATTTTATGTCGATTTATGAGATTTGAACACCAATAATCTGTTGTTGCCTTAGGGGACACTGCACAACTGAGGGTGTTAAATCAGCTAAATGCTTTAATTAAATACCACTAGTAAAGAAAAATCAAGGTTCTCAATGATCAAAATTAGTGTTTGTCAAGCTGCTATATATCAGATGAAATTATTCCTGTAAATTGCTTGAACAGATTTATATTTTTGTCAACATTTCAAAGTCAATATTTTTTCAAAAAAGAAATGAAATCTTATTTATATTGGTTAAAGTGTTGTGTACTCTTTATTTGACAATGTGGTTGTCATAACTTTTCCTTTTTATCACTTTAACCTTTCTTACTATTTTTATTCTTTTAATGATAGACTTCGAGCGACTGACATTTGAAATAGTTTTAGAATAACATAACCCAGGTAAGTTTGATAAATATTTTGACGTATTCAGAAAGGTTAAATGTATACGTCATTGCAATATCCGTATATAAATATGGTGTACATTCATTTTCATATTCATTTAGGATGGCTCAGCGTAATTCGAGGTATCAAGTGGCTTGCCTTGGAGTTGGGGGTATCGGAAAAACATCAATAATGAAACGGTATTTAGATGGGAGTTATTCAGGTATATACAAAGAAACTGTTGAAGAAACATATATACAAGCTTACAACATAAACGGGAAAGAAAACATATCGACTTCATAGATACAGCTGGGAGCATTTATTTTCCAGCCATGAGAGAAATATATATTTCAAGAGCACAAGGTTTCATTCTTGTTTATTCAATTATCTGTGCAAAATCGTTCGAGGAAGTTAAAAGACTATGGGAACAGATTAAATCTCTTCGCGGAGAAAATATCCGGAGTATACCATGTATAGTAGTTGGTAACAAGTTAGATTTAGAAAATGATAGAGAGGTGGAAACATTTGAAGCTATGGCATGGGCACATAATGAGAACCTTGCAGGGTTTTTATTAGAAGTTTCTACTAAAGACAACATTGGTTTAAGAACTATATTTGACAGTTTACTAGAACAGATGGGAAATACGAGATCCAAGCAGACAGGACCTCTGAAAATGAAAGCTACAACTTTCTGTAGGCAACAATTTGAAGCAGAAATTATCAGGAAAAGAGCAAAAAGTAGAAGTCCTGGAAAAAATGTGAAATTAGATAAAATCATTCCATCGTGCAAAGAGTTTCGTGATTCGGTTTTTGAAAATTTCAGGGAGCCAAAGATATACAGAATACTATTACAACAGAAGAAACAGAAGCACTATCGGCGGGCATGCAGTGATTTTGGCCTTACACAAATATCAAACCTCAGGAAAAGTAACAGCCCAGCTGTCAAACTACATTTTACCCGCAGTGCCAGTTTACCGACGGAAACAAAGTACAAGATCGAGCAAGGGAAATTATCATCTAACAATCTTTTATCGTTAATATCTCATCAGGTCAATCATGATGCGAAATCTTCAAAGTCACGTCCAGTCTTTAAATTAGAACTACAAGGATTGTCATGGTTATACAATAAAATACGAAAAAAGTTTGCCAAAAAAATAAATTAAAGTTATAAACAGAACTGCAATATATGTTTTGTGTAAAATATTTGTATTTTATTATATTTATTGTCAATAAAAATATGTGTTACTCTTTAAACTGTTGTTATCGGTTTATGTAATAAGGCAATTGCACATAATTTAAAGAAAAAAAAACTATATATCATTCAAAATCCAAAAATACACATGGAAGCCATATCATGAACACACACAAATATTACCTAAAATCATCATGGTCTATAGCAGAAAATATGACAGCTGAATGTAAGGTTTAAGCAGGCAACAAAGCAAAATGGACTGAAGGCATGATTTAAAAAAAAGACAATACATGTTCTCCATTTCAGCTTTAATTGGATAGATGCGATCAATATAATCACCAAATCAATATTATAGCGAGAAGACATTTCCTTTATTTTCATAAAAAGAATGTGAATAATTTCAGCTGTTTGTCCATTTTATTATGCCATAAACGAACCAGAAACAAATCTACATACTTTCTGGAAGAGGGATTTGTTAGTTGGACTTAAAGGAGAAGGTACGATTAAAACGCCCTAAAATGAAATGTTGGTTTCAAAATCCCAAATTAAAAGTCGTTTCTATTTCATTTGATACAACATTGAATATTTTATTAAAAATTCATTCGTTTAACGTTTATAAGTCATGACATGCCAGAGAATTTTCGATTTAGACAAAAACTTCATTAAAATGGATAGTAACCATGCAATACTGTTCTTCAACTAGTCTATGATCTAAAAATGCCAGTGTTAATATTGGAAAATATTTTATTCCAGTTGGAAATAAGGCGAAAAAGAAGAACTTGTAAATTTTTTTTCATGTCTACAAATGCTTTAAATTTGACAACATTAAGTAGTGGTACTTGTAATGTTCGCAGGACAACATTATAACGCACTGTGATGGTCCTCTCATTGTTTCTTTTTACTCTTCTGTGGAATATTGAATCACACTGTTTTCCCCATCACTAACGTAAAATATCAACGGAAGTTTAATATATTCAACCCAATTCTATCAAAATTACCATGAATCATTATCCTAAAACACACACTGTACGTTTTGCAAAACATTTCGGAATTTTTTATCCGCAATGGTCAACAATTCCATACTTACCGTTCTACCGTCGCTGTTAAGTCTTTCAAGACCAAAACCCGTCTGGCGTACAAAAGTATGAACCTAGTATCTTTGATGAGAGGTCTTATACACTTGATTACGATCATCCAGCTCTCTACGAAAATAAAGACAAATTGTCTTAAAACAATCTATGTATACAACTGCAACGACCAGTTAAGATTTTAAATGCAGATGTGATTTAACCAATACACCGAGTTTAAGATATTTCTCCCCTTGAGCTACAAGAAAAATACGTTAACAAACTAGCAAAATACTCTATACAAATAAAAACCTTGAACCGGCTTGGACGAGTTTGTTTGTTGAATATGTAAACAAACAAGAATATACATGAAACGATTCACGAGAAAAGAATGTTATTCCTTATGAATAGCAACGATGACTCGTCAGAGTTTGGCTATACATTTTGGTCCTTTTCGATTATATCAGCTCTCCAGAGTTTGTATTATATTTCAGATTTTCAAATATTTTAGCCTCGAGCATCACACATAAGACATTGATTGTCGAAAAGCTCATCTGACTTAGTAAAATTGCTACCTTACTGTTATTTCTACAACTGGGTTGATACCTCTGCTGGTTGACACAGAGAAACCGAGGGTATCACCAAAACAGTTGCACAAAGTAAAAAAGCAAAAATACAGACTCAAAGGAAAATTCAAAACGGAAAGTTCTTTATAAAATGGTAAAATCAAAAGCTCAAACACATCAAACGAATGGAAAACAACTGTCATATTCCTGACTTGGTACAGACATGTCCTTATATAGAAAATGGTGGATTAAACCTGATTTTATAGCTAGCTAAACTTCTCACTTGTATGACAGTCGCATAGAATTCCATTATATTGACAACAATGTGTGAGCAAAACAAACAGACATAATAGGTAAAATTGTCAAAAATTGAAGGAATACGTCTGTAATGGCGAAAAAATACGGACATTGTTTTATAAAAATATTCTGTTTATAAAACAAAGGGAATAATTTTAAAATAAAGATCGTATCTACCCGCTGTTTAACACTGAGTCCTTGTCCCCGTTTGCCCATACATTTTGTCCCCTTTCGGTTATATCAGCTTTCTATAGTTCAATAAGGTTTTTCATTTTCAAATAGTTTTACCTCCAGCATCACCGAAAGAGACACTTATTGTCGATATTCGCATCTGTTACAGCATAATTGGCGTCATTAATATTATTACAAGGAAGCAAGAGAAGGCAGTAACAAACAAACAGAGGGGGTTGTGTATAAAAACAGAAATAGACTTTCAAGGGCTAGTTAGAAAAGGCGTACACTGAAAATAATAAATGAAGTATACAAACAAAAACATAAAAAAATTATTGAGTGACAGAAGAAGACGTGTAAAAACAAAAAGGACACACTCAGACGGATACAAAACGATGTATATTGACGAAGGTGAGAATACGTTTACGTTTATGGAATAACTAGAGAAGACGTATTCAGACAACAAAACCCATGCATATGTCTTGAAAAAAAAGAGAGAATAATAAGATAAAAAACCGTATAAATTATATAACACAAAACTTAACATGCAAGCTTTGGGAAACATCGATTAGAAAACAGGTCAAGGTTGAAATACAGACAAACATTGGAGAAACAATTAAATTTCCTTGACCAGAATTGTTGCTACTATTGTCTCTTAATTTCCGTATTTAATTAAGGTCGATTTACAATATGTATGAGTGGCATAATAGATTTTTTTATCAGATTTTGATTAAAGATTTCATATATATTTTAAAGATGAATATCAAACAAAAATGTCATTATGTATAACTTTTTAAACTTTTTTTCTTCAAATTGTCCTTAAATGAATCATATATATACTTTTTCCCTAGAACAAAACACGAAGGTACATCATGATTGCCATCTTAGATCATCTTACAACATTACAAAAAATTACAAATATTCTGAGGACAATCCTTCCGAAAAGTTGAGTGATCAGACTTATCGCATGATGAATGCAATTGTAAATTTTACCAACAATTACAATGTTCCTTCCTTGTAACAACAAGGATACACACATTAGCAAATAAGCCAATAAATATTTACAAAGACAAAGGTAGAACAGCCTTAGGGTAGCTTTTGTATGAACTGAAAGGTCAACAGCCTTGGTGTTTGTTGTTTGGAAAGACAAAGTAAGACTTACTATTAGTAATTTGGTAACTGTTATTTGTAAACCACTTCCATACAGTTTTGATTAGGAGCAAGATAAAGAAGACGTTATGGGTAAAGAAAACGTTGATGTTTTAGCTTTTCCAATAGACATGTTTACGTAGCAAACTATATTTTTTTTGCATATATTGGCAACTAATAGGAATTGTTTTCTAATTTCTACCTTAATGTTTATTCATTCGTTTAATAAAGAATCAAATCCTTTCTTCATTTATATATTGTTAACGTTGTATCCATTTCAGACGTCTGTCTTTAGAACATCGAACAGTTTTAAACCAGGTGGATAGGATTGGAATGCGGATGATACGTAGAAGGTTTTACTATCAAATCAATTGCATTGAAATAGTAGAATAAGGTGGGTTTGGACTAAAGTAAGGTACTGTTTTTTTTTCTTTCATATACAGTGTTTTATGCAACAAAATTGGTACCGTTTATGTTATTACTACCACTGGGTCGATGCCTCTGCTGGTGGACTGATAGTCCCCGAGGGTATCACCAGCCCAGTAGCCAGTGCTTCGGCACTGGCATGAAAATACGGATTTTGTGTTATTAAAATTTGCTGTTACAAAATTTTAGAAATTATTTAAAATTAAGGAATGTATCTCCCTCATGCAAAGCTCTGATTCCTTGCCCGGCTTTGGCTATACTTTTTTTGTCCTTTTTTGGTTTATAGCTCTTCATCTTTTTAATAATATTTTGATTTTCAAATATTTTGGCCTCGAGCATCACTGAAGAGACATTGATTGTCGAAATGCGCATCTGGTGCAGAAAAATTGGTACCGTTTATGTTATTACTACCACTGGGTCGATGCCTCTGCTGGTGGACTGATAGTCCCCGAGGGTATCACCAGCCCAGTAGCCAGTGCTTCGGCACTGGCATGAAAATACGGATTTTGTGTTATTAAAATTTGCTGTTACAAAATTTTAGAAATTATTTAAAATTAAGGAATGTATCTCCCTCATGCAAAGCTCTGATTCCTTGCCCGGCTTTGGCTATACTTTTTTGTCCTTTTTGGTTTATAGCTCTTCATCTTTTAATAAGCTTTGGATTTTCAAATTTTTTGGCCTCGAGCATCACTGAAGAGACATTGATTGTCGAAATGCGCATCTGGTGCAGAAAAATTGGTACCGTTTATGTTATTACTACCACTGGGTCGATGCCTCTGCTGGTGGACTGATAGTCCCCGAGGGTATCACCAGCCAGTAGCCAGTGCTTCGGCACTGGCATGAAAATACGGATTTTGTGTTATTAAAATTTGCTGTTACAAAATTTTAGAAATTTAAAATTAAGGAATGTATCTCCCTCATGCAAAGCTCTGATTCCTTGCCCGGCTTTGGCTATACTTTTTGTCCTTTTTGGTTTATAGCTCTTCATCTTTTTAATAAGCTTTTGATTTTCAAATATTTTGGCCTCGAGCATCACTGAAGAGACATTGATTGTCGAAATGCGCATCTGGTGCAGAAAAATTGGTACCGTTTATGTTATTACATAGTAAAGACACATATCCTTTAATTATTGTTGAGTATTTATAGGAATTTGTTAAAAAGGTTCGAAGATACTTTGAAATAATTTATTTGAGTAATTCATAATAAATAGAGGAAACTTATTTTGTGCTTTTGAAAATTCTATAATTTCAAATATTTATTTTTAGATAGACATAAACGAGAGGCGACAGATACCAAAGGAACAATCAAATTCATGAGTCGAAAATATACTGACAACGCAATGGCAAAAAACGAAAAAGATCAAAAGACAGACAACAGTATACAAAACATAGGAACACGAACTCTACTAAAAACCAGGGTGATCTCAGGTGCTCCGGAAGAGTAAGCAGATCCTGCTCCACATGTGGCATCCGTCGTGTTACTCTTTTAAGCACAATCCCGGTGAAAAGTCTAATTTGGTAGATCACATGCGGGGAAAAGGAGGCCAATTTAGACTTCAAACGACTTTTACCAAATCCAACATAAAAAAAAAAAAAAAAAAAAACACACACACCATTTTAGGATGTCAAATAAAAAATTGCAAAAAGTACTTTATATCCGAAAGGCACCTCTGGATTTATCTTCATCGGGAACGCTCAAATCCAAAAATTTGAAAGCCAATGATAATTGAATACTTGAATACATGTGGAGCTATTTAACCAAAATGAATGTTCCCAGGACATCATTATATGACTATTAACTTTTTATCCTTTTACTCCTACTTAAATAACAAATGAAACTGTATATCCCCCTCCACATCATGCACATTTCAAAAGAGAGACGAAATATCCCAATGGGATTATCTAACATTCTAATACTATTTTTTACGTTATCACTTCCCACCTAAAAAGGACACAAATATTTTGAAAAAAAAACTCTCTGAAAACAACTTAAATGTCAAGGTGGGATGTCGAAAACAATTATTAATTAACCGATATACAGAATTTCAAATAACCCTCTTGGTATCTTCAAGGACAAATCGATTAAAGAATAGGCCAAACAGGCTGTGTACAAATAAAATGGTCACTTGTATATACAGACACATTAGAAAAAGGGAGAAGGTTTGGTACCATTAAAACGTTTAATCCCGCTGCAAATGTTTGCACCTGTCCTAAGTCAGGAATCTGATGTACAGTAGTTGTCGTCTGTTTATGTAGTTCATACGTGTTTCTCGTTTCTCGTTTTTATATAGATTAGACCGTTGGTTTTCCCGTTTGAATGGTTTTACACTAGTAATTTTTGGGGCCCTTTATAGCTTGCTGTTCGGTGTGAGCCAATGCTCCGTGTTGAAGGCCGTACCTTGACCTATAATGGTTTACTTTTATAAATTGTTACGTGGATGGAGAGTTGTCTCATTGGCACTCATACCACATCTTCCTATATCTATATACATTATAAAAGCTCTACATTAGCAAACAACATATACGAATAAACTAGAAAAGACGTTTACAGACTAAAAGATAAATGTGTCTATTAACATCGAATTTACCAAGTCAGGAATATGACAGTTATTTTCCATTCGTTTGATGTGTTTGAGCTTTTGATTTTGCCAATTGTTAAGGGAATTTCCGTTTTGAATTTTACTTGGAGTTCGGTATTTTTGTTGTTTTCTTTTTTTATTCAAGTATGGACGTAAAGACACACACAAGAAAAAACGTACACATACAATAAAAAAACAGACGTTTATCGACTAACGATGATATCCATATACGGACTAACAAGAAAAGACGTATACAAATAAACAATACTGAACGTATAAAATAAACAGAGAAGACATATACGGACTACAAAGAAAAGTAGTTTATTACCAATTTAGAGTGAACGCACAAAAAAAAAAAAAAAAAAAAAAAAAAACAGATGAAAGATACAAAATTACATTGTATCATAGATCAAATTTATTTGTTCAGTGTATGTTCACTGGTGTTAATATGTCTTTTGATTGAGTTAAGCCATTTCAATTGATATTTTATAGTGTGTCTTTCTATGTTGTGATGTTACACTACTGTTTCAGATAAGGGTGAAGGTTTGGTACCATTAAAACGTTTAAACCCGCTGCAATTGTTTGCACCTGTCCTAAATCAGGAATCTGATGTTCAGTAGTTGTCGTTTGTTGATGTGGTTCATAAGTGTTTCTCGTTCCTCGTTTTATTAAATAGATTAGACCGTTGGTTTTCCCGTTTGAATGGTTTTACACTAGTAATTTTTGGGGCCCTTTATAGCTTGCTGTTCGGTGTGAGCCAAGGCTCCGTGTTGAAGACCGTACTTTGACCTATAATGGTTTACTTTTATAAATTTTGACTTGGATGGAGAGTTGTCTCATTGGCACTCATACCACATCTTCTTATATCTATTTTCAAGAAAAGGCGTTTACAAACAAACAAAAAGGACGTATACCGACTAAACATGTATGTTTTCAAGAAAAGACGTATAATGACTTCCAAGGAAAAACCTTATAAATAGTACAAAACACTGAAAACTTCACCTTAAATATTATGGTTTAAGACTTGACGTTAAGGGTGAACTTTGATTCGAAATGTGTTGGTGGAGAAGTTGTGGAATTTTGAGTTGACATGCATTATAACCTTAATGTTTTGTAAATTAACAGTTCATACAATGTTGCATTGTTTAAAACACTTTATCCAGGTCGACATGTAATAGCCGTCGTGTTACTTCGGAAAATATGTTGATATGAGATATCAAGTGATTAGGCACTACTTAGTCGTGGATTGGTTATTAACTATTATCTAACCCTATCATAGGGAAAGGTACTTCCAACGCACACAATTTATAATATGTTATTTCATTGATGATGTATTCCTTATAGCGATAAGTGTTCCATGATAAACATCATTGCATTTAGTTTCCTTGGCTCTGCATAGTTGTCAGCATATTAAATGAAGATAGAAAAACATTTTTTGTCTCAAGCAAATCAACTACAGTGCATAAAAACTGTACAGGAAGTATACATGTAAAACCAGGCGTCGATCATGGTATAGTTAACCAACTTAATTTCGGCGACCAGATAAACTAACGCGAATGTAAATCGTTGCGAAAATGTCAAACTTCGATCGTTTTTATATAAATATACCTACAAATCAAAATTGCAATCAACGTGAAGGGATTATATGCGAAAAAAAGTGTCGGCAAAAACTTGGTTGGTTTACAGTATTGCGTAGTACGGATGTTAAATACTTTGTAGCTATAATGCATAAATATAGGTCATAGGAGCATCTTTATATAAATACCAGGACCCTACTCAGATAAACCTTCTGGCAATTTTGATTCAGCTACAAGTATAAATCGCTGTAAAACGGGGTTCAAGTACTTTAGTCTATGGTATTTGACTCTTACCTTGGAGCAAGAGCAGATGTCAAATGCCCTTCTAATCAACGAAACCCATAGCAAATACGTAATTCATTTGATAATTAAACACGCGATCAAGTTTGTTTATCGTCATTTGTCCATGGCTGGCACACGCTTGGAAAATGTAATAAATGCTCGCCAAAGGAAAGGTCACGGAAATGGGATGAGCACAAGCGCCGTGAAAGACGAATATGCCATTATTCCATATATTAATTACTACAGGAAAATATATGTGACAGCTTACTAGAAAAGATAGTGCATCTGACAAATTTAAGTATAAATCTAAATCTTTGACCGGGTTTCACTCCAATTTTTTGTGGGATTCGAGGCACCAAATCCTTGTCTTTCGACATATGGTTTGATTGCTCTTTGGTAAATGTTGTATCTTCTTGCCTGTTCTTTTTTATTATTCCAACACTGCTGATATGATTAAATATTTGTATTCATACAGTGAAAAGAGCTGCAAAATAAACCAAAAGGATAATCAAACACACGTCGAAAACCAACTGACAAAGCAATGGTAGAAAAACGAAGAAACGACCAAACGACCAAAAGACAAGAAACAGTATACAAAACACAACTTAAAAACTAAAGACTGAGCAACACGAACCCAAACAAAACGCGGGGATGATCTGTGGTACTCCAGAAGTATGGTGCTCCAGAAGAGGTAGAATATCGTGCTCTACATTTGGCATCCGTTGAGTTGTTCATAAAAGTACAAATCCTGTGATTAGTCTAATTCGATAGGTCACATTAGAGGAAAGGTGGACGGGATCATCGTTACGACATTTGGGACATATTTGTCGTTATCTGTTCAACATATATTTCATAACGGTCAACCAACTCAAGAGGGCGTCCGTAAACTTTTTATCACTTATTAATAGACATTTAAACTAAACACTAAGAAAAACACCTTTTGGTTGAAAATAACTTATGATTTATAAAAGAGGTGAATATATGCGTCATTGCAAAATATTTATATAAATATGCTTCAAATTTGTTTTATGTACATACCTGATGGCGCACCAGAATTCGAGATATCAGGTGGTTTGTCTAGGAGTTGGGGAATAGGGAAAACTTCTATTAGACGAGGTATTTAGAAGGGAGTTATTCAGGTTCTTACAGAGAAACTGTTGAAGAAACAGATATACAAGCTTACAATATAAACGGTGTACGAAAACATATCGACTTCATAGATACAGCCGGGAGCATTTACTTTCCGGCCATGCGAAACATATATATTTCAAGTGCGCAAGGTTTCATTATTGTATATTCATTAAACTGTGCCAAATCGTTTGAGGTAGTTAAAAGACTATGGGTACAGATTAAATCTCTTCGTGGAGGAGATATCCGGAGTATACCATGCATTGTAGTTGGTTACAAGTTAAATTTAGAAAACAACAGAGAGATAGAAACAGTTGACGCTATGGCATGGGTACATAGTGAAAACCTGGCTGGATTTTTATTAGAAGTTTCTGCTAAAGATGATATCGGTATAAGACAATATATATTTGACAATTTATTAGAACAGTTGGGAAATATAAGATGCCAGCAAACTGGACCGCTAAGGATAGGAGCTACAACTTTCTGTACGAAACAGTTTGAGGCGTCAGACGCTGTAATGAAAAGAGCAAAAAGTAAAAGTCATGGAAAAAATGTGAAATACGATAAAATTATTTCATCGTTCAAAGAGTTCCGGAATGCGGTATTTGAAAAAACAACGGAGCAAAAGATATGCAGAGTAGTATCACAACTACAGAAGAAGAAACAAAGTAGCAGGACATGTAGTAATGTTGGTCTTCGACAATTCACAAACTCTTGTGAAATAAACGACACAAGTAGAATACTACATTTTCACGTAGTGCTAGTTTACCAACAGAAACAACGATCGAAAAAGGCTAATTATTATCCAACAGCCTTTTATCTTTGATTTCTGAACAAGGGAGTCATGATGTGAATCATTCAAAACCATGTCGAACTTTTAAATTTAAAGTGCGTGGAATTTTATGGTTAAACAAAAAGATAGGTCAAAAGTTTGCAAAAAAGAAAAAGATAAAGGTATTGACGGCATTATATTGATATTTCCTGTAAAAGAGAGGCAAAAGATACCAGAGGGACAGTCAAAGTATTTTTTATTCTATTGCATTTACTAATAAAATGATTTATTACTCCTCAAATCGTTATTATTGATATTGTGAATGAAAGTACATATGATGGGTAAGAAATTATTCGAGGTAACTCATATCATATTTATTATACGTGTATTTTTAATATATATGGCAAATATGTGGTTTCTTGCCATGGCTTTATAAGTTTGAATCCGACTATTGAATGTTGAATATCTGCTTGTTATGGTTCACTTTTTTTTTAAACGCTACTGTTATGATTCTATATTTCTAAATTGCTGAGGTTTGAAAACAATTTGACTTTTTATTTTTTGATAAATTAGATTTATTTAATGACCTTGACCACACAACGTTTACCGTAAACAAATATGAATCTTTGAAAGACCTTGTAAAGTAGCTGATTGTTTTGAATAAAATGTACAAACCGTAAAAGATTTTCATGATATTTTGAACTCTAGAGAAGAAGTGCTTGAAATTGTCGTTTGATTGCTAATGAATGATCACTTCTACATGTATGTAAGTAAGTTCAATGGACATGGTGAATCAATTCATGAGAAGAAAATCTTCAAAACAATAAACGAAAAAATGACAACACTATGGCTAGAAATAAAAAAAAAAAAAAAAAAAAACAAAAAAACAAAACAAAGAGAACTAGGACTTCCCTATTTGTACCTTTCAGAGAAGAATGAAAGACTTTAACTCTTTAGCAAAGCAATAAAGGTCAAGCAAGGTATTGCATTTCCAAACAAGTAATGGTGTCATCATTGAAGATTGATTAATTAATTAGAACGAATAGTTGGAATTACGCAAATAATTGGAAAAAAAATATCTGACTTTTATAAGAGGTATATATATGAGATATATAACTTTAATGAACAAAAGTTTGAAAAGGTGCATTTTAAATTAAAGCAAGAGAAGTGATGCTCAAATCACGTAAATCGATTAGAACGAGACTGTTCAAGGTAACAAACAAACACTGAGGGATATTTTTATTCGACTAATGAGTTTGAAAGTTCATTTGGTATCGATCGCTTCTCTTTTACAATATTTCATTATATATGTTCACAATATATAAAAGGATGAATGGCATGGAACACACATCAGCAACAACAGCGCATTTTTGGTTTTCATTATCTTCAACTTAATTATTATTTCGATTGGTCCTCCAGCTGTTTGATTCAGGCGCCACTGATTAGTCTTCAGTAGACGTTATCTGCGTCATTAGTTTTTCTGTAGACGTAATGTGCGTCATTTGTCTTCAGTAGACGTAATGTGTGTCACTTGTCTTCAGTAGACGTAATGTGCGTCATTTGTCTTCAGTAGACGTAATGTGCGTCATTTGTCTTCAGTAGACGTATTGTGTGTCATTTGTACTAAATTATAAGCTTTATTTTTAATGAGTGTGTGGCAAATGTAACAATGAGTCCTTTTAAACAAATAATAGCTGAACATAATGAAAACTCATTTTCAAGTCATAAAGATATCCTGTGACTGTGACGTCATTAAATTAGACGAAAAAGAAATTTGCTGATTTCTATTTGAAATAGGCATATGTCTTGAGGTAGTCGATATCAAAATGATATTCAAATGCATTACAAAAAAACTGGCAACGTCATAGAAATTAACGAAAAACTACCAAAACATCATACAAAACACAACATTAGAAAGATCAGGATGGATTTGTCTTAGACTGAGCTCGAGCTCCGAAGAAATAAATAAAAGCTGTCAAAACATAGAAAAACCACTATGTGCTTGAATTAAAAGGAAGTTTTATAGGACAAAAAGTATAAAAGAGAAATAGGTCAAATATGTTAAGCCAGAAAAGGCCTTAATCAACATGATCTCTATATGACTTTAAATATTAGTAGAACACGTTTAGCAAGACATTCTACAGGACGTATCAGGCCTGTTGTCTCTTTATCTGTACATGTTAAAGCAGACATTTAAAATCCTAAACTATTGATATTCAATAAAAATGACTCATGATACTCTTAATAAGAAGACTTTAATGTCGTTCGTCATACAACTCGAAATACAGAAATAGTATTTTGAATAGGTGTCACTAACATTTCTTTTTCAGGTGTTGATACATGATACATACTACAGAAAGTAGAGTATAAAAATGCTGTATGTGTTATTTTCTTTAATTTGTTGAATGCCGAACGTTGACATATATTCACTTAGATACGCATCATTTTGAACTCTGGTTGAAAGTTAACTCAATCATACCACATCTCAATTTTTTTTATAAAGATCATCTATAATGTAACATGAATGCAATTATAACAAAATTTTTGATCCTATTAGAGGAAGTTAAAACAAAAAAGGAAATAAGTCTTGAATGGTTTAGAAACCGTGCTCATAGTACATCGTAGTTTCTGAATGCTCTTCTGAATGCATAATCGAATAGCGTTGATCCATTCAGACAAAGTGTCCAGTTCTGGTTTGTCTGGTTCGCGCTTAACCAATTTTCTAGCATAGACCTTAACTGCATCCATCAGTAACCTGAAGTTCTTGTTCCAGTTGATGGGCTGAGGAATTCTATATTTTGTCCCTTGGCTAACAACTCTTAGTTGTTCATTGGTAACGATGCCAATGTCGCCAGTAATAATATGACCAGCTGGACTATAATTGTATTTTGACGATGCACATGAGCAATTCGGAGGTTTGAATTTCACATTTTGAGGTAAAGGCCTCTTAAACCCACTTATGGTTGAAAATCGTGGATGCAATAGACTTGGTGTAAGTATATGAAATTACAGGTGTAGCTTTATTTTTGAAGTAATCAGATATAGTTTTTGTACAGTTTTCTGGGAGGAAATAATGCTAATATTTATAGCATGTAAACCTTTAAAGGCGAATTCTACTTTGAATTAAAAAAAAAACGTTTTTCCTCATTTTCGGAAGTAGTTGTTACGGGTTTGAATAATCTATGGTTAGCAATGTCCATGATTATTACAACTTATCTACACAAAACAGAATTAGAATTAATAACGGAAGTCTTTTGGGCCTCTTTAAATAGTAAATAAAGTTTAGATAATGGAATGGAGTATTATTTAGTTCTGATATGGTGAATGCCAAAAGGTTTTGAACAGACGATAACAGACTATCAGTTGTAACGGTGTGAACAGCAAGTGGTGTATAATTTCTGTGACCATTACTTCTATTTCGTCGAGCAGAAGAGTTAAATAATTGTTATTTATTGACAGTACTACACCTGGGACTAGACAAAACACCTACACTCTTAATTTTGTCATTGCATCCATAGGTAATGGTGTTTCCCACTCTCTTATCCAAAAGTCTTCTCTTTGTAGACGATATGGTCTACTCAATATGGGGTTATTTGTTGAATGATATATTTTCTCTATAATCCGGACTTTCATTGAAACAATAGAATGGTCAGGCTGATTAAAATGTTAATAGAGAAATGTGTTGTTATTAGGATCATCAACATTAGACCGATGGTCATTCATTCTAAAATTGAGTCGTTGTCGAGTTTCCCCGACGTAGATCAGTCCACAAAGAGCACATTCAATAGCATACACAATATTGGAAGCGTACAATTTAAATTTTTATGACTATATGTATTGTAACTTTTGGTGGTCAAGTTACTTTGAAAGTGGGTATCAGATATGTGTATATCACATGTTTTACAATTTTCACGGTTACATTTTGAAATAGAGCAATATTTTAAGCTATCTTTGAAATCTAAAATATCTGAAGTTGAACAGTACATGGCCGAATATAAACAAAAGCTTATAAGTACGGCGGCAATCTAAAATTTAACATGTACATTTATTTTTCAATTTTAATTTATTGAATTTTTAATTAATTATCAATAGTTCCCATGACATTATATTTATTTATGCTTACTAAATACAAGATCAAAGGAAACACACTATCCGTTCTTTCGGGATATCTATTGTGTGGTTTAAGGCTTCACAACACGATAATGGTTTGGATTTATTCAATACCCGAGTAAATGTATTTTGATAGTGGGACCATTTAAACAATCAAAGAAATGCATTCACTTTTAAACAGTATGTATTTAACCCATTTTTCTTTGCATCTGAACAGTGTGCATTGTTTTGTTCATCCCACCTTATGTTAATGTCAAGTGTTTCTTGATTGAATAGGGCGGAATTGACAAAGGTTCAACCAATTGTTTATGACATTACATTTAATTTAAAAAAAATGTGTAACTTTTTACTGCTATAAATTATTTATCTAAAAAAAAAGCCACCACCACTCATCCTTTCCGAACACCAATACATACCTCTCGCCTTCTAATTGTCCATCTCATTAATCCCCGATATACAACCCATACCTCTCGCCTTCTAATTGTCCATCTTATTAATCCCCGATATATAACCCATACCTCTCGCCTTCTAATTGTCCATCTCATTAATAAGTTGTATGTTCGTTTGAATTTTTTTAATCAGTTGTGTTGTATAGATAAAGCCAACAGTAGTATACCGCAGTTCAATCGTCATCAATCGATTAAGCGAAAACAAATCCGGGTCACAAACCGAAACCGAGGGAACACATCAACTATAAGAGGAAAACAACGGAACAACAGAAACAATGAATTGCTACACAAAACAAACGCAAACATACATAGAAACGGACTATTTCATAACAACTGCCATATTCTTGACTTCGTATGTCTGTGATGTATGTTTACACAGTTTTGGCTGCTAGATTCCAATCATTGTTACATTAACCTTAAATGTATGTTTGGGCTGCTTACCTAATTTTGACAATATTACGGAACTATAAACAACTGTCATTAAATTGGGAGTTTTTGTTAGCTATTAAACTAGGTTGAACCCCCCATTTTCTTCGGGAAATGCCTGTACCAAGTAAGGAATAATGAAGTTGTTTTTCACTTGTTCCATTTGTTTATAGCGTTTGATTTTTCAGTTTCAGTTTTTATAGAATTTCCTCCTTTTTGAATTTGCCTTTGTGTTCGGTATTGTTGTTATACTTTTGTTTTCATTAAGCCTCAAACACATACATCTCGCCTCACAATTGTCCATCTCATTGACTTATCGATTATGTTTTTTTCTCCTTGTTAAATTATTATGTTCTAAGTCACACATAGGCTTTTGTCATTTCATTAGCCTTTCATTCTTAATTTTTTTCGACAATTTAAAATAGATAGGAATGAATGCTCACATTGGATACCTTTTCACTGGATTTGTGGATACAGAATCAGGAGTTCTGGCTTATTGATTTGATCCAATTTCCGAGAGTTCATAAAATGTCTTTCCGATAGATAACACACCTGTGGTCCTCTGTGGGATTTTTTATACACTTCTAAAATCCTAGGTATCTTCTTTGGATGGTTAAATTTCCATTGAACTTTATTATGCCAAAATTAATTTTGAACAGTCTTTTCTACTCAATATTAAACTAGTCGGAAGCTAGTTTGAACGAATGAAAATGGGAATTGTCTCTCTCAGGTATACCATGTTTATGATTTAAATGCATGATGCTGGATATTGTAAATTATTCCCATGACTAGTAAAGCAATATGGCAGTTGTTATCTACTTTCCGTTTCTATGTATGTTGGTGTTTTGTTGCAGTTGGTGTTTCTGCTGTTCCGTTGTTTTCCTCTTACAGTTGATGTGTTTCTGTTGTTCCGTTGTTTTCCTCTTACAGTTGATGTGTTTCTGTTGTTCCGTTGTTTTCCTCTAACAGATAATGTGTTTCTGTTGTTCCGTTGTTTTCCTCTAACAGTTAATGTGTTTCTGTTGTTCCGTTGTTTTCCTCTAACAGTTAATGTGTGTCTGTTGTTCCGTTGTTTTCCTCTTACAGTTTATGTGTTTCTGTTGTTCCGTTGTTTTCCTCTTACAGTTAATGTGTTTTGTTGTTCCGTTGTTTTCCTCTAACAGTTAATGTGTTTCTGTTGTTCCGTTGTTTTCCTCTAACAGTTAATGTGTTTCTGTTGTTCCGTTGTTTTCCTCTAACAGTTAATGTGTTTCTGCTGTTCCGTTGTTTTCCTCTTACAGTTGATGTGTTTCTGTTGTTCCGTTGTTTTCCTCTTACAGTTGATGTGTTTCTGTTGTTCCGTTGTTTTCCTGTTACAGTTGATGTGTTTCTGTTGTTCCGTTGTTTTCCTCTAACAGTTAATGTGTTTTGTTGTTCCGTTGTTTTCCTCTTACAGTTTATGTGTTTCTGTTGTTCCGTTGTTTTCCTCTAACAGTTAATGTGTTTAAATAGGTTTTAGTTTGTTACCCAGATGGACGTTAGTTTGAACGAATGATAATGGAATTTCTCTCAGGTATACCATATTTATGATTTAAATGCATGTTGATGGATATTGTAAATTATTCCCATGGCTAGTAAGGCAATATGGCAGTTGTTATCTACTTTCCGTTTCTATGTATAATGGCGTTTTGATACAGTTGGGGTTTCTGTTGTTCCGTTGTTTTCCGCCTAAAGTTAATATATAGGGGTCACCACGTGACGGCGTATAACCAATCAAAACGTGATAATTTACCGCGGTGCGATAACAGTTAATGTGGTTCGCTCGGTTTTAGTTTTTACCTAGATTTGTTTTCGCTTAATCGATTTATGACTATTGAACAGTGGTATACTACTGTTGATAGATATAAGAAGATGTGGTATGAGTGCCAATGAGACAACTCTATTGAACAGTGGTATACTACTGTTAATAGATATGTGGTATGAGTGCCAATGAGACAACTCACCATCTAAGTCAAAATCTGTAAAAAATAAACCATTATAGGTCAAAATACGGCCTTTATTTACATAGTTGAAGAAATTATAAACATAACATTATATTTCATTATAGCTCATAGTAGAGATTTCATATCATAATACTATGCTAAAGAAATCATGTCCTACATGTAATGGTAGCCAAGGACAGTCAACACCATTAATGACAACGTCAAATGAAAGAAAAAGAAAAAGAAAAACAACACTCCATATATTAGTCAATTCCAGAAAGCTATGGATTTAGAATCATGAACCTATTTGAACATTCCAGAGGCAGACGATGTAAGCTGGTACAACAGAAGGGTAAACAGGTTGAACTCTACTAGAAGTTTCAGCGTGTTGATTATGATATGTAAAGAACAGAGGAAAAAATGTACTCTGTGACGTCATAAACAAGGGCTGGAGACGGAAATAATAAAAAAAAAACCCGGTACAATATACCAAAGGGGCATTCAAAACTCATAAGTCGAAAAGAAACTGATAACGCCATTGCTTAAAACGAAAAATTAACGAAAAAACACCTACCCACGTAACGCAAAATAGAAATTAAAGAACCAAACTGAAAAACCGGTACCATTTCATGCCTACAAAATCAAGCAAATCTATAATTTCTTTGGTAAATGCTTATACCGAGTCATGCATATGACAGTTCTTTCCGTTGGTTTATGTGTTTGAGCTTTTGATTCTGCCATGTGACACACATTGTTGTCAATATAATGGAATTATATGCGACTTTCATACAAGTGAGAAGTTAAGCTAGCTGAAAAACCAGGTTTAATCCACCATTTTCTACATAAGAAAATGCCTGTACCAAGTCAGGAATATGACAGCTGCTATCCATTCGTTTGATGTCTTTGAGCTTTTAATTTTGCCATTTGATTTTCTTTGGGGTTCGGCATTTTTGCTATTTTACTTTTTTAAATAGTCTTACGTTTGATTTTGTCAGTTTTTGTGGCCTTCTCTTTTTTGAATTTTCCTTCGAGTTTGGTATTATTTGTTATAACTGTCTTTTAAAACAGACATAGAAGACCTTTCTTGAAACAACTATTCAACATTTAATTATATATATTTGAGAAATTTTGAAAATAAAACTAATATGAAACCACATTTGATTTTATTTTTTGTATTTACCAACGGAAACATCAATTAATTTACATTGACTTTTAAAAAATATCAAATCTCGAGATTTAGCACATTTTATTGCATATAGTTTTAAGTTCAAGGCTTATAACAAAAGTTTTGTTGCTGTGAGGTCTTATTAACGTTTTGTAACACTTCTTAAAAAAGATTGACTATAAAGAGATATTTGATTGAAATTTCTTATTTTAAACATGTTAAACTATATTTTGAATATCACTATAAATGTCCTTGCGATGTCACATGTATTAAAAGTGAGAGAATATTTCTAGAACTAGCAAGGTCTCAAACTTTCGAATTCATTTCGGTAAAGCAGTCAACATATCATAAAATACTTCACGATATCTTAATTATGACTTACCTCGCCAGTTGTTCAGAACAGAAAAACTGATTAAAATTTTGAAAAATGTTTTATGTGACGTTTGAATCTGAATATCTTCTATTGATGATGGGTATGAATTTCCATTGATATTTCATTTCTTGGGTTCTTAAAAATACAAAAAGTATTACTCAAAAATGAAAATGAATCTTAATTCCTGTTGAAAATATTGTTTTTGTAGTAACGATCAAAATAAGCAGCTGTTTTTATTAAGTATTATATAATAAATAATTAATTATGTGACTTTGGACTGATGGAAGTAAATTGTAATTTGGTTGTTTCCATTATCTCCACAGCTTCGGTTTATCTACTTCTTTAGGATATGACTATAAACTGAAATGTAACCGTCATTTTCATGGACTATCGGTTAACTGTAAGATTTACATAGTTGACCTTATTATCAACTGAAAACTTTTTCTTTATTTTTCAAATAAGGGGTTATTATTTTCATAATACTTCGTTACTAAAATCATGCAATGTATATATCGGCAGCCCAGGAGAACCAACATGATTTATGTTATTGTCAAAAGAAATAAAAATGAATATCAACCAACAGTCAACATAAATATTGTCAGAAAACTATGGATTAAGCAACAGATGCCAAGCCGAACAATCTGGAGTCCGACGATTTAAAAGTGATACGGAAAGATAAAAAGTTCGAACTATACTAGATATCTTCAACGTGTTGATCGTTGTATGTAAAGATCCGGATAATCAATTTTCAGAGAAGTCATATACAAGGGCAAGAGAAGGAAATAAAAAGGGGTGGACTAATCAAGTGAATATAGAAATGTAAAGAAAAAAAAAAACTGAAAACAAAATGGCTACAAAAAAAAAAAATGAATAACAAAAATACAATTAACAGCATACAAAACACAGCATAGAAAATTCAGACAGAAAAACACTAACCCAATCAAAAATTGTTTTTATATCATGCCTGTAAAATCAAAGACATCTTTGAAGCCGAAACAAAAGTTTTTATAAAGAATATTGTTTATACATTTAATTTTGCATATTTGTACAATTTTGAAAATGAAACGTAAAAGAGATCTAATCTGATTAGGCTCAAAATCGAAATAACTCATTTAATAAAGGACATTTAAAGTCATATATCTTTATTATCAAAAATCTAAGTTTCCAAGATTTAGCTAATTTTTTGTCACATAGCTTCGAGTTCAAGTTTTATAACAATAGGTTTGATGATGTAGGTTCTCATTCAGGTTTTAACATATACTTGTGAGATAAGACTGACACTAAAAAGACCTTTGGTTAGGATTTTCAGTATTAAAATGTCCTCTCGAAATGTCACTATTTTACCTTTTGACGTAATGTCTATTAACAGAAAACATATTTAGGAATAACAAAATATTCACACTTTTGAATTATTTTCGATAAAACTGTCTACACATCATGCGATATTTCACGATATTAAAAATATCTCTCACCTGCTCAGGTGACCAGACACAAAATGAATGTCAGCTATTAACACGGTTCAATTAATTAGGCATAATATAACAAATCATATATGTGACTTTTGGCCTCGTGGAAGTTTAGTGATCGTCAGTTCATATACTTTTGGGGATTTGACGAACATGTCCATCAACTACAATATAGCTCGAAGTATGATGTTGGTTACAAAATTAACGTTATTGTCAATTAAACATGGTATTGCCCAATATGATTTCATAATTATATGCTAAAGAAATTATGCCTTGCTTATATGTATAGGGTGCCAAGGAACTCTTTAAAAAACAACAAACAAAACAAAAATTATTGTCCTAAAAAATTTGAACAGAATAACATTATTCCATATATTTTCAAAATTCTTATAAATAATTCAACTTTAAGATTAAGATTACTTGGTTGTTAAATTTGTGTGCTAGTTTTGTCAAGGAAATAGAGATAGAAAAACAAGACCTGGAATCTCGTACCTACTGAGTGAATTATACCTCATGTGCAGGTGATGCTAGAAATCTCAACACATAATCGAATGTTGGCAATGGAAAAATATGTATCCTATGAATTTTCGTGAATAACAGTTCTTTACTAGAACAAAATATGAAACAGGACTGTAAGATACCGAACATGCAGGCGCTGCTGTAATTTTTCTCAATAGAAATGGAAAGTTCATAATAAAAAATCTGAACTGATCTTTGTTTTTTGTAAAGTTTACTTGTCAACCGACCCTCTTTGTCAAATTGGAAATGAAGTTCTTGATATGAGGCTTCTTATCTGACTCTAGTCAAGTTCGATGGGATGAATGCTTTAACCATAATCGACAGACTTTGAATTAAACCGTGAGGAGGATATCATTTCTGTAGCAAAACGTGAAGTTAACGGTAATTTTTAATTCTTTTAAGTTTTTGTTAGAAGCACCTGTATTAAATTTACCTGATATGAGTATAGTCACAAGCCAAGTCTGAATTCCAAATGTAGGTCAATCAAAATACTACTGCTGTAAAGAGAAGAGACCTCCAGAGTTCGACTCTAGTAAAAATATTTTTTTAAAATCAAAATGTTTTTAAGAAACTAATAATTTCTTTTATAAAGTACAGCTTATCGAGAGCATTCCATCTAGATTCGTGAAAATCGTGTTTCGGTTTTAAAATTTCACATTCGTCAGGTTTCAGGGTAAGAACATTTTACATGACCGATAGTCTATAATTTGGTGATGTCTAAGGGTTAGGAAAGTGTCAATTGCTAATCCGCTTTAGCGTGATTTCTATCATTTGTTTTAATTTATCTACGTCTTTTATAGGAGTAACACGACGGGTGTCACATGTGGAGCAGGATTTGCTTACCCGTCCGGAGAACATGAGATTACAGCCAATGTTTGGTGGGGTTCGTATTGCTCAGTCTTTAGTTTTGTATGTTGTGTTTTGTGTACTATTGTTTGTCTTTCTTTCCTTTTTTACAAACCTGTTCGCGCATTTCCCATTGTTATTCAAAGCAAAATAATTATCTAAGATACCTGGGACGATATCATTTCATAAAGAATCTCTTTGTTTACTTATTGTACCTCGAACTTATTAACACGGTGTAGGTCTTTAAGTTGAGGTTCAATTTACTAAAAGTTAATCGGGCATGACTAATCAAACACGCCCTCTTAAAATCAGGAGGTCCAAAATAGGATCGGGGAAAAGAGCCAGCGAAATACCATAGTTTACAATTACAGAGAATCAAAGTGCTTTTGGTTGATTTTTTTTTATATCTCCGGTCAATAATCAAACGGATTTGAGTGGAAATACAAACCTGTCCGAAACCGGGAAATGTTGGCTGCAATAAGAAATTATTTACAAAATAAGTGCATATCTCATTTACTTATAGTGGCCGTTATTGATTGTAAATTCATGTCGTTTTGTTTTTGGCATTCGTCTACCGTGGAGAAAAAAAAGGGGGGGGGCTAATAGCTTAACTTACAATTGTGATCATGGTTCAACTTTATTCTATTACGGTATACGTTTAACCTCTAGCAAACGCTCTATCTTATTAAAGTGTCGCTCTAAAATTATTATCATTTGCTTCAGAATGATCCACTTTGCATCTTGTCGTGAATATGCATGACATATTTGCCACTGGACATTATAACATTATCTCTATTTTCATATTTGATTTTTTAAATTTAAATCTTAGCATTTCTTTCGTCATTTTTCTCTTTGCATTTAATCTTTTTTTAACATTACATAACGTAGTCCACATCAGGGGTTACATTATATCCTATCCAGTCAATTAAGGGGAAGGGAAGTAGAACAGAAAAAATCTTTATTGAGTGCAATAACTCATATCTTGAAGCGTACAAACACGACAGTCTCGTATAGGTGACAAAATTTGCTGTTTCAAGTTTTTTTTTTTATATCTGGTATAATAGTTGTTACAAATTTAAAGCAAAAATAGATAAAAAAAAAAAAAAAAGATTATATAAGGATTCAAATTATTTTGGCCGTTTCATTTATTTTCTAGATATTGTCTAACTGATCGGTTTTGTTATTCCATTTTTTTAATCTACGATTGTCCTAGAAAAGGCCGCAAAAATGTGTTAAAATCAGCTATGCGAATTATTTGAAAATTTAGCTGACCGTTGTTGTTGTTTACAGATTTCAATCTTTTAACTTGTGAGTATTTCCCCCTCAAAGAGTTTATCAAATGTTTTTTTAACGAATAGATAGTGTAAAACTCTCACAACATCAGGCATCGGATATATGACGTTTCTTTTTCGACCGGACGAATCTGCGTATTTAAACATCCGAATTCGATCAGCCGAACAGCCAAACGGACGCACCCCTTTAGCAAGGATATACTGTCGGACGGGATAGGTCCAGAGGTGTCAATATTTCTATACCCAAGTGAATCCTTTGGTTTAAATAAAAGGAGATAAAGGTATAAAATAATGCGACAGCAACCCAACGACACAGACAAATCCTTATATTTAGAGTCAACATAATCTTTTGTTATAGAAAGATGCGTATACAGAATAATAAGCTCAAACCGCCCCATGACTAAAAAATACGGAGTAGATTTAATAATATTTACCATCAAATATATCCCAACAGGCACATTTGATTTAATATTAATTACCGTTAAACATATCCAAACAGGCACAAGTGTTTGGTTGAATAATATCACCTGCCTTTTTTATTTCGATCGGTGGAAATTAACGAAGGTGTAGTATAAATTAAACCAGTAGAAGAAAAACACTTCTCTGTATAGTATAAAGTTAAAATAAATGATGATAATGAATGACGTCCAGCGGCAAATTAAATGAATATTCAGGACGATAACATGTAAATATAATATGAGTCTTAATCCTGTTTTGTACTAGATCGACACGCTAAGCCAGTTTTTTTTTAACGCGGAAGTTCACAAGATATCAGTTCGCAGGAAGAAAAGTCACCCTACCCAGAAACATTCCTGATTCCGAGTCGACAAGTCTGTGCGCTGACTCTTAAAATGCTGCTAGTTTAGCGTTGAAACAGCAAATACTATTTTAACGTCTTTAATTTGTTTGACCTGGTCGGGATTCAAACCAACGACCTCCCGCTCACGCGGCGAACACACTCCTACGAAACAAATCAGGAGAGCGGTAGTACAGAATATCATATAAAAGAACTAATGTTCAATTTCACAGAATTCTCACAGTTACTAAAGCGAATGTATCTAACATAAATTAGTGCGTTAAATGATATTTGAAACTACACGTAAATATGAATGGCCGACTTCAGAATAGATTTCATGTATCAACGCTCTCTACAAATTAGAAACTTGAACCAAATATTAACGGGCTAAATTTCGGTCCTTATTCAATATACCCTCAAATGCCAGTGGCATTTCAAGTTTAACGTCCAACCTCACTTTTGACCTATTGGAAGACCTACCTACTGTATTTAAAATATATATGTTCTCGTCATGAAAATGCATGAAATATTTGCCACTGGACGTAAAGCAAACAACAATCGATCAACTCCATAAATTATTCCATGTACATATTACACGAAGACAAGATCTTGTATAATGCTATAATCGAAAATTTCCATTTAAATCACTCAATAATAGTGTTTTTTTTATGGTTTTGCAATTTACTACACAACTGATCAGTTATAAAAAAATAAAAATATATTATGTTATTATTGTTCTGATCTACTGTTTTATTACAAATTATGATATATGATTTTGTCAGTCGATAATAAAACTAAGAAAAGTTTTTTTTCAAGGTATTGTTTATGCTACATTTAGACGTTAAAAGGGAATGACGAACGACTAAATAAAAGTGTTTGTTTTCATGTATTACATTTGTTTTCAATTTAAGAATGATGGTCAACCTTACGAAAATGTCTCATCTATACAAGTTTGATCGAACCACTCAAACCAACATAACTTGATGCTAAAGATGTTACATTTAGGCTATTCATTACGTGCATAGTCCTTATTTAAAAAAAAAACGCGAAAAACATGATTTATTAATTAATCAGACTGAACAGACAACACAAATTATTTTGTATTCGCATGTAACGTAGTGTAGAAAAATTACAGTATCAAAACCAAAATAAACATTTACCTGAATATTGTGAAGGACCTCATGCATCTAGGTCTGTTCGATTAAAAGTTGTTAAATAAGCTGTTTAAATAGCTAATTGATGGAAGAGTTTACTTACTGTTTTCATTTGGTCTGGTCTTTGCGAATCTATTTCATGATTACTGACAGATTAAAAACATCAAATATATATAACAAGAAGTTTTTGTGCAGAACATTCATTGGTCAGTTGTAAATGAGGTCTGTATAGGGTTTTGATTTCCTCATTTATAAAATAAAAATCGTTATATTGAAAAGTTGGAATTCAAAAATAAAAATATACCCCTTAATTTGATAAAACTATCCTATGGTGTTATTTTATTGCTAAAAAATATTATGAATGAATAATTAAATGATGTACTGCCATTTAGTCGGTCCGTTTTCAATGCAATTATGTAACTGTTATTTGTCTCTATCAGTCTGAGTACTGTTTAACTATCATTTGAGTTGAATATATTAAGACTCGTCCAATTCAGGGAATTAGGCTTCTGTAAATGGTTTTTTGTGTGCTTTGCTTATGTTTTTCACGGTTTGTAAATCAGTTAAACTTCAATGATTAAGTTAATATTGACATTAAAAGACCTCCTCACAAAAAGGGCTGTTCAAATCCCCTCGCCCTTCGGGCTCGGGGATCTCAACATCCCTTTTTGTTCGAAGGTCTTTTAATATCAATATTAACTTATCATTGAGCTTTTACTATTACTTAACCATCGCGTTTTCAGTTTGTTTTCGATTTAGGAGAACAAATGCCCCTCTGATATCTTTCGCCTGTCTTTCAGATAAGGGGGAATAAAATTATAGCGTGGATTGTAGTTTTCTAGATAAAAGGCAAACACTCGCATGTTAGTCAAAAATCGTCATTAAGATCAATTAGATCTCTATAAAGTCGCAAATAATTTATATCGTGCATATTGGCGGCATTGAAGATATTGTACAGCTGATCATTTCTGCCTTTAATAAATTCCCCCATTTCATTAATTTTTTGAGATAATGAACAAAAACATGTTAATCGTGATTTAAATCAAGTTATTTCTTATGGACAAGGTACGGTTAATGTGATATGTCACATATTTTGGTACTATTTCGCTTACAAATTTAACACGTTGAGTTATAATTGAAAATCGAATAGAAAACGGTTATCTTTTTAATTTTTGAAACACTAGTACTATTGAACGGATCCTTTCAAATAAATGAACATTTGAATAGAAAGCCCATCAAATCGGCAAAATACGGTCTTAGATTTGTCAAATCTTTAATCCCCATTGTATTTTTACAAATTAATTTGATATTTATACAAAACATTACTGTTTTAATGATCAGAATAGTAAAAAAATCACTTTTTTGCGGTAAGTATTAGTTGAAGTGATAATTTAGACAACGAAATATCGACCAACCCAATGGTTTCAGCTATATAACCATTTTTGTTGATCTTAATATATTTCTCTTCTTTTTTCTGTGTACAATTTCTTCTTATCTATAATATACTTAATTGTTTAGGGGCCAGCTGAAGGACGCCTCCGGGTGCGGGAGTTTCTCGCTGCATTGAAGACCCATTGGTGGCCTTCGGCTGTTGTCTGCTCTATGGTCGGGTTGTTGTCTCTTTGACACATTCCCCATTTCCATTCTCAATTTTATGTTAGATAAATAACTATTGTTGACAATTGAGACATTTAAATTAAGGACCATCTCAAAAGAGAAGAACAAATTATTGATTTACTCGGTACAATGATAATTTTAAGAACGTCTGTATTATATTTATAGATTATTTAAAAAGGCCCCGACATGAAAAATTTGAAACAATTCAATTGAGAAAACTAACGGCCTAATCTATAACAAAATAATAAACGAGAAACAAATAAGACAGACATGAACCAACGACAATCACTGAACTAAAGGCTCCTGAATTGGAATAGTCTCATAAAGAATGTGGCTGGGTTATACATGTTTGTGTGCGCTCAACCCCCTAACCGGGACAGTGGTGTAGCAACCCAACATAAGATCACACTGTAAATATCAGTTGGTTGAAAATGGCTTAACTCATCACAGGTTTTGATTGACAACCAAAACCACATACGACTTGTACCCAGCGGTTTCCTGAGCCACCAAAATGAGGATCAACAATTCAACTCCAAAGGCCGATTCTAGTAAATATATGTTAATATTGGTTTGTTTAAACAAATAACTTTTTATAAAGTACAGCTTATCAAGAGCATTCCATTTGGATAAACGGGAATAAACAATAGCGTCGATTGTAATTTTTAGATGATAGGAAAACATTAGCATGTTGGTCAAAAATCGTCATAAAGATCAATTGGTTCTCTAAAGAGTCGCAGATGATTTCTATCATGCATATTGATGGCATTTAACATATTGTACTGCTGATCATTTCTGCCCTAAAAATTACAACCATTCAATAAAATTTTGGGATAATAGGCAAAAACATGAAAATTGGCCAATAATCATCATTTAAAGCAAACTATATCTTATGGACATTGTACGTTAAATTGGCTATGTCACATATTTCGGTAAAATTTCGATTACAATTTTGACACGCTGAACTATAAATAATCGAAAAAAAATACAGTTATCTTTTAAATTTTTGAAATATTAGTACTATTGAACGAATTCTTTCCAATTAGGTTAACATTTGTACATAAAGCCCATGAAATCGACAAAAAACGTTCTTAAATTTGTCAAATATTGAATCGCGGAAAGTATTCGTGGACGTGATATTCCAGACAACAATATATCGACCAAACCAATGGTTTCAGGCATATAACCATTTTTGTTGATCTTAATATATTTCTCCTCATTTTGTCTGTGTACGATTGCTTCTTATCTATAATAGGAAACAGGCTAAACATATAAGATTACATTAGTCAAAGTGTTTTGATATTTTAAGGTGGCTTGGTGGTATAAATATAGAATATAGGATTATGCTAAATATAGAATATAGAAATGAAAGATATGATAAATGTACATACAAAATTGTTTATATGAACAGGGCTTAATCTTTTGATCATGAACAAATGGTCTTAGATAAAATAAAGGAAAAGATCGCCGCTAAAATAAAACAAGCGGGGATTCACCGTCTAACATATATTTGTTAATTGCCCAACAAAGACCAATTCTTTAAGAATTTTATGAAGGGTTAACGTTTAATGGTTTTCATCCAAGATTACTACAGAAATGATAGGGAAATGAATGCAAAGCTAGATTTATTAAAGAATCTCGCATGAAACCAAATATAAGATTTTTTTTATGTTTGTGTTTTTTTTGTTGCTTCAATAGTCTTTTTAAATAATAAAAAATAAAATCACCGCCTATCTAAGACAAAAAATGTACATCATTAAAAATAATGGGCATTTTTCAAAAAGAGAGATAACTCTGTCTTTTACACATTTTTTTAAGTGTGGGATCATATATAAACAGACCTGGTTATACATACTTGTTATACCTTCTATACATGTAATACCATATATAATATATATAACATTTCAAAACAAGTGCAGTTGATTTGCATATTGGTTGCCATGGCAACCAGCAGTCAAAATGGAAAATCACAAATTTTTTGAAAATTTTTTAATTTTCAGTTCAAATTCAAGAACATACAATTTGAAAAATTAGCAGGCAGTATCTATTATAATAAGAGGTGTGTTTGTTTTCAGAACCTGCATATTTATATGGACTGTGGAATTCCTGGGGCAAATAGTCTTAGTTTGTCTGCCCATTCTCTTGCTTAATACCACTGGTACAGTTAATAATTTTAGTATCTCTTGCTTGATTGTAATGAAACTTTGACAGCTGAAAGGTAAAGGTAGTTGGAAGGAGGCTAATTATTTAATAGTAAATAGGTCAAAAGTTCGATGTCACTGTTACTTAAAATAGCTATGCAAGAACACTGATTTCTTAATGAAACTCGATTGTCTTTTGCATTGTTGTTCTGAAACATGTACTAGTGAAAGGTATTAGGAAGTAGATTTCGTCTATTGAATATTGGGTCAATCTGTTAAAGAAAAATGTTAGGAAAAAGATACATAATACCAATAATCAAATAGGTTAATGTCTTTCTTATGTTGCAATGCATACTATTTAAATTACACCATTCTAGTACTGGAGTAACCTGACAGTTTTTTTTAATGGGTCCAGGGATCATTTGTTGCGGATGTCTTCCTCTTTCTGCTTTTTTATGAACCTAGAGACTCATTCAGACACCTGACTTACATTGATTATTCAGTTTACAAGACAATCCCTCATCTGCAATAATGATCACATTCCAGGGACCTCCACCATTAGTATTCCAATTTTGATGAAACTTTGCAAGAAAGTATTTTTATGTTTTTGGTGATTTGTACATAAATCAGGCTGTTTTGAATTGCTTTACATTTGTCATTTGGTTTTATAGCTTGCTATGCGGTATGGAGTGGGCTCATTGTTGAAGGCCATAGGGTGACCTATGGTTCTTAACTTCTATGTTTTTTGGTCTCTGGTGGGAAGTTTTCTCAGTGCCAATCATGCCCCGTCTCAGTGCTAATCATATCCCATCTTTTATATATTTTTGAAATTTTATACACAATGCTGACAAATTTAACACATAGGACAGCTTCTATGTTTGTTGTATAATGGAATTATTAAAGGAGCCATTTATATCTAATTTTGACATAGACAAGTTCTTCTTTCGATTCATAGGAGTACTTGTTTATGTATAAAAACTAATACATGAGATAGTTGAACATGATACACCTGCCATTAAATCTTTTTTTATATTTGTCAATTTTTCCGTTTTATGCTTTTGAAATTATAAACATAAAAAAATTCAGGTTCAATAGTGTGTTAGATTTGTACTTAATCGAAAATGTGTCTATAAGACACAGGATGTCCTGCCATTAAATTTAGGTCACAGTAATCAAATTGTTGATGACCTGTGTGGTACTATAAAAAAATACTCTAGTGGTGATATATCACTATAGGCTTCTGTCAAATGAACCTAAACACAAGACTTAACTAAAGACACAAAAGCATGGAATGTAGGTCATAGTGACTCAAGTAATGTTTTGTACTACTAGTATACAAGATGTCTGTGGAGAATAAATATCATTGATATATTACCATTAGTTTCTGAGAAATGGAGCTAAATGCAAAACTTAACTGGATAGGGATGTACATACTTATGGACTGACAAGGGTATTTCTATATAAAGCATCCACATTTGTGGCAGGGCATAATAAAATCCAATCTTGGTATCTCCATCAAATATAAATAACAAAAGAGGGACGAAAGATACCAGAGGGACAGTCAAACTCATAGATTGAAAACAAACTGACAACGCCATGGCTAAAAATAAAAAGACAAACAGACAAATAATAGTACAGAAGACACAAAATAGAAAACTAAAGACTAAGCAACACGAACCCCACCAAAACTGGGGGTGATCTCAGGTGCTCCGGAAGGGTAAGCAGATCCTGCTCCACATGTGGCACCCGTCGTTTTGCTTATGTTATTACAAATCCGGTAAATAGTCTAATTCGGTAGGTCACATTCGTGAAAAGGGTAGGGTAATGTAGTTACGACATAAGGAACATATCCGATATCATCTGTGAAACGGTTATTCCATAACGGTCAACCAACTCGTAATGGCGTCCGTAAAATTTACGAAGGGTTGAGTTCAACTTCACCATTTGGAACTCTTGGTTTAATAGCTTCCTTGTGAGCAGCAATCCTCTATCAAGGAAATCATGATAGGAAATACAAGCAGTATTGTGACAAAAGTACTCATTTATGATCCTATTTCAGTTCCCATACATTACTTATCCAGATTACATAAATTCCAAAAACAATTAACTAATTCAAAAGTGTTGAAAAGCATGGTTTGATTAGCAGTAGGCCAAGTTTACAGGTTTATTCTATTCATATAACCTTATGACTTTTCACAGTGTGCCAGTTTTTTAAAATCCTGTTTTGTATAATCATGTTATGCAAATACCTGTCACCCCAACTATCCCTTTTACAAGAATTTTAAGTGCACACATTTTTTTATGCTAATACAGTGTTTTTGAAATTGATAAAGTTTTCAACAGTAAATTATTTTGATAAGTACACCTGTTTCATTTCATATACTACCATTATTTCCTTAGGTAGTATAGTAAGTTCACTTGACCAAATACAATGTACATGTGTATGACTATCGGGACTAAAATTACATGGTTTTCTACTAAAAATTGAAAAATACATTGCATCAGCATACATTGTACTTCTTAACATATACAAAAAGTAAAAAATCTATTTCCTATAGCTCCTGTATTCATTTTTATGTGTAAATATATGTTATTGCCTAAATTGACCAAAAATAATTTTCAATCATGATGATGATGGGAGTTTTTAACGACCTTGACTGGCTATACAGCAATCACACGGTCATTTTTTTTTGTTTTTTTTCAATCATACACGGCCAAGACCATTCCATACTCGTGTGGAATAATTTTAAACTAAAAACGTTAAAAATTTTAAATTGGTAGAAAAAAAACCACATTTTTATGTCATGCATGTAAATACACCTTCTTTTGATAATCCATTTTTTCAGGCACAGGCACATATTAATTTAAATTTTGAATAATTATATTATATCTTGAATCCTTGATACATTGAATGATTCTTCAATTGCTTTAAATACCTGCTACATAATAAATTAGGGCATTTAAAAAGCAAATTGTTGCAATATTAATTTTTTAAAACCATAAATCTTGATATGTGCACATGTAGTTAAAATTGTAAAATTAAAACATGTAAAAAATAAACTACCAAAGTTAAACGATTAAAATGGACATACCAGTATTGTCTTTAATAAAGCTTGTATTGTCACTTTGTCAACTGTTTTATAATTGCCTAATCTAAGGTCATGCAAAGCCTATAAAAAATGTCTATTCAGTTTGAAAATACAATTATTTCATAACAGAGGTGGATTAAGGGGGAGGTACATATATGGTTAATGCATAACCTTTTTACATGTAGCACTTCAAACGTTGCATAGTTTGGGAGGCCTTGTGCCCCCTTTTTTCGAAACCCTGGATACACATTTGTTTACTGCATTTCTTTTAGACAATAAATGAAAATATAAAAAAAGATCACACTTGCACTTTCTAAATAAGATTTTTACAGGCCTTTTATAGCTGACTATGTGGTATGGGCTTTGCTCATTGTCGAAGGCGGTACAGTGACCTATAGTTGTTAATTTCTTTGTCATTTGGTCTCTTGTGAAGAGTGTTATTAGATATCATACCACATCTTCTTTTTATACAATGTACTACTTTTGGGAAAATATATTTATCAAAATCATAGAATTGTCTACCAGCTCTAACTCAAAATATGGACGTTCACGCTCAATATGTTTATATGTACAAAAAATGTACATTCATTTATATTGTAATAAAGAAATTATAATTGTATCATATCAGTGAAATAACATGAATAACCTTTTAAATGTTGCCACTGTGATAATAATTATAAGAACTATTACATGTACCCCCTTTTCAATCCCAACAAATTTATAAGCATAGTCTGATTTGAATTAATCTAACTATTTAATTCTGTACATGAAAAGAGAACAAAATTTTAATACAATAGTAAATTGTTTAAAATATATAGTTTAATATGTAACTTCACCTTATTCATGTTATCATTAAATATTCAACACAGTTTTACATGAATAATCTACAGGGGTGGACCCAGAGTTTTTGAAAAAGAAGGAGGTGGGGTTACTTCCCAATATCTTAATATACAACATTATACAGCTGAGCAAAATTGTTAGTTTTATGGGATTAGAAATCAAAGTTTTCCAGGTGAAACAGTGCACAACCAAAAAATGTACAAAAATTTGTTTAAAGAGTTCATATTTGTTTTGTATTCTTTATCAATTTCTTAGTTTTATTATAAAAAATCCCAGCAAGATAACCCAGTAGAAGCATGCACAGAACAAACAGTACTTAGTGAGAAACACCTGGGGGGGAAACAAGTATGTAACAACAGGAATCAGAGCAAAACGACTCATATTCAAATAAATTAGACTACCAACAGAGTAAATGAAAATTCTGTTTGCAGAAGAAACTCCTTCCTTTTTTCCGAAAAATCAAATGGTAATTAGTATTAATTTACTTTTGGTGTCTGATGTAGACAACACAACTACCAAGCTGGATTTTAAGGGCCGCAAATAAATGGTGATGTAGTCAACACACCCGGAGTCGGTTTCACAAAAAAACTTACGACTAACATTGATCGTATATGAATTGTTTAAGACTTACTATCAATCTTAGTTGTAAGTTTAATGTGAAAACGACTCATGGACCTTTAGTGGACTGTACATAATGTGTTTATTTGCAGTTTATGTACAGTTTTCACAAGTACATTGTATAATGAGCTACACTCATTTTGATGTGGGTATTGCTGTGTGTTTGCCTATTCCACATTGGCTAGCGGTATAGTGGAGGGTTAACATATCACAAAACATGTTTAACCTCGCCGAAAAATTGTTTGCTCCTCATCCTGTCCCAAGTCGGGAAATTCTGGTCTTTGTTAGTCTTGTATGTATTTTAATTTTGGTTCATTTATATGTTTTGGCGTTAAGTGTGACGTCCATTTTCCCTGAACAATACATTATTGTTTACGGGCTAGCTGGATCCTGCTTCCGGGTGCGTGATATTCTCGCTGTGTTGAAGACCCATTGGTGGCTGTGGGTCTTTTATGCTATTTGGTCGGATTGTTGTCCTGACATATTTTCCTGTTTCCATTCTCATTTTTATAAAATTTATAGTACACATTCATTGTTGTCACTGTTTTTGATTTTTTTTCATTTCCGTTAAAAAAAATTCACTTTCAAATGATTTTATCGTCGTGAATCACTCTTGTGCTTGAATGCAGACGATGTTAAATATCTGGCGAATAATCCTCAATAAATGAAGGATCGCTAGAAACTTAAAGAAGAAATACTTATATTATAGTTTGTTTACAAAATATTACATACATTTTAGGCATATTTCCTGGTCCTTTTCTAGTGTAAAACAAGTGTGAAATTGCTTCATAAGCTACTTAAATAAAGATCGAGTTCTATCATTTTCGATCTGCATTTCAGTATTCATGAAAAGCAGCCCACGTGTTCGATTATTATGAATTATCTTGTGTTTATCTTCTCTCACCGGCAAGAACATGCCATTTTCCACAAAACAGAAGTGCATTTGCAACAATGAAAATAGCAATAATAAATTTTATAAAATTCTAGAATTAGTTTTCAATTACAACTTTCTTTTGTTATATATTCAAATAAAATAGATTATTTATAATAATCAAAACTAATCGTTAATGCCAATTACGACAATAGATATGGCTTACGATATCAATGCGGAACTTCTTGAAACTTGAAATGAATAAAACGGTTAGGTCAACCTTAAAATGTGATTCCTTTTATAAAGCTCTATGTATGGGTCCATTTGAGGACAACTGTACACGAAATGTAACGACTTCCGCATAAATCTTTTGTTTAATAATTCAAATGTCATTAACGTTATAACAATTAAATTAATGTTGATATTCATCATCGCACTTCAAATTATCGTTCAGAACAAAGACATTTGATCTGATTAGTGAGTGGACCATGCGTGGTTTGATTTAAACAAGAAGATTTGTTAAACTTATGCGCATTGTATACAAACGTTATAGGGATAGTTATAACACAAACAACGGAACGCAAGAATTGAGCTTCAGTTGCATTCTATACCTTTGCTTTTAACACCAAATGATAAACAAAATGTAAGGCATCATACCACTTCATCAAACAGAAATGATACTTTTGTATGATATGTCTACAATGAAAAGAAACATTATTGATATTTCTTTTTCAAAGTTTGAATGTGACGGATGGTAATTCAACGTAGCTTTATCATAGTAATGTAGACTAATATTTAAATGACACAGAGAAACCGAGGGTAACACCTGGTTGACACAGAGAAACAGAGGGTATCACCTGGTTAACACAGAGAAACCGAGGTTATCACCTGGTTGACACAGAGAAACCGAGGTTATCACTTGGTTGACACAGAGAATTCGATGGTATCACCTGGTTGACACAGAGAAACCGAGGGTAACACCTGGTTGACACAGAGAAACCGAGGGTATCACCTGGTTGACACAGAGAAACCGAGGTTATCATTTGGTTGACACAGAGAAACCGAGGGTATCACCTAGTTGACACAGAGAAACCGAGGGTATCACCTGGTTGACACAGAGAAACTGAGGGTTTCACCTGGTTGACACAGAGAAAGCGAGGGTATGACATGGTTGACACAGAGAAACCGAGGGTATCACTTGGTTGACACAGAGAAACTGAGGGTATCACTTGGTTGACACAGAGAAACCGAGGTTATCACTTGGTTGACACAGAGAAACCGAGGTTATCACTTGGTTGACACAGAGAAACCGATGGTATCACCTGGTTGACACAGAGAAACCGAGGGTACCGAAGGTAACATCTGGTTGACACAGAGAAACCGAGGGTATCACTTGGTTGACACAGAGAAACCGAGGGTATCACTTGGTTGACACAGGGAAACCGAGGGTATCACCTGGTTGACATAGAGAAACCGAGGGTTTCACCTGGTTGACACAGAGAAACCGAGGGTATCACCTGGTTGACACAGAGAAACCGAGGTTATCACCTGGTTGACACAGAGAAACCGAGGTTATCACTTGGTTGACACAGAGAAACCAAGGTTATCACCTGGTTGACACAGAGAAACCGGGGTTATCACTTGGTTGACACAGAGAAACCGAGGGTACCACCTGGTTGATACAGAGAAACCGAGGGTATCACCTGGTTGACACAGATAAACCGTTGGTAAAACCAAAACAGTAGCAAGGAAGACATCTGTAATGGCCTAAGATACGGATATTGTTGTTTTGAAATGTAATGTTTAGAAAACAAAAGGATCATTTTAGAATAGAGATCGCACCTCCCCGGTGATTAACTATGAGTCCCTGTCCACGTTTGGCCATACGTTTTGTTCCTTTTCTGTTATATCAGCTTTCCATAGTTTCAACTAGATTTTTATTTCAAATATTGTGGCCTTCAGCATTATAGAACAGACAACCACTTATTGTCGAAATGCGAATCTGATGCAGCACAATTGACGTCATTAATATTATTGAGGAAAGCAAAATTGTTGTTTGCAAAGGCAAAGTTAAACTTACTATTTTTGCATTAATTTAGTAATTGTATTTTTTGAACCACTTTCAAACAATTATGGATAAGGGCAAAAACATAATACGATGTTATGGTGGAACAAATCTCAGATGTTTTAATTTTTCCAGATAAGTTCAATTCGCAACCTACATTTGTTTTACATATATTGACATTGATGGGAAGTTGTTTTCTAACTTCTGATCAAATCTTTTCCTCCTTTTTTATTGTTAACTTTGCCTCCATTTCCAGCGTCTTTATCTAGCAAATCGAACAGCTGTAATCAAGGATGATATGATTGGAATTCGGATGCTATTTAGAAGGTTTTTCTGTTAAACAGTTTACAGTTGGATTATAACAGTAGAATAAGATACTTTTTGATTAAAGTATGGTGCTGTTTATTTTATATTCAGTGTTTTATGCAACGTCATGGTAAGAGAAATAGCCATTGTAGTGAGTCAGAGTATGAATAAGGGTTTGTTAAAAAGGTTTCAAGGTACTTTAAAATAATTTCCTTACGTAATTCATATGAAAAGAGGAAAATTACCCATGTGGTTTTGAAAATTCTAAAAGGTAAAATATGATTGGGTTAATTTAAGAAAACGTTTTTTTGAGACAGACGCAAAAATAGCACTTCATATGGCGTTTGTTAAATTCATAAAATACATCATTTTCGGATGAAAAAGTAAAAAAAAGTAAGACAAACTTTATATACGAAAGGCGCTTTTGAATTTATCTTCACCAGGAATCCTAAAACCAAATAGATTTGAAAGACAATGATGTTTAAGTTCTTGAATACACGAGGAGCTATTTGAATGTCCAATATGAATGTCCACAGTACACCATTATATGACTATTAACTTTTATAATCTTTTTACTACTAGTTTGCATAAATTATCAAACTGTATACTCACCGCCCACATTCTAAAAGAGAGGTGAAAGATCTCAATGGGATAATCTAACATTCTAATACATTTTTTACTTTATCGCATCCAACAAAAGATGATACAGATATTTTGATAACACAACTTAAATGTCAAGGAGGGATTTTGAATGCCATGATCAATTACATGATAAACATAATGTCAAATATCCATCTTTGTATCTTCAAGGACAAATAAATAAACACATAAGCCAAATAATATGTACAAATAAAATTAGTTAATTGTATATATAGACATATACAGACACATTAGAAGAGTCAAACAGTAGCAAACAATATATACAAATAAACTAGAACAAAAACAGACACTCATCGACTTAGGGAAAAGGCCATATACGAAATAACAAAAAAATGCGAGTAAAAAAAAAAAAATTATAAATACAAGAAAAAGCGTATTTCGACTAACGGTTATAAAAATATATACAGACTGACAAGAAAAGACGTATACAAACAAACAAACGTGGATACAATATAAACAGAGAAGAAATATACGGACTAATGACAAGTTGAAAACAAGTTTACTTTGACCTATAGGTGTTTTCACAAATTGTGACTTGAATGGAGAGATGTCTCATTGGCCCTCATACCACATCTTCTTATTTCTATTTACAACCAAAATAGGATTGAACGCACACACAAAAAAAAAAAGATAAGAGATACAAATTAACAAGAAAAAGCATTTACACACAAGGACTTATACCGACTATACATATACGTTTGCAAGAAATGACATCTAAGCAAAAGATCTCTAAAATAAAACAAAACACGGAAAACAAGAATAATGGTTAAAGACTTTACATTAAAGTTTAACTTTGATTAGAATTATGTTGGTGCCAAAGTTTACTATTATGCAATTTTCAGTAAACATGAATTATAACCTTAATGTTTTGTAAATTAACACTTCATTAAATTTTGACAGCCGCCCTGTTACTCCTAAACATATGTTGATATGCATTATTAAGTGATTATGCACTACGTAGTAGCGGATTTGTAATTGACTGTTATCTAACCCTAACATAGGAAAAGGCACTTCGAACGCACACAATTAATGACATGTTATTTCATTGATGATGTATTTCTAAAAACGATAAGTGTTTCATGATAAACATCATCAATTTAGTTTCTTTGACCGCGCATAGTTGTCGGCATAATTGTTTCTTCGAATGTCGCTCAATTTCCTTTGTAGATAGAGGTTTATAACATGAATGGATAATGTTTTTAGTTCTGATCTGTGGACTTCAAACTAGCTTACGTAAACTAATATAGAAGGTCATTCCGGGGTCAATATCGGTATATAAGCGAGTATTCTGACTGCTGGCAATGTTGACAAACTTACAACTCTTAAATAGTTAATCAAATAAAAATAGAAACCATTTGTTTGTCTCAGGCAAGCTTAAACCAACTCCAGTGCATAAAAACTATACTGAAAGCCTACATACTAAATGAAACGTTGATCATGGTATAGTCATTCAATTGAATTTCGGAAACTAGATAGAATAACGTGAAATTAAATCGTTGCGAAAATGTCAAACTAAGATTGTTCGTAAGTTAATACACCTAACAATAAAAATTGCGAAATAAACGTAAAGGGATTTTGCGCCAAAACAGTCAAGGGAAAAATTGGTTGGTTTACACTATTGCATAGTACGGAAAGTTAAATATTGTGAAGCTATACTTCATAAATCTAGGTCATAATGGGATCGTTATATAATACGAAGTAAAATCACAAAAATACTGAACTCCGAGGAAAATTCAAAAAGGAAAGTCCCCAATCAAATGGCAATCTCAAAAGTTCAAACACATCAAACGAATGGAAAACAACTGTCATATTCCTGACTTGGTACAGGCATTTTCATATGTAGAAAATGGTGGATTGAACCTGGTTTTATAGCTAGCCAAACCTCTCACTTGTATGACAGTCGCATCAAATTCCATTATATTGACAACGATGCGTGAACAAAACAAACAGATACAATAGGTAAAATGTCAAAATAGGGTTACAGCAGTCAATATTGTGCTACCATCTTAATCACTATAAAAACAAACAAATGTAACGAAGAAGCACAAAAAGGGATACATCAAATTTAACTTCATCATTATGCTTATATTATACGATTTTATTTATCTATGTAAAATCCACCCATAAAGGATGGAAGGTTTTAAGTAGTGGCGTAAAATCGCGCGTTTGAAATTCGAAATTTGAAATGAGCAACCAACACAGATAAACCTTCTTGCAATTTAATTCAGCTGCAAGTAGAAATCGTTGTATATTTAACGGAGTGATAAAACTTTAGCTAGCTATAAACCAGGTTTAATCCACCATTTTCTACATTAGGAAATGGATGTACCAAGTCAGAAATATGATAGATGTTTTCAATTCGTTTGAAGTGTTTGATGTTTTGATTTTGCCATTTGATCAGGAACTTTCTGTTTTGAATTTTCCTTGGAGTTCGCAAATTTATTTAACTTTACTTTTATGTCTATAGTATTGGGTTCTTACCTTGAAGCCAGATCAGATGTGACATGCCATTTAAATACACGAAGCCGACAACATATACGTTCAAGTAATTCATTAGTTTACTGAACACGCGACCACGTTTGTGTATCGTCCTTTGTCAATGACTGTCTCTTGCGTGGAACATTTGATAAATGCTAACCATACGAAAGATCTGGAAAAATTGGATAGACAAAAGCGCGGTATAAAAAAAAAAATGCTAACGATGAAAAAGTAAGGAAACTAAACAAGTGAATATACATCCTTCAAGACGGCTATGCCATAATGACATCTATTAATAAAACATGATGGGTCCCCATAAGTAAAAACCGCTAAGAATTCCCTATGATTCATACTTCTCCAATTTTTACTTTTGTTTGTGTCAATTAAAAACAATTCAAGTCAAAGGTCAAAGCTATAAGTGACCATGAACCTTCTGACCTTAGGTAGGCCATATGATACCATGGTCATTACTGAAGACTCCTTGTGTTTATTACTAACAGTTTTCGAGATATAACCATTTGAAAATAAAAAAAAAGATAAAAATCCCTATGGGTTTTATGTCTAGTAGACCCCTCCTTTCTTTTGCCCCCTCAATCTACCCCTTTATAGACCAAATACACAAACAAAACCCTAATTGCACTAATAGACATTTTAGACTAACATATTATGGAACCGTAGGTAAATCTGACTAGCAGTTTTAGAGAACTGCTGCGGAAAAGTTCAAATTCGGAAAAGCGACAAAAGAAGGAGAGGGAAGTGACAGTTTACTAGAAAAGTAAGTGCGTCTGGCAAATGTTAGTATAAACCTAATATCTTTGACCGGGTTTTTACTAATTCAATAGTTCGAGGAAAAGTGGACGGGATCGTGATTACAACATTTGGGACATATTCGTCGTCATTTGTTTAACATATATTCCATAACGGTCAAACATCTCAAGTAGGCGTCCATAAACTTTTTATCACTTATCTATCGACATTTAACTAAACACCAAGAAAAACACCTTTTCGTTCAAAATAACTTATGATTCATAAAATGAGGTTAATATATGCGTCATTACAAAATATTTATATAAATATTCTGCTAATTTGTTTTATGTACATACATGATGGCGCACCAGAATTCGAGATATCGGGTGGCTTGTCTAGGAGTTGGAGGAATAGGGAAAACGTCTATTATGACGAGGTATTTAGAAGGAAGATATTCAGATGTATACAAAGAAACTGTTGAAGAAACATATATACAAGCTTACAACATAGACGGTGTACGAAAACATATCGACTTCATAGATACAGCCGGAAGCATTTACTTTCCAGCCATGCAAAACATATATATTTCAAGTGCACAAGGTTTCATTATTGCATATTCAGTAAACTGTGCCAAATCGTTTGAGGAAGTTAAAAGACTATGGGAACAGATTAAATCTCTCCGTGGAGGAGATATCCGTAGTATACCATGCATAGTAGTTGGTAACAAGCTGGATTTAGAAAACAACAGAGAGGTGGAAACATTTGACGCTATGGCATGGGCACATAGTGAAAACCTTGCTGGATTTTTGTTAGAAGTTTCTGCTAAAGATGACATCGGTATAAGAACAATATTTGACAGTTTATTAGAACAAATGGGAAATATAAGATCACAGCAGACGGGACCGCTGAAGGTAAGAGCGACAACTTTATGTAGGCAACAGTTTGACGCGTCAGACGCTGTAAGGAAAAGAGCAAAAAGTAAAAGTCATGGAAAACATGTGAAATACGATAAAATTATTCCATCGTGCAAAGAGTTCCGGAATGCGGTATTTGAAAATTTCAAGGAGCAAAAGATATGCAGAGTAGTACCACAACAAAGAAGAAGAAACAAAGTAGCAAACACATGTAGTAATATTGGTCTTCGACAATTCACAAAATCTTGTAAAATAAACGACACAAGTAGAAAACTACAGTTTACACGTAGTGCAAGTTTACCAATAGAAGCGACGATCGAAAAAGGCAAATTAGTATCTAACAGTCTTTTATCTTTGATTTCTGAACAAGGGAAACATGAGGTGAATCAGTCAAAACCACGATCAACTTTTAAATTTAAATTGCGTGGAATTTCTTGGTTAAACAAAAGGATAAGTCAAAAAATTGTAAAAGAAAAGATAAAGGCATTGACGGCGCTACATTTATGTTTCCTGTAAAGTATTTTTTATTTTATTGCCATGATTGCATTTACTAAAATAATAAAATGATTTATTACTCCTCAAATCGTTATTATTGATATTTTGAATGACAGTACATATGATTGGTCAGACATTATTCGAGGTAACTCAAATAATATTTATTATACATGATTTTGTAACATTTTATTGCAAATATGTGGTTTCTTGCAAGTTTGTATCCATCTAATGCATGTTGAATGTCTGCTTGTAATGGTTCACATCTTTTAAAATGCTACTGTTGTGATTTGAATTGCTGAGGTTTGAAAACAGTCTGACTTTTCATGTTTTGATAAATTAGATTCATGTAATGACCTTGACCAAAACATTTTCACCTTAAACAAATATGAACCTTTGAACGACATTGAAAAGTAGATGTTGTTTTGAATAAAATGTACAAACCGTAAATTATAATCAGGATATTTTAATTTTGATTGCTTAAATGAATGATCATTTCAACATGTATGTATTGAAGTTCAAAGGACATGGTGAATCAATTCCGGAAAAGAAAACCTTTAAAAAAGTAAAACGAAAGACTAAGCCTGGAAATATATATATATATAAATATAATTATTTTCTGTGACTGTATCTTACATTAATTTGTAGGATCCTTTACTATATATAATTTAGCTGATCTGTAAAAATAACATCTCCATGCCTTATATATCATGTACTGTAGTACGACGCTAGATTAAAACTGACGTGGAAAGGTAACACCCGGCCACCGAAAGCTTCATTTATGAAGCCCAGGTGGTCGTGTGTCTAGCGGACGGCTACAGTGCAGGCGATTTGGTGTCACGATATCTCAGTAGCATGGGTTCGAATCCCGGCGAGGAAGAACAAAAATTTGCGAAAGCAAATTTACAGATCTAACATTGTTGGGTTGATGTTTAGACGAGTTGTATATACATAATGTACACAGCCATGTATCACCATCACTGCTGGTGATCCGATGGATCAATCTGTTGTAGAGTTGTCACTGGCTCAGACGTACTTATATGTATATATATATATATATATATATAAGTCTAAAAATTTGCACAACGATACTAATATAAGATGGTATTATACGAAGATGTTGTTATTAAATCGTGTTGACAAATATTTCGGCTTAACAAATTGATACTTTCATCACTCATGCCAACAACATACACCCAAGTATCAAATTTACTCATGAGAAATCTAAATCCAAAATCGCCTTCCTCGATACTTCCAGCTCGCTCACAGATGGCATCATATCCACAGATCTATATTCTAAACCTACTGACACTCATCAATATCTGTCCCCTAAAAGTTGCCATCCTCCTCATCTGACTAAGAGCATCCCGTACAGTCAGGCACTAAGAGTCAAGCGAATATGTTCCAACACAGAAACAACCAAAAACAATTACGTCAACTTGAAACCCGCTTGAAGAGAAGGGGATACAAACACAGAAATATCAAAAAAAGTTTTCAGAAAGCGGAATCAATTCCTAGGAGTAAACTTTTAGAATGCAAAAATAAAAAGAAAAATAAAAGGACTCCATGTGTTCTCACTTACCACCCATCCCTCAAAAACCACTTTAGTGTCATTCGTGAGCATTGGAAAACAGTTGAAAAGAATTCCAAACTATCCAAGATTTTTCCTGAGCCTCCCATGATAGCTTTTAGGCAACCCAACAGTTTGCGGAACCTGCTAGTGCGGGCTGAAGTGTCTGATAACAGAAGTTCTTCTGGAGAATGTCGTTTGTGTGAGGAAAAACGCTGCAAATGCTGCCTACAGAACCGAAAATAACTATCAGATATTTTGCAATGTTACCTGCAAAAGTAGGAACGTTATTTACATACTGGAATGTTCAGTTTGTGGCCTTCAATATGTTGGTGAGTCAAAGCAGCCTTTCCACAAACGCCTCAATGGCCATAGGAGTGATATCTCTAAGAAGCCACTTCTCCCAGTTTCTCAGCATTTCAGACAATCAGGTCACAAACTTGATGACTTTAATCGCATGAAAATCCTAGTGATTGAACAGAACATTCACTGGAGTGATGCCCAGCGACAGGTTCGGGAAAGCTTTTGGATAAAGGAACTAAATGTACATCATCCAAACGGCATCAATAAGAAATACTAAGTTTTGTTTTCACTCATTTTGGAATGTAAATATACACAGTCACGTATATTAGAGTATCGAGTTTTGTTTATATTATGATGTTCGAGATTATGGATTAAAATCAATAGACTAAAACTTACCTGTATTATTGATCTATTTTTAACCTACAATCAGTATTGTTAAAATCATTGACACCGAAGAAGGCTATTTGTTAAGCCGAAATATTTGTCAAATAATACACGATTTAATAACAACTTCTTCGTATAATACCATCTTATATTAGTATCGTTGTGCAAATTTTAGACTTATATAATTTTTCCTTATCTGCACAGTATCGTCTATTCTAGACGATCCGGGACATAGTAAATTTGCTGGTTGGTCCTTTTCATAGACTTCTATATATATATATATATATATATATATATAAAAAAAAAAAAAAAAAACAAAAAAAAAAAAAAAAAAAACAAAAGCACAAACAACAATAACAAAACATTATATAAAAACTAAATTTTGAACAACACGAATACCACCAAAATATTACTGGTAATACAAAACTCATAAAAAATATCAGGCTATTAATTTCTTATGCTCAAATCAAAGCAGTTGGCAGGAAAAATCAAAAACAAAATTATAGAGCACTTCAAACCAAAATTTTCGAATCCTGATTGAAGGTATGTTATCTCTAATGAAGTTTTTGGTCATTGTTTAAAATTATTGTTGTCTTCTTCCTATGATTTTATTCAACACCGCATTTCTAGACAGTAAATTGTAGTATTATGCTTATGTGTATCTTGAAATATTCACTTTTTTGATAGCAATTCCAGAATACGAGATATTATACTGATCTACACATGTTATGATGGTATATATAATGTTTGTAATGACACGAAGAAGTACAGGAAACAATAAAGGGCCCTAAAACATGACATAAACCTCAAAGAATGTGCAACATGGTCCGCTGCAAAATTGACTTCCTTCTTTTTGAATTAACTTTTGAATTTGTTATGATTTTTGTTTACTAGTGGTGTTGTTCACCTCATATATAAATCACGGGAAAAAAAGAATTCGGTGATGTTATAAAGTATAAGTAGAAACGGAAACGGAAACGGAAACGGTCCTGAAAAATAGAAACATTGATTTTGCATGTAAATTGAAAGAAAACATGGATATCAAAATAATGATACTACATTTATTGTTATCTGTTTAATTATCGTTGTTGAGAAAAACATGTTTGTGTATTTTTGTCAAATTCGATATATCATGTAACCTTCATGTAACCTTAAAAGAAGAAATGAAAGACTTTAACTCAAATCAATAAAGGTCAAGCAAGGTATTATTTTGCCAAACAAGTAATGGTGTTATCATTGAAGAATGACTAAATAATTAGAACGCATAATTGGAATTAAGCAAATAATTGGAAAAAAAAATATCTGACTTTTATAAGAGGTATATATATGAGATATATAACTTTAATGAACAAAAGTTTGAAAAGGTGCATTTTGAATTAAAGCAAGAGAAGTGATGCTCAAATTACATAAATCGATTAGAACGAGACAGTTCAAGGTAATAAACAAAAACTGAGGGATTCATATTAATTACAAATGGAACAAGGCAGGGTCAAAAAGAAGAAGACGATGTAAAGGGACATTCGAAACTCATAAGTCGAAGAAAAGCTAACAACCCCATGACAATAAACGAATAACGACTAAGAGACGAACAAATCAACAAAACACCGCATAAAAACTGCAGATTGAGCGACACGAACCCTACCCAACACGTGTTGTGAACCAATGTTCTCAGGAAGGTAGTTCTTTAGATACCAGTGTAGTCGTATGATTTATAACTTTTACTGATTTATTATTTTTGTTACCGATTGTGACATTTTTACTAAATGCGTATTCGCACGGCGGGTGATGCATGCATAACAGGAAAGGCTTACCCTGTCGACACACACATTTTTGCTCCTTTTGGAGATCATATGATTCCCTCAGTTTCTGTTTGTCAGATTGATTTATTCTCTTCCCTAATCGATTTATGAATTTGAAAACTCCTGTCGCTCTAATTTACAAGAAATATAAAAATTCCGGTTTTTTTTCCTGACCCTTTTTAATACAGACATTTAGAATCATAATATACTGATATTATATCAAAATGACTCATTGTACTCTTTACATGCAGCTCGATGACGTTCGTCATATTACTCTGAAAATAGAATTGAAATTTAAGAAAGGTTTCTCTAGAATATCGTTTCAGGTGTCGATACAACATACATACCACAGCAAAAAGAGCAGATCATCTAGAGTGTAATATAAACGCAATTATAATTAAATACTTGATCATTCTGCACAAAGTTTATACAAAACCAGAAAGAGACATGGTGTAAGATTAAAATACCGAGACTTTTAACATATTAAATAGGATTTTGAGTAGAAATATAATATGAACAAAAGTATTAATAAAAATACAGAACTCCAAGGTAAATTCAAAACAGTGAAGTCCATAAAACAAGACAAAATCAAACCGTAGACTGTATCAACCAACAAAAAGAATGAAATACAAATTGTCATATTCCTAACTTAGTATAATCAAAGTTTATATAAAGTTTAACCTAGTTTTATAGCTAACGAAACCTCCCACCAAAAAGGCTAAATGTTTGTTTTACCAAAACACATTTGATTTTAAAATGACCAAGTGTTGGTTAGAAGTTCATGCGATACCAAATTCCATAATGAAACGACAGAGTTTATTTTAAGTTCATCTAGATTTATTGCCCGTATTTTGAAATTTCACCTTCCTGTTTGTATATAGTAATGACCGATATTGCTGTTGACCTCAAGATGTCTTTCAGTTACTTAATATGTCGCTGGATCAAATACCCCACATTTCGGTATTCTTTCTATATGTATGTAAGTGTTGATATAATATGCCAAGCTCTAATTGCCATTACACAGTCGTAACTTGTTTTAAATAAATATACAACAGACTATCACAGATCAGTCATCAATAAAAAAAAGGTATTTAATCAATCGACTTTGGTATTTGGATTATCTCGGTTGAATGCATTTAAAGCTTGTCTTATTTAGTAAGCCTGTAATTTGATGTTCGGTATACCGATCGTTGAAGACGTTAATTAAACCTCAGATCCTTATTACTTGATATACATATGTCGTTGTTTTGCTTTCTCGTTGACCAGAATCCAAATTTTGTTCATGCGTTAAAAGATTGTAATATTATATAGTTACAGGTTCGTTCATCAGCTTTGTCAATATAAATAAATTACTATAAACCGTAATACAAATAGGAGGTTTAACTAGCTATAAAACAGGGTTTAATATACCATTTTCCTAGGAAAATGCCTGTGCCAAGTAATATTATGACAGTTTGTTCCATTCTTTCCGTAAGTTGATATAGTATATAGGTTGATTTTGTCAGGTTTTATGGACATCCCCTTTTTTGAATTTACCTTGGAGTTCGGTTGTTTTGTTAATACTTATATGAACAACACGACGGGTGCAATATGTGGAACAGGCTCTACGTTTTCCCTTCCGGGGCACCTGAGATCAACCCCGGTTTCGGTGGTGTTGGTGTTGCTCAGTCTTTGGTTTTATATGTTGTGTTTTGAAGGTTGCACTTCTGTAAATATAGACAATGCAATTTCCATAGGAACTCCCTTTACGGCTAAAACTGTGTCATTTTTACTATGAAGTTTTGTGAAAAAAAAGGTAAATCCTAGAATGGAGAGCTGATATGCACTACTATTTTATAAGTTTAAAACATAGGGCTGTGTGGCATATTTTCAAACTTTATATACGCAGGTAGGTTAATAGAGGATTTCATAAATTTTCTAGGCATTCCCTCTTTTTCATTTATTTTCTATTTTGAAAGAAAAATAACTGATTTCAGAATTTTTTATGTGGTACACATTGTTGATACGTCTACCAAGAAAATATTTTCTGCTCTCATACGTGGTGTCTAAGTCGTCATGTGATTTTACGATATGACTAATTTCCTATATGATTTAGCCTGTAGAACAAGTTCCCATACTAAAAATGTCGTCATGAAATTTCAATGTACGGTAAATGATACGTTTTACTCCATAAAACTGCTGATCGCTCATTGAAAAATGTTTCCCTTGATTTTAACAACATTAAAACCAGGAATTCACGTCCGTTGTTGTGAGTTTTATCATAAAAAATACCTCGATTTTCAATTTAAACAAAAATTTATACAAGCGTTCAGTTTTCAATAAGCTGACTAATTGTTCTATAAATAACTCAAAGGATTTGAAATAATGTTGCCGTTGGTAACTTGTTCTACTCGTTTGTTTGTTGTCCGAATATATCGTCTGAAATGACGCCCATTGAATAAACGCTTTACTGATCGGCGTAAGGGAGGTAATCTAGGTAAAACATTCCAAATTTGCGTTTACGGGAATTTCAAAATGAAAGATAAAAACATGATAGGGCTGTTGTTTCTGATTATATCATGCATGCATATTTAGGAATTTACGCATTTATGGCAGTCATTAACATTCATTAATTATTAAAGAATAACATGCCCTTAAAGAAGTATGTTTTGGAAAAAAGAAAAAAAGGGGGTGGGTGTTTCATCTTTCATATTTCACACGCAATGTGAGCATTCTTCCTTGAATATACCATATAAAGGATTTGTATGGGTTATGCATAGTTTTAAATTTGTGTCGTACTGTTGAGACACCATTCTGATGTGTTTTACAGTTTAAAATGACATAAAGTAATAAAGTCTATGTATAGAAAGTGTTGATCAATTCCTTTTTTACTGACTAAAAAAAAAAACGGTATGGAGATACAAATCTACTGCTTATTCTATTTCAAGGGTCCTCAATTATCAATTTCCTGGTGAAGTCTTTGGATACATTTTTTATTATAAAAATGAATATTGTACACAATGAATGAATTATCATGTTAAAACCCAGTTATTTTGTAAATGTAGGGTTTATTAAAATCAGAGACATATAAAACATGATATTTCTCTCTTAAAATGTGTAAATTGACCTTAAAAAATCACATCTGCTGTGAGAAATGCTACATGTTATGTTGTATATGTACCATTCATTTTCCCCTGCAACTGCTGAATAAGAGTCAGTGATAAAGCCCAGAAAATATTAAAAGTTACATTTCTTTAAGGCAGCAACCATTTGATTTTCTTTGGGGGAGGGGCTATGAATTTTTTTCTGAGTCAAACTTTTTTTTACATTGAGCCAAAATAACTTGTAATTTTTTCCAGGGCCAATCAAAAACAAATAATTTTTGTTCACCATCTATTGAAAACAATCTTTTTTTTGTCATCTCACTATCTTTTGTTATCAAAAATAAATGTTTGATTGATAGTTTGCCATGCACATGAATATTTTGTACACCCCTAGTATGGCTTTTCAATTCAATTTCATTTTATAAACTTGTAAGGACATGTAAATATTCGATGAACCAGTATATAATTTTGTTTAAAGAATAGGGACCATCTTCAGCTTACCCTTTGGTATGAAGGTGCCATGGCCGTTGATGTAAGAACCATGGATACTCTTTGGTGATATTTTATCCTCATTGGATTGTTGTCGCTTTGACTTAATATTCACCATTTTTTTAATTCATCGGTCATTTATAATTTTGCCTTTGTTTCGCTGAATACTGAATAGTTTAAGTTGAACTTCAAACTAACTACATGCATGCAACTTCATATTGAGTATGGTCGAACTCCTAGGTAGATGACTATTGGGTTGCTGATATTTTAAATCATAGAAGTTTTATACTGATAGTGATACTATATACATTTGATGCAACTATATATGCTATTAAATGATTTAATAATAGAAACAAACCTTATACTACCCTGGTATTTTTCAGTCAGAGTTCTTTCTTCTCTTTCAGTTGGTAAAAATACACGATGTCCAACTTTTTTTTCATGTTTTAAATTAGGCAACAATTATTTTGTTTTTGTCTTTTTTTTTAAACAAACTTTTTTTTCTCTTCAGTGATGAGTCAAATTATTTTTTTCCACATTTTTCAGAAACAAACTTCTTTTTTTCAAAAAATCCATAGCCCCCCCTTTCCGCCCCCTCCAGAATATCTAATGGTTGCTGCCTAACAGTTGAATCCATTTGTCCAAGTTTACAACTTACCTAAATTCTTACACTAAATCAAAAAAAGTACATGAAGTACTTGTAGTTGGTCCAAAAATTTAAGAAGGATGATAAAAGAAAACAAATAACATACAATAAGAGAATTTCTAAAACATTTATTTATCTTTATATACAATTATTTGTAATATAAAGCTTTTGATTTTAAATTCATAATGAAGTATTAATGAATGGTAAAATAGTAAATGTCTATTTAAAAGTTTTATAAAGATGTGTGATGAATCTTCATATATTTCTGGTCTAAATAATGCCTCGCACTTTATTTTGAAAATATTAAATCCTGCTACATTAATTTTTTCAATAAATCCAAATCACATTCAAACCTTTAAAATGTCTCTGTCTTACATGTTCCACAATAAAATTAGTTGTTGGTTCCTTGTTTGATATGTAATACTAAACATTATTTGACTTCAATATTTTTCAACTGGTTTATTTTAGATTCACTTTTAGTATGCCACAAATCAGCTTTACACATTGTTATTTAAAGCTATTAGTCTGTTTTGACTTCTTAGTAATAATTGTCACAAATAGTCATAAACATTTCATTTCTCATAGATTTTAAATCATCACAATATTATTACATGTTTTATCTCACGATCTCCTTTTGTATGTAAAAGCCTACAAGAAACAAGTACACCGTATTTTCCTCTGATTTAATATTTTTATTTCTCTGTCTTCTATGTTCCAGAAACAATATTGTTCAACTTATTGATATTCATTTGTTATCATACTGAAAATTGCATTATTCCTCAATTTTCCTTTTAATTCACATGTGACATGTCATCAATCATCTTATACACAGCCCAGTAATCAGTCTTCTATAATATATATCAAAAACTAATTCTCACATATATATAAATTTATTGGGATAAAATATACTTGATATATGAGGGTGTGGAGTTTACAGAATAGAGAATAATGGACCAAAAAATTTAAAAATAAAGAATAGAGAATAATGGGCAAAAGTATAAAGAATAGAAAGAAATGGCATAAAAAATTAAAGAATACAGGAATGAAGGACCCCCATCCAGACCCTCATATATGATCTGATACAACATAGTAAGTTTCACATTTAAATTCTGTCTTCCTAAATAGCATAAAAGTTAACTTGGATGTAACCTTTTAGTTAAAAATACATTTCCAAATTAAAAAAGTTTCTTTAAAATAACAATATTTATTATATAGTTTAAACTACATGATACTAAAATGATATTTTCTGAGACATAATTACTGCTTAACCAATATGCTTTTTATTTATTACTTTATCTGCACTGACTGAATGAAACTGAGTGAAGCATAAAAGTTATGTACACCTAAAACAATATAATAATATCAATGCTTACATTATGTAGACCTCTTGTTTGGCATTGTGGAAACTATAGTTTATGTTTCTCTGGGTATAAGAAATTTCATTCTAATGTGTAGTGATAATCTGTCTACAAAAGAAGAAGATAACTATACAATCATAACTCATATTTCAAGCCAATTACACTCCAAATAGTTGAAAAGTGTCTTTTGATAAACAAAAGTGTCCATCCTAGAAAGACCTCATGTCAATTTTGATAGTTAATCAATATAACACTAATGTGTTTATATCACTTTTTAAAGTATAATAAATCAATAAATCAAATTTGTTCTATGTATGAACACGAAAAGTGATGAATTAAAATGTTATAATACGAGATTTTAAAACATGAATGAAATAAATATTGTGTTTGAAAAATGGTCACATCATACCAAATACTTATAAAAGCTAGTTATTTTTATATATCAAATTCCTACTTATGATAATTTACTAAATTCAGACAAGCTATTGGCATGATTGAATACACTGTGACATGATACAGTTAAAAATTTTGTCAAATTTACATGCATATATTTTACTATACTCTTTTTTCTTTCTTTGGTCCCTTTCTTTGTGTCTGTAATATGAATATGATTATACAAATCAAATACCTAAGAGAAAATGGGACATAATCATGTCCATTAAGAGTAAGTTGAAGATTTATGCTAAATAAACATATACTGAGGTGTTTTCCTCCATAATAATATGACCATGGCATGTCAGTCTGACAGCACTTTTTCATAAACACCCACATTATTTTTAACACAAGTACAGTAATTTTGACTTGCCTAAAATTATACATACGATTTTTATTTTTTTTTCTATAAACACTGCCTTTCGTCCTTGTCGTTTTTAAATAGCCAGAAAAACGTCCAGTGTACAGTTTAACAACCCTTTTAAAGAACGGTACATTTTGATCTAGATGTCTAATTTTTGTTCAATGCAATGAAATATACGGCCTTTGCAAGTAAAAGAATGTGATAATTTGAAACAAACTTACCTCAAAATAGTAGCAATATTCATCTTTTAAGCGTGTTTTTACGTGATAAGACACGCCGATCAGCTGGTGATCACGAAGTATGACGTGATGTGCAAGCTCAACCTTGACGTTGATGAAACGATCTAGCCAATCAGATTCCGCGTAGTTTGGTAAATGACGTCAGATTTAGATTTCGATGCAAACACTGATATTCAGTGCCATTTTTTAAAAAGTACATTAACCTACCTGCGATGCCCAAACTTCTAAGAGTTTAAACTTATACTAAAATTCTGTACTGCCCCTCCCTTCATTTGGGGTCTTCCTCAGAATTCAATTTTGCCGCTATTCATGTGTTTTTATACTGGTTAAATTCTCAAGTTATGTCTCTATGAGATGAAACAAAGAGATCATATCTGGGAACCAGTATGTAAACAAAATTTTCTGTTGGTTTATAGCGTTTGATTTTGTCAGTTTTTATGGAAATTCCCCCTTTTTGTATTTGCCTTGGAGTTCGGTATTTCTGTTACATCCTTTTGTTCTCAGAAATCCCCAAAACAGCAACACATACCTGTCGCCTCCCAATTGTCCATTTCATTGACTTATCGATGTTTTGTTTTATCCCACTTGTTAAATGTTTTCGTTCTAAGTATCGAGTAAGCTTTTTCGTCATTTCATTTGTATTGTTTGCTGCTCAGCGTTAGCCTTTTATTCTGAAATTGTTTCGACAATTTAAAATATATAGGAAAGAATGCTCATATTGGATACCTTTTCACTTGATTAGTGGATACAAAATTAGGAGTTCTGGCGTATTGATTGGATCACATTTCAGAGACCTCATAGAAATATCTTTATGAAAAATAACCATTGTGGTCCTCTGTGATTTTACAAACTTCTTAAATCCTTGATATCTTGTTTGGAGGGCAGGGTTAAATTTCCATTGAACTTTATAAGGCCAAAATTTATCTTGAACAGTCTGTTCTAATCAATATTAAACTAGTCGGGAGCTAGTTTGAACGAATGACAATGGGAATTGCCTCTCTCAGGTATACCATATTTATGATTTAAATGCATGATGGTGGATACTCGAAATTATTCCTTGGCTAGTGAAGTGTTCCAACTGACCGAAAGTTGAAATGGTTTTTTTTATTAGATTAATGCAAAACAGGAAACTACAATACAAATGACTCACAGGTAGAAAGTTAAAGGTCTGACCCCAAAAGGGTGTGATTTAATTGTAATCATTTAAATGTAAATAAACTCATTATAGATACCAGGATATATGTTTTCTATTCTCAAACATCGAATAGAATCAGAAATAAAAATGAATCCTCCAAACAAAATAATAAAAACAAAAACAAAAACAATCAAACAAAAGAATAGAAATATAAATCAATTGCTTTTAAAAACAATTGTAAACGGTCTTTCCCCCCTTCTGAAACATGATTGATTGATATGTGTGTGTTTGTTTGTTTGTTTGTTTGTTTGTTTGTTTCTTTCTTTGTTTCTTTGTTTGTTTCTTTCTTTCTTTAAAGGGTCCATATTAGTGTGTTGGTTAAGTTTCTATATTTAGTTAGTTGAAAAGTTTTTATTCTATTTCAGGTCCCGCGCGCGTATTTGTCTCGCGCCAGATTGTGGCGTCACGTGACGAAGCTTTATAATAGCGAAAACTTAGTATTTTTATTTCTTTTTAGGTGGAGACGTTGGACAGACAACATGTATAGCGACGGAGTACACACAATGTATTTCTTTTGTCATTGTAGGTAATTGACGTTTCGATCACAGTTCACGAGCAGTGTATGCTTTGGATTTAATTGATCTGGTGTAACTTTAAAACAAGTTTATTGATTATTTTCTTACAATGTACATTTCTCAGCAGCAACTTGTAACACAGATTGTATTTCAATCTAGGAGCGGACATTTTATTATAGGATTTCAATGAGATTTACGGACCTAGCAAGCGATTTTAACGGCATTGCAATTTCTTTTCTCTACGGAAATTCTTGAGAGGTAGCTGCACCACGTTGTTTAATGAAGTTTTAGTACATGTATACCCTGCTGACTGCAAAGTTTGAGGTCGATTGGACTTGTAGTTTCAGAGTATATCTGATAACAAGCATGTGAATTTTTTTTTTCAGAAGAGATGTAAGAACAATATTAAAATGTCAATTGTTCTTGAACAATTGAGAGGTCTTTCCTTTTTGTAATGTAATATACATGTCCAAATAGATGTAAAATGCATTGAAAAGCTCTTAAACACACTTAAAACCGTTAAAATATGACAAAAAACAACAAATTCGCTATTTAGGACATGACCTTGACTTTTGACCTTGTGACCTTTGTGAAGGTCATTGGTCCACAATGTTATTATAAAAGACCCCATGGGTCTAGGACCTTTAGTTCAAAAGTTAAAGCTAATTTAGTTTTTTTCAGAAAGCGTTAACGGGGGTTATGCCCCTTAATGATATGTCAAATCTCTTCGGTCATAATGTAAAAAAGTTGTGCCTTAGTCACCTAAACATTTTCACTATTTACTATTTCTGTAAGTATAATCGTTTTGAGATATCTAATAAAATGTTGAAAGGTCAAAGGTCAAGGTCAACCTTAAAAAGCTTTAAAACACACTAAAATGCTTTAAATAGGTCAAAACACATAATTCGCTATCTGGGACATGACCTTGACCTTTGACCTTGTGACCTTTGTCAAGGTCATTGGTCCCAAATGTCATTGTTGAAGACCCCATGGGTCTAGGACCTTTGGTTTAACATTAAAAGCTGATTTTGTCTTTTAGAAACATAAACTAGGGGTTATGCCCTTACAGAAAGGTCAAATCTTTTCGGTCAAAATGTAACGAAGTTGCGACTTAATGACCCAAACATTTCCCACTATTCAAAACTTCTGTAAGTATAATGGTTTCTGAGATTATCCCATAACAAGGTGTTAGGTCAAGGTCAAGGTCAACATACAAATTTGACCTTGAGATATTTTCAAAGTCACATCAATTGATGATCATTGGTGAAGATCCTAGGTTTCTACGACTTACGGTTTCTGAGTTTTGGTGGCCAACCGACATCGGTTAATTTTCATAGGGCATAACCCTACCAACGAGTCGTTGAATCTTTTCGATCCAAATGTAACGAAGAACCGGGGTCTGGTCCTGAACAAATTTCACCCTTCGGTTTTTTCTACCTATTACGGTTACGGTGTTTAAATGATAACAAGGTTTTTGGTTTCGGAGGATTACTCCGAACCAACAAAATTTTGACTCACAGGGTGAGTTCCAGATAGGTATTCATGACACCGATACAAAGTGTGAACATGAAAGCGACACGTCTTACGGTTAAGGCTGCTAACTTCGTCAAAGTTTGGCGGAAAAGAATAATAATAATAATAATAATAATCAGAAGAAATACAGTAAGGTCTTTCCTTTTGAAAAGGAAAGACCTTAATAATCAGAAGAATACAGTAAGGTCTTTCCTTTTGGAAAAGGAAAGACCTTAATTATAGGAAAAACTGGAGTTGTCGTTCTTTTCCGTTGATAGGATAGATCTATAGCACACAGCTACATTCAGTTGTAAGTAGAGGGTAAAAAAGGGGGCAAAGGGGGTCCCAGGGAGACATTTTTTTTCTTTTATATAAACGGAACATTAGAATGGTTAAAAATGCCGTTTTACAATATAAATCAATTGCTTTCAAAAAGCAATTGTAAACGGTCTTTCCCCCTTCTGAAACATGATTGATTGATATGTGTGTGTTTGTTTGTTTGTTTGTTTGTTTGTTTGTTTCTTTCTTTCTTTCTTTAAAGGGTCCATATTAGTGTGTTGGTTAAGTTTCTATATTTAGTTAGTTGGAAAGTTTTTATTCTATTTCAGGTCCCGCGCGCGTATTTGTCTCGCGCCAGATTGTGGCGTCACGTGACGAAGCTTTATAATAGCGAAAACTTAGTATTTTTATTTCTTTTTAGGTGGAGACGTTGGACAGACAACATGTATAGCGACGGAATACACACAATGTATTTCTTTTGTCATTGTAGGTAATTGACGTTTTGATCACAGTTCACGAGCAGTGCATGCTTTGGATTTAATTGATCCTGTGTAACTTTAAAACACGTTTATCGATTATTTTCGTACAATGTACATTTTTCAGCAGCAGTTTGTAACAGAGATTTGTATTTTAATCTAGGAGCAGACATTTTATTATAGGATTTCATTGAGATGTACGGACCTAGCAAGCGATTTTAACGGCATTGCAATTTCTTTTCTCTACGGAAATTCTTGAGAGGTAGCTGCACCACGTTGTTTAATGAAGTTTTAGTACATGTATGCCCTGCTGACTGCAAATTTTGAGGTCGATTGGACTTGTAGTTTCAGAGTATATCTGATAACAAGCATGTGGATTTTTTTTTCAGAAGAGATGTAAGAACAATATTAAAATGTCAATTGTTCTTGAACAATTGAGAGGTCTTTCCTTTTTGTAATGTAAAATACAAGTCAAAATAGACGTAAAATGCATTGAAAAGCTCTCAAACACACATAAAACCGTTAAAATATGACAAAAACAACAAATTCGCTATTTAGAACATGACCTTGACTTTTGACCTTGTGACTTTTGTGAAGGTCATTGGTTCACAATGTCATTATAAAAGACCCCATGGGTCTAGGACCTTTAGTTAAAAAGTAAAGCTAATTTAGTTTTGAGAAAGCGTTAACGGGGGTTATGCCCTTAATGATATGTCAAATATCTTCGGTCATAATGTAAAAAGTTGTGCCTTAGTCACCTAAACATTTTCACTATTTACTATTTCTGTAAGATTAACCGTTTTGAGATATCCAATAAAAGTTGTAAGGTCAAAGGTCAAGGTCAACCTTAAAACCTTTAAAACACACTTTAAACCCTTAAAAAGGTCAAAACACATAATTCGCTATCTGGGACATGACCTTGACCTTTGACCTTTTGACCTTTGTCAAGGTCATTGGTCCCATATGTCATCGTTGAAGACCCCATGGGTCTAGGACATTTGGTTTGACAGTAAAAGCTGATTTTGTCTTTTAGAAACATAAACTAGGGGTTATGGCCCTTATAGAAAGGTCAAATCTATTCGGTCAAAATGTAACGAAGTTGCGACTTAATGATCCAAACATTTTCCACTATTCAAAACTTGTGTAAGTATAATGGTTTCTGAGATTATCCCATAACAAGGTGTTAGGTCAAAGGTCAAGGTCAACATACAAATTTGACCTTGAGGTATTTTTCAAAGTCACATCAATTGATGATCAGTGGTGAAGATCCTAGGTGTCTATGACTTACGGTTTCTGAGTTTTGGTGGGCAACCGACACCGGTTAATTTTCAAAGGGCATAACCCTAACAATGAGTCGTTGAATCTTTTCAATCCAAATGTAACGAAGAACCGGGGTCTGGTCCTGAACAAATTTCACCCTTCGGTTTTTCTACCTATTACGGTTACGGTGTTTAAATGATAACAAGGTTTTAAGGTTTCGGAGGATTACTCCGAACCGACAAAATTTTTGACTCACAGGGTGAGTTCCGGATAGGTATTTATGACACCGATACAAAGTGTGAACCTGAAAGCGACATGGCTTACGGTTACGGAGGAAATTTTGTCAAAGTTTGGCGGAAAAAAGAATAATAATAATCAGAAGAAATACAGTAAGGTCTTTCCTTTTGGAAAAGGAAAGACCTTAATAATGGGCAAAAGTATAAAGAATAGAAAGAAATGGCATAAAAGATTAAAGAATACAGGAATGAAGGACCCCCATCCAGACCCTCATATATGATCTGATACAACATAGTAAGTTTCACATTTAAATTCTGTCTTCCTAAATAGCATAAAAGTTAACTTGGATGTAACCTTTTAAAAGGGTTGTTAAACTGTACACTGGACGTTTTTCTGGCTATTTAAATAATAAAAATACATTTCCAAATTAAAAGTTTCTTTAAAATATCAATATTTATTATATAGTTTAAACTACATGATACTAAAATGATATTTTCTGAGACATAATTACTGCTTAACCAATATGCTTTTATTTATTACTTTATCTGCACTGACTGAATGAAACTGAGTGAAGCATAAAAGTTATGTACACCTAAAACAATATAATAATATCAATGCTTACATTATGTAGACCTCTTGTTTGGCATTGTGGAAACTATAGTTTATGTTTCTCTGGGTATTAGAAATTTCATTCTAATGTGTAGTGATAATCTTTCTACAAAAGAAGAAGATAACTATACAATCATAACTCATATTTCAAGCCAATTACACTCCAAATAGTTGAAGAGTGTCTTTTGATAAACAAAAGTGTCCATCCTAGAAAGACCTCATGTCAATTTTGATAGTTAATCAATATAACACTAATGTGTTTATATCACTTTTAAAGTATTATAAATCAATAAATCAAATTTGTTCTATGTATGAACACAAAAAGTGATGAATTAAAATGTTATAATACGAGATTTTATTTAGTTTGGTAAATGACGTCAGATTTAGATTTCGATGCAAACACTGATATTCAGTGCCATTTTTTAAAAAGTACATTAACCTACCTGCGATGCCCAAACTTCTAAGAGTTTAAACTTATACTAAAATTCTGTACTGCCCCTCCCTACATTTGGGGTCTTCCTCAGAATTCAATTTTGCCGCTATTCATGTGTTTTTATACTGGTTAAATTCTCAAGTTATGTCTCTATGAGATGAAACAAAGAGATCATATCTGGGAACCAGTATGTAAACAAAACAAAATATCTATGAATATTATATATCTCCCCAAAATAGGCGTGGTTTGGGAAACAGCTGTATTTCAAAGTGCAACCTGTATACTGTTGTTTGTCTTCTGATCGTTTCTTTTGTATTTTAGACATGGCATTGTCATTTTTTTTTTTCGTCTAAAGAGTTCGAATGTATCTGTGGTATCTCTCGCTTCTCTTTTACAAAATTTCATTATATTATGTTCAACATTAAATAAAAGGATGAATGGTATAGAACATGCATCAGCCACAACCGCACATTTTTTGTTTTATCTTTAAATTCATTATTAATTCCCATTGTTTGATTCAGGTGCCACTGATTAGTCTTCAGTAGACGTAATGTGCGTCATTTGTACTAAATTATAAGCTTGTATGTTTGATGAGTGTGTGGCAAATGTGACAAGGAGTTCTTTCATACAAATAACGGCTTAAAAGCAGAATCTCGTTTTGCTGAACAAAATGAAAACTCATTTGGTTTAAGGCTTTACAACACGATAAAAGGTTTGGATATATTCAATACCCGAGTAATTATATATTGATAGTGGTGGGACGATATTAAACAATCAAAGAAATGCATGCACTTTTAAACAGTATGCATTTAACCCATTTCATTTTGCTTCTGAACAGTGTATTGTTTTGTTAATCACACTTTACGTTAATGTCAAGTGTTTCTTGATTGAATCGGTAGGAAATGACAAAGGTTCAACCAATTACTGATGAAATTAATTCAATTTAAAAAAAGAAATTACTAATATTTTTAACTTTTTACTGCTATTTATTGTTTTTTTTTTAAACTCAAGCCACCACCACACGTCCTTCCCCGAACACCAACACATACCTCTCGCTTTTTATTGTCCATCTGTTTAATATTTATATTTACTTAATTTTTACTATATCAAGAATGTAAAATTTACTATCTACTACACCTTTTTTTTGGTTGGCGTCTATGTTAAATTAATTTGTATGTTTGTAAGAATTTTTTAGTCAGTTGTGTTGTATGTCTGTGATGAATGTTTATACAGTTTTGGCTGCTGGATCCCAATCATTGTCACTCTAACCTCTTGTGTCTGTTTGGGTTGCTTACCTAGTTTTGTCAATATTACGGAACTATAAACAACTGTCATACAAGTTGAAGGTTTGTTAGCTATATTACTAGGTTTAACTCCCCATTTTATTCGGGAAATGCCTGTACCAAGTCAGGAATATTGCAGTTGTTTTTCACTTGTTCCGTTGGTTTATAGCGTTTGATTTTGTCAGTTTTTATGGAATTTCCCCCTTTTTGTATTTGCCTTGGAGTTCGGTATTTCTGTTATATACTTTTGTTCTCAGAAATCCCCAAAACAGCAACACATACCTGTCGCCTCCCAATTGTCCATTTCATTGACTTATCGATAATGTTTTTTTTTATCCCACTTGTTAAATGTTTTCGTTCTAAGTATCGAGTAAGCTTTTTCGTCATTTCATTTGTATCGTTTGCTGCTCAGCGTTAGCCTTTTATTCTGAAATTGTTTCGACAATTTAAAATATATAGGAAAGAATGCTCATATTGGATACCTTTTCACTTGATTAGTGGATACAAAATAAGGAGTTCTGGCGTATTGATTGGATCACATTTCAGAGACCTCATAGAAATATCTTTATGAAAAATAACCATTGTGGTCCTCTGTGATTTTACAAACTTCTTAAATCCTTGATATCTTGTTTGGAGGGGAGGGTTAAATTTCCATTGAACTTTATAAGGCCAAACTTTATCTTGAACAGTCTGTTCTAATCAATATTAAACTAGTCGGGAGCTAGTTTGAACGAATGACAATGGGAATTGCCTCTCTCAGGTATACCATATTTATGATTTCAATGCATGATGGTGGATACTCGAAATTATTCCCTTGGCTAGTGAAGTGTTCCAACTGACCGAAAGTTGAAATGTTTTTTTTTTATTAGATTAATGCAAAACAGGAAACTACAATACAAATGACTCACAGGTAGAAAGTTAAAGGTCTGACCCCAAAAGGGTGTGATTTAATTGTAATCATTTAAATGTAAATAAACTCATTATAGATACCAGGATATATGCTTTCTATTCTCAAACATCGAATAGAATCAGAAATAAAAAATTGAATCCTCCAAACAAAAAAAATTAAAAAAACAAAAAACAAAAAACAATCAAACAAAAAGCTTTGAATAAACTAAAATAAAACACAAAAAAAACTGGCATAACATCAATATCTTTTCATCTTTAATATGCTGATTAAACAGCCATTGATTATGACCATTGATCCTGACATGAACGGTACTTCTTTTTCTTTGTTCAACATGTAGATAAGAAAAACCAAAACAAATAGTTGTAGGTTATAAACATAAGAATGTTGTGGAATGCTGAAAAAATGTTTAAAGCGTTAACGAAGTAAAGCCTCCCAAATTTCTAATATAAAGTCTAACCTATTGGGTTAAAGACAATCCTGAAACCTTAATTCAGATACGCTAGTCATGTCCTCATTAACACATAGTATCTTTGATGAATTTTTGCAAATGTGAAAAGGCGTCATTTCCGAAAAATGGCTTAAAATCAGATTGTCAATGTTCCAAACATAACGATAAAGCCCGCTGATATACTTCGACTGACATCTCTCAAGTGGCGTGAAAAGAAAGATATATCAATTTTTATTTCAAACTGGCAAAGTTCGTTTACTAAGGAACATGCGTCACATGAATAATGAGTCAAATAGTAATGACTTTTTCTTGTTTTCGTCAATGTCCTTTAAATTCTGTCTTGTCATGCCTATAAACTTAAGAAAATATCTGGTTTTCAATACTTTTTAAAATAGAGAAAATAGACGCAAATTACAACCCATTTGGTTTAACTCTAAACCCTAAGGCATTTTCAAACGGAAATGTCAAACAAAGTTTCGAGTTCAAGGCTTATAATAGGAGGTTTGTTACTGTGAGTTCTCATTTAGGTTTTTAACTCTTTTTCAAAAGGCATTTAATTGTAATTGTTGATATTCAACTGATATATAACTAAACTTTTGAATAGCAATATTTATCTTTTGACGGCATATATTCTAATAGAGAATATTTTTAGAATTAGCAAGTACTCAAACATTTAAATTATTTTCGGTAAAAACTGTCAACACATCAGAAAATGTTTAACGATATCAGAAATATGACCTATCCAGGTGTTTAGAACAGAAAAATTGATGTCATTTGTTTGAACGTTTGAATCTGAATATCATTTATTTATGGTGGGTACCAATTTTAGTAGATTGACGACAATTTCTATGTCCATGGATATTTAATTTCTATTTTTTAAAATTCTGTATTCAAGCTGAACCCTATAGATAAAGTAATTTGTTGAACATTGAAATTTTGGTTGACCTATACCAACGAAATCCACGAAAATTAAAACTACACGAAAAATAGTAAAAAAAAAAGTAGTGCTGAACAAATATTGTTTTGGAATGACGATAAAATACAGCAGCGTTTTGAACGTATAACATACCAAATATACGTGACTTTAAACACCATTGAAGTTAATTGGCGTTTGGTCATTGTTCAACTGGAATAAAGTTTTATCAAGGATTATTGATAAAATATAAGATTTACATTGTTGACATTATTATTAACTAAATATTACATTACATTTCATTTTATTTAATAATAAAGATCTTTTATAATACTATACTGCAGGAATCATGCCTTGTATGTAGCAGCAGCCCCGGAAAGTCAGCACCATTCATGACTCACCTCACCAGTTGTTCAGCACAGAATAAAATTGATGTCATTTTTGAAAATGTTTTATGTGACGTTTGAATCTGAATATCTTCCATTTATGATGGGTATGTATTTTCATTGATATTTATTTCGTGGGTTTTAAAAAATGTGACAAGTGTTACCTTAAAATGATAATAAATCCACAGTAATGCTCAAAAATATTGTTTTTGGAGTGACGATCATATACAGGAGCGTTTTAACTGCTAAGTTTATTAGGTATAATATAACAAATATAACTTTGGATTCATGGAAGTTAATTGTAGTTTGGTTGTTTTCCATTATCTCCACAGTTTCAGTTCATTTACTTTTTTAGGATATGACTTTAAACTGCCATATAGCAGTCATTTCCATGGACAATTTGTTAAATATAAGATTTACATAGTTGACGTTATCATCAACTTAATATTATATTTCATTATATTTCACAATAGAGTTATAATTTGCATAATATCATGCTTAAGGAAGCATGCCTTGTATATAACGGCAGCCCAAGAGAGTCCACACATGTCATGCTATAGTCAAAAGAAATAAAGATGAACAGAAAAACAACAGTCTACATAATTATTGTCAGAAAACTATGGATTTAGCACCATGTACCCAGCCAAACATTCCGGAGGCAGACGGGTTAAAAGGTACTACGGAAGGATAAACAGTTCGAACAATACTAGATATCTTCAACGTGTTGATCATTGTAGGTAAAGATCCGGAGAATATGTTTTCTGTGAAGTCATAAACAAGGGCTAGAGACGGAATTGAAAAAAGACGCGGATAATCAAGGGGACATACAAATGTCGAAGAAAAACTGAAAACAAGATGTTAAAACAAAACAATTACGAAAAGACAAATAAACAGCAAACAAAACACAGCATAGAAAATCAAGACTGAAGAACACTAACCCAATCAAAAACTGGTATCATATTATGCCTATAAAATCAAGGTCATCTTTAAAACAGAAAGAATATAGGTTCAATATTCAATTCTGCATATTTGAATAATTTTGAAAATGAAACGCAAAAGAGATCCAATCTGATCTCAAAATCGAACTAACTCTTTTAAATTTTCAAAGGAAATTACATTTAATTTACCTTTATTATTGGAAATATAAGTTTTCAAGATTTCGCACATTTTTTGTCACATAGCTTCGACTTCAAAGTTTATAAGAATAGGGTTGATGATGTCAGCTATTTATACAGTTCAATTTATTAGGCATAATATAACAAATCATATATGTGACTTTTGGCCTCATGGAAGTTTATTGATCGTCAGTTCATATACTTTTGGGGAATTGACCAACATATCCATCAACTGCAATATAGCCCGAAGTATCATGGCTTATTGGTTACATAATTGACGTTATTGTCAACTTAACATTGTATTGCACAATATGATTTCGTAACTATATGCTAAAAGAATGATGCCTTGTTTATATGTATAGGATGACAAGGAACTCTTTATATATATAATATATTATATATATATATATATAATTCGTCTAAATAACAGCCAAACAATGTTAGATCTGTTATTTTGCGGAAGCAAATTTTTGTACTTCCCTGGCCGGGATTCGAACTCATGCTACTGAGATATCGTGGCACAAAATCGCCTTGCACTATGCCCGGCGCGCTAGACCACTCGACTACCTAGACTCGACAATATATATATAATAAAAAACAACAGACAAAATTATTGTCTCTAGAAATATAAACAGAAAAACAACATTCCACATATTTATTTTCACAAAAAATTATAAATAATTCAACTTTAGAATTAAGATTACTTGGTTGTAAAATTTGTGTGTTATTTGTCACCTTTTGTCAAGGAAAAAGAGATAGTAAACGCAAGACCTGGAATCTCGTATCTACTGAGTGAATTGTATTTCATTTGCAGGTGATGCTGGAAATCTTTACACATAATCGTAAGTGGGGAAAAAAAAAAAAGTTTTTGCAGGCGCTGTAATTTTTCTCACTAGAAATGGAAAGTTCATAGTTGGAAAACAGAAATCATCTCTTTTGTTGTAAAGATTAGTTGTCAACCGACCCTCATTGTCAATTTGAGATTAATTTTGAGATGAAGTTCTAGTTATAAGGGTGATTTTACTGTTTCTGGTCAAGTTCGATTGGATGAAGGCGTTAAACATAGTCGCCAAACTACGAATTATTTCGTGAGGAGGATATCATGTAGCAAAACGTGAAGTTAACCATAATGCTAAATTCATTTAAGTTTTCCGTAGAAGCTCCTGTATGAAAATTACCTCTTATATATGTAGTAAAAGCTTAAGTCGTCAAGAAGAGAACTGTCTGTTATAAGGGAAATGCCGATTGTTTGTTGAAAAAAAAAACGTCCTTCGAACATAACCGGAGGTCTTTGAATGCTGAATTAATTGTTGGGAATTGTTGTTATTGCTTTCCAAATATAGAAGCGCCAACAAAACAGAAGATACTCACGTCCGGATTCTAAACACATCTTTCCAGAACCTGAATCGCGGAATAAGGAAAGTCACATTCGGTCATGCATGTACCAAATTCATCTGCTCTGATTTGATGACTGGCCTCACTTTCAGTGTTGTAGTATTAAAAGGATTAATTTACCTCGAAGTTCGAAAAACCTCTGAATTCCAAATGAAGGCTACTCAAAAGGATACTGTTGTAAAGAATTTTAAAGAGGCCTCCAGCGTCCGATTCTAGTAAATATATGGCAGATATTTATTTTTTAAAATCAAAACATTTTTTTTAGGAAACAAATAACTTCTTTTAGAAAGTACAGCTTATTGGGAGCATTCTATTCAGATAAACGGGAATACATTATAGCCTTGATTGTAGTTTTCGAGATAATAGACAAACACTAGTATGTTAGTCAAAAATCGTCATTAAGATCAATTAGGTCTCTAAGAGTCGCAAATAATTTCTATCATGCATATTGGCGGCATAGAAAATCTTGTTCTGCTGATAATTTCGCCTTTAACATGTTTAATACATTCCACCTATTCAATAAAGCTTTTGATATAATAGGCAAAAACATGAAAATTGGCCAATAATCATCATTTAAAGCAAAATACTTCTTATGGACAAGGTACGGTTAATGGACTATGTCACATCTTTAGATACAATTTCGCTCACAATTTTGACACGTCGAACTATAACCATGATAATTGAAAAAAAAAAAAAAAAAAAAAACAGTTATTGTTTAATGTTTTTGAAATACTAGTACTATTGAACGAATTCTTTCAAATTAGGGGAACATTGTCGTGGGTATTAGTGGAAGTGATATTCTAGATAACAACATATCGACCAAACGAATGGTTGCAGCCATATTACCATTTTTGTCGATCTTAAAGTCATATAAAATTTTGATGTTATCGAAATTATTGAACTAAGTCAGGAATCTGATGTTCAGTAGTTGTCGTTTGTTGATGTGGTTCATAAGTGTTTCTCGTTTCTCGTTTTTATATAGATTAGACCGTTGGTTTTCCCGTTTGAATGGTTTTACACTAGTAATTTTTGGGGCCCTTTATAGCTTACTGTTCGGTGTGAGCCTAGGCTCCGTGTTGAAGACCGTACTTTGACCTATAATGGTTTACATTTATAAATTTTGACTTGGATGGAGAGTTGTCTCATTGGCACTCATACCACATCTTCTTATATCTAGATATACTAAACTAAGTCTTATATGCACGTTTTTTTACATTTATTACGAATCTATAACGTATTATCGACAAAAATATTTCATTCAGTGATTGTTGATTGCAAGCTAATTAACTTTCGAACTTGTTGCCAAAGTTTACCGGATCCTGACATTGATACATAATAAAAACAGAGCACGTGGAAAACGTGATAGATAAAAGAATTGACAATTGATTTTATATTTGCCATGCGTTCCCATTTGTTAATTAAACTTTTCCTCAACAGTCGGTAAACGAGTTGTTGTATCAAACTTGTTCTTTAAGAATCTGTTATTACTATTTACCTTACAGAGCACGTTTGTTTACATTATTTCATCATGGTTTTCCCCTCGCACTTGCGCTGTGCGGTGGCCGAAGTTATAACGAAAGGTCCCTAAGTTAAGGTCATTGCATACGGAAAAATATCGGCGAAATAGTGTCTGGAAAGTCAATTATTCAATATCAGAACATTTATGAAACATTTGATAATATAAAGGATTTTCTTTTAAAAAAGGTTTACGTTTCACTTCGTTTGGAGAAAAACTTAGTCATTCAAGTATATAAAAAAAATATATATATAGTTTTTTAATTTGAAGTATCATATCACTTTAATGTATTTCTTCTTTCAATAATTGTTACTGTTTACAGTTCTTATCTACCATGCCTACATACATTTATCTAATAATAATTTTAGTTAGTTTAAGAGTTGATATGGATACACTAGAAAATTGTCAAAAATAACCATTTAAGGGAAGTGACTCCAATAAAGAATCATCTGGAAATGTTAGTGAACATTGAAATTAGGTAGATTATGTCATTCAGAGAAATATTGATCCGTTGGATTAACTTTCAATATTGAGAGTTTCACGATATTAGATAATTAATAAATTTAATTGTAACGTTCTATGTGTAGCCATGCAGTCATGTTGGTTAATTGACAGGAACAAAACATACAAACTTTATACTAGATACCCGAAGGATTCGTCATCTTTACTCTGACTGAAATTTGTCAAGTAGTTTGAGAAAAATTATTTTTATTTAAGTTTACGATGTAGGTTGACGATGTTGACGGACGCCAAGTGATGGACAATCTTTTTCGCCCGAAGGGCTAGATGAGCTCAAAAACCAAACAAAGTATTGACACATTATTCTAGTTCATAACAAGGTGAAAACTTGAAATGAATAACACGATTAGGTCAACCTTAAATTAAAACTCCTTAAAATGTGATTTCCTTTATAAAGCTCTAAGTATGGGTCCATTTGAGGACAATTGTTCACGAAATGTTACGACTTCTGCATAAATCTGTTGTTTAATACTTCAAATGTTATTAACGTTATATCAATTAAATAAATGTTGACTTTCATCATCACACTTCAAATCATCGTTCAGAACAATAACAATTGAACTTATTTTTGAGAGGACCATAAATATGTGGTTTGATTTAAACAAGAAGATTTGTTATACTTATATATCGTATTATATATAAACGTTATAGGAATAGTCGTATATATAACATAAACAACGGAAAGAAAAGAACGAACTTCCATTCAAGTTTTTACTTTGCTTTTAAACTGATAAACAAAATGTGAGGCATACATCAGAAATGCAAGTTTAAGTGCCATGGATGGTAATTCAATGTGTCTTTATCATAGTAATCTAAACTAATCTAAACTAACATTTTACACTTCTATTCAAAATGAACCCTAATACTGCATGTGTCTGTCCCAATTCCGGAGGTTTGTCGTTGTATATCATATTCGTGTTTCGTTTGAATGGTATTTCATTGTGATGTCTTGGCCTTGTATTCAGCAAAATTATACATGCCTTTCAACTAAAAGCAAACAATTTAAAGAACTGCATTGAAATTCACAATCTTTCTGAATCTGTTGCATGCATTTTGTATACAAACTCTTTTTCTCATTACATAGTATTTATGTACTCCTCCGGGGCGCATGAAGTAGTCCATTGATCCGATTCATTGTATCCCAAAATATAGCTTCCATGACAAAAAACAAAATTATAAATATATTATGAGATTATGTCATATTTTAGTTTTGGAAGAAGCATATACGCATTCTTTCTTCATTGAACGCTTTTACACAAATCGACTTTTGACCATTTAACCTGTAAATGTCAGTTCGTAATGAAGATGCATGACATCTACTCTGAAATACAGCTAATGATTTGTCTAGCATAAAATCAAAGCCAGTCAGAGCTTTCATTCAGTGTCCTATGACATTCATTAATGTATTAGCATTTACTTATGTTTTATTCTGCATTTACTTATGTTTTATTCTGTGCCTATCGTTTTGTGGACTGCAATACCGACCTTAAATCTTCGGTGCTATTTCGAGACAGAGTTATATCTTACACTATTTAATTAGCCTTTATAACCTACTTATCCTGTCTAGACAGGCGGGATGTTGAGTGAATATTAATATGCCTATTGTTCAAAGTAGTAGCCTTACTGAAGAGACCACTGGTGTTGGTGAACGTAAACGTCTATTATTTATACTTAACAACTACTTATTCTCGTAGCGGTTAATAGACTTACAGATGGGCGAAATATACTAAATTGATATTCAAACTCGCAAGTCGAAAACAAACTGACAATGCAATGTCCGAAAACGATAAACAATTAAAGACAAACAACAGTAAATAAAACACAACATAGAAATCTAGAGACTAAGCAACACGAAACCATCAAAACCAGAGGTGATCTTAGGTGCTCCGGTAGGGTAAGCAGATATTGCTCTACATGTGGCACCTGTCATGTTTGCTCATGTAAGTACAAAACCGGTGATAAGTCTAATTCGGTAGATTATATTTGAGAAAAGAGGACGGAACATAATTGGGAATTAAAATCATCTCTTTTGTCTTAAAAGTTTGTTTTCAATCGACCCTTTTTGTCAATTTCTAAATATAAGTCAAGATATGAGGCAGACCTAACTGTATCTATTGTATCGTGTATTTCAAGTTCGACGGGATAGATGCGTTCAACATTGTCACTAAACGTTGAACTGTTTAGTGAGAGGATATCAGCTATATAAGGATAATGCTAGCTTCTTTCCATTTGTCTTAAAAGTCCCTGTATCAAGTCAGCCTCATATGAATACCCTAGAAAGAGGAACACAATTGCTTCCCATATGATTGCCGATTTTTTGGGTCAAAAATGTATCCTCCAAACATAGCAAATATGTTGTCAATCGGGAACGAGACATCGTGATAAAGTTTGCTGCATAGATTTTTATTTGAACCATAAAGATATCTTCCCCAGTCAATTTATCTTTGCTAAGACAAGGTACTTGTATCTACGTTGGCCATTCATTTTAGGAAACACAGCAGAACCAGTTCTTAAAATTTGTTTTTTTTTTATAGTTTGGAATGGGGAATACCTGTGTAAAGGGTAGAACAGTTAAATATTTTAATACTTTTACAAAAGGAAAGAGATACAATTGTATGTACTTTAACAGATCTCTTGATTTAAGTATCCACATCTGATTCATGCTAGAGTTTCTCAATATTTTTGAAAACTAGAAATACAACATATTATATAGGTACTCATCAAGACGTTGACTAAATAACTTCGTGGTAGGTTGCTGTTTCAATTACGGATATCTCCTTTTATGAGTTGTAACTTAAGGTTTTACATTGTCATGCCGATCAACCGAATTAATCACGATGATGTCAATTATTAACTACAAATGATGAATAATTTACATTGAATCAGTTCATACACGGAAATATTAAATGAAAAAGAGGAATTTATCCAACGGAAAAACATGATATGATCAATACACAGGAAAAGGAAATATTCAACATATATTTAAAAAATTACAGAATCAAATGAAAGTGTCAGGTAATTTATTTTCAATTTTATAATACGTATTATTATACACATTTGTTTTCATTTCAGTCGTTTTTCTGCATAAATGAAAACTTGCCTATTGGGTGCCTTTTTATATTTTTAAAACTCTTTCTTCCGACCCTACACTTGATACAAAGTTCACCTTCTTTATCCAGTTTTGTCATGTAAGGAAGGTAAGGAAATGACAAAATTATTCCCGTTGAAGAAACACACATTCAAAAGTCTTAATAAGTTGAAAAAAAAACAAACAAACAAAAAAAAAAAAACCAAAACATTCACATAGTTTAAACATGACTCACAACTGCATCCTTTTGATTCAAAACATTTTTCACACGATGTGTTTTCAAAGAACAGTGAACGCATATACATCATTTAAATGAGCTCATTATATTACAGTTAGACAGTGTATATCATGAACTCAACATATCTTATCTTTGACAGGAGCAAAATTATCAAAAAGCTCAGTACTTTCAAGGTCTTACACGAAGGTAATGTATCCACAGAATAACAAAATGTACATACAGTTCTTGAAGGTGTTGTTTTAAACTAGTGAAATATTCACCTAACCTTTATCATGTGTATACAGTATACAGTGATCTATATTGTAGGTCTATATACCTAAGCTTGTAGAATGATCTGCCTGGTGATATTGGCTAGTGTTTTAGTTAGAATGATCTATATTGTAGGTCTATATACATAAGCTTGTAGTATGATCTGCCTGGTGATATTGGCTTGTGTTTTAGTAAGAACAGGTAGAAGACAATGAATAATTATTGAAATGTTTATTTTCTTTCTTGGATACCTTCTATACTATTTCTTCAATACCCAATAGAATCTTGGAGGCTAAAATCTCCTTTTGAAGCACTTTTATTGATAATATATGTTTTTCAAAATATGCAGTATCTAAAAAGTAAAATAATGGAACAAAGTTAAAAAATAATACACTGTAAACATGACAAATTTTCTTTAACACAGTATTTATGTTTATGTCCATGAATTGCTGGTACCTTACACTCTACATTTATATTACTTTCATTTGAGCAAAGGAATTTTCTGTCCATTCGAAACCGAGCTTTATATTTCAAAAACTCAAGGTTTGATTTATACACAGTTTCTAATACTTTTACAACAGAAACTACTCACCTTACTTCAAATACCAACAACTAATATACTAATACTTACTACGACTGTTACTTCTGAAACTGACAACAATAACAAATACTTCAAATTACACTACTACTAACAACAAAAGAAAATAAAAAAAACCAAAGCTACTACGACCACTACTTCTTGTCTCCCTCCTCCTCCTCCTCCTACTTCTTGTCTTCCTTCTCCTCCTCCTCCTCCTTCTACTACTACGACCACTACTTCTTGTCTCCCTCCTCCTCCTCCTCCTCCTCCTACTACTACAACCAATACTTTTTGTCTCCCTACTCCTCCTCCTCCTCCTACTACTACTTCTACTACTTCTTATGCTGCTGCTCCTAATAACACCAATAAAACAATTGCTTATACCACAAGTACTCAACTAACTACTTATAATACTCTACTACCAACAACAACAAAAACCACAACAATTAATACTACTATTATTGCTACTACTTTTAACTACAACAAAACAATTACTCTTTGAATATTTTACACCAGGATATTTTTCCAAAACGAAAAATTACACTGAGGGAAAAGATTTACAATTACACATACTACTATAGGACTACGTTTTCATTTCCTTACTTATTTTTAATAGTACTATTACCTTAATAATAATCTTTAATATTTGTAGATGACTTTTGATTGGTTCCCTTTTCAATAACGAGATATTGTTTTTTTCGAAATTATTTGATATAATGTGAGTTTGTACAAACAAACACAAGATACCCTTTGAAGGTAAATATTGATATACAAGAAATCAAAAATAATAAAACTGATTTATCTTTTGTACATTTCAATTTCAAAAGTTTTTATTGTTGAAAACGCTGACAAAAACAAAATGACACAAAGCCAGCATATGTAATATTTTACTTACTCACTGAACAAAATGACACAAAGCCAGCATATGTAATATTTTAATTACTCACTGAGCCAAATACGCAACAAAATCAATTAATTGTTCAACAGACAAGAAGACATTTTCAAATTTGATATATACTTTCATTGTACTATTGACGTCAAATATCTTTATTTCAGAATCACTGTCAATGAATACGTCATATGCAAAGATGGGTGGGACAGCCATCTTAAAATGTCCATTCGATCCTGTCAAAACATGGTCTGCCGGTATTCTTGATGATTTAATTACGTACGAAATTGGTAAACTGGTCATTCCTAACCTGCCTTTTGCTAAGAGACTGGCTGTTTCTGAAATGAACAGATTGATAATAAAAAACGTCACAAGTTTTGACTTTCAGATTTATCGTTGTACCGGAAACAACAGTAGTACAGGAAAACTAGATACGTATGATATACGGTTGAAACAAGCAAGTAAGTAGACTAATACATATATATGCATACCTTGAAAGTACTGAACTTTTTGATAATTTTGCTCCTGTGTGTGAAAAATGTTTTCAATACAAGTAAATACAAGATACATGTCAATTAGACACCACCCCAACAACCCAACATTTTTCAAGATAATTATTATATGCATGATTATACGCTTATACGGCAATGTTTAAAAATATCGCTTAAATGACAATACTACGTGACAGAAATACAGCACAAACACTCATCACAAAGAAACACACAAACAAATAATATTCTAATCGACACAACATGCAAACCGCAGAACAACAACGAACATCTTCCATCAACGACAGACACCACAGGACATCACAATTAGTGACGCACTTACGTAACGAACATGCAATCTCAAACTTTATACAATTATTTTTACAATACGAGTCCAAACAATTTTCATGACAACGATGGTATTGAAAGGCTATTTTATAATTATTTGGACTACAAAAGTTGTGGCTGAAAGTTGCGTCAAACACCAATCAATCAATCAATCAATCAATCAATTAATCAATCAAAAAGTTGTGGACCAGAATCAAAAGATTTTCAAAGCAGTGACAAAGACAATGTAGCTTAGTTTTCCAACATATGAAGAATACCGAACGTCTTATTAATAATAGTATAGTTTTCTGTAGTAGATCCTTCTAACATCAAAATCCTAAAAGAAACAGAACCACATAGAGTAATTGGTGTGGTAGGACACGATATGTCCATAACATGTACAGTGACCAGTGGTGAACCAGAAGAAACTCTCATTATAAAAGACGATGACGGAAGGAAATTGTAAAAGGAGGTCCTGGTTCCGTATCACTTGTGCGAAAACCAGACCACAAAGATGAAGGCAGAAATTTTACATGCCTTGTTCTAAGTGGTGATGAACAAGTTTTATCCTATACAGTCCAACTTAAACTTAGATGCAAGTATTTGCATTAAAACATTCTTTTTATGAAAATGTCTACAAATATATGTGGTCATCCAACAGAACATTGTAGCAATCGATGATGTATCATTACGCGTCGTGCAGTAGCAACCAAATAATCTAGCAAAGACATGTTAGACAATGTCAATGAAATGTTCATACATATCAGTCGCAACCTACCACAGCGTCAATGACATACCAAACAAATTTGTTTTATCCCTTTTGAGACAAAATGTTTTTTTTACATTCAACGTCTAATGTTTCCAAATCGTCACTATTTGAACGAACGAGAAAAAGATCCAAGACATTGATCTGAAATGTAATATTTACCTTGCAAACTTAGCGGACAACAATAAATAAACATTACTCATATTTCACCTAAATCATGATTGAAATAAAAATCCATATTAGTATAACTTACAGTGACCATAAATACAATATCCTATTTTATGAAACGAGAAAAAATTAAGAGAAAAAAAAAAAAAAAAACAAAAAAAAACGTTTTTCTTTGGTTGGGTTTGTGCTGCTCAGTCTTTTGTTTTCAATGTTATGTTTTTGTACTATTGTTTGTCTTTGGTCTTTTTTTTGCCACAAAAGACTCAACAGTGACGCTAGAATCAAAATACTTGAAAAGGCCTAATTACATAATGAATTAAGTACGAAATTTACATGTGTAGTCTATTATTTAACAGAACAATCTGTTTTATTGTAGATAAACCAAACATAACCATACAAGCATATCCACACAACACTACCATGGAAGGAGACCCTTTAGAACTAAGATGTAATGACCAGGAGGGTAGTACTAATGTCATCAGTAGATATAAGTGGCAACATAAAGGGACGTACCTTCAACACTCGTCAAAGGTCATGCAAATCAATGTCACTAAACGAATGGACAACGGCAACTTTACTTGTATTGCTGAAAACGAGGCTGGTGATGCTAGAGATACTATAGAAATAAATATTCTTTGTAAGTATATAAGCAAATACTGCATTTAATTGAAAGACAACTGATAAATAAATAAATATATATGTAAAGGGGTTTCTCTATATCGAAGCTTGTATGGTGATTTGTAGTTCTTTATTCTTTTAATGAATAATTGTTTCATTTGCCGTCATACCATATCTCCTTGTTTTATTCTAATGATTCCAAAGAGTTAACGTCACAGCCATTAAGCATGAATTGAAATTCTATAGAAAAAAAAAAATTAAAAACATAATTTGCTCTTTTTTTCAATATTTTTCCTATACTTTTTACTTTGTCTGAGGTGACACAGAAAAGAAGTTGCTTTATAATTTTAAATTAGAATTGAAGCTTCACGACCAATATAGTTTGACAATTCTTTAGAAATTACTTTAAGTTAAACTTAGCTAATAGATGACTTTCTGTTATTTTCGTCGTTTGGTTGCCATTTCATTGACGTTAATACCAGATCTGTAATTCGTATATGTTTTTCCATTTACATCTTGTCTTATCAAATTAATGTACATTTTATAGATGCACCGACGTTTCTTTCTTCAAGAACAACTCAAACATATTTGTTAAATGCAAGGTATCTGGGAATCCACCTAATTTTACCTATGGAGCATGGATTCATTTTTCTGATGTTAATGCGCCTATCCGTCATTTAAATGGATCCGATGATGGAAGATTGGCTATTTCATCCTTCACTGGTAGCGGTAAGGCGTATGAAAATGTTGGTGTGTATGTTTGCAATGTCTCTAATGGAATACGTTCTACTGACGGTAGTGTATGGCAAACAGGAACAATTCACCTCACTATAAAAGGTACACTAGAAAACTTATTTAGACCTTGTCAATTACAAAGACAAACTTCGTCTATGAAATTTCTTAAGTATTATTAACTAATAAATTACATCACAATGTAAGTTTCCTTGTACTTGACGGTGTTGACTGTAAGTTACAGGGAACAGGTTACAGGTTGGCAATGGCCTTTTGTGTACCAAAGGCAGACAAAGGAAGTCAACTTAGAAGCGTTGTGATTTAACATAAGGGTATAATATATATTTTTTTTATTTATTCATGAATGACTGCAGCGTGTATATATACAATATAGACGTCGAAATATTTTCTTGAGAAGTATTCGAAAAGGCTAACAAATTTTCATAAATTTGATGTAAAATGACGATGAGCATTGATATCATAAACAAACTTCATTCGAAAATAGTCATGCCACCAATGAGAGGGTGAACAGGGGTAAAGGAACATGGACCGGGAATAGGGGCGAGAAGCGGGAGTCAGGCGGAGAGATTCGGGAGTCAGGGGGCGGGAACCGGGAGAAGAGCGGGAGGAAACATAAGGATATTCTGGGAAAACAATTTTGAACGATTTTAGGCTGGGAGTAATAGCGGAGGGAAGTGGGAGTAAGGGGGATGGAATTGGGAGTAGACGGGGAGGAAGTGGGATTTTTTGGGGGTGGGGTGGGAAGTAGGAACCAGGAACCCCTCTTTACACCTCACCATTTGACTTTAATTTATAAAACAGAATAATAAAGTACTTATATCAAGGTTTTTATTATAAGAAGTGGTAAATTTGAAAAATGTTAGTATTGTTGCCTTTAGTAGTAAAATATACTACCGTTTTCAGTACAACACGAGAATTGTTTCACAAACATGAAGTAAATCTACCGAGTTCGGTTAATCCGCCATTCCGATTGATCCGCTCTCTTAATAATATTGTTTATATATGTCATTGCCTTTCGCAGGGTGGTCATGCAAGGGGGTTGACTTAGTTTGGACTGGCAGTATATTTTGCACTGTTGAAACCAGTTGTGACTTTCCTTGCAGGGATGTACTAGATATATCATCTTCCGTGAGCACCCATGGGAAATGATCTGGGTTGTCTAGTACCGGCAGTGGCGCATCAAATTTTAATTCTTCCTCAGCGTCTACCACTATGTTATGATCATCCATACTGCTTAAAACTAACACGATCAATTTTAAAATTTCGTGGTGTTAAATTCAAAATGGCGTAGCTGTAGATTCTGAAACGACTAATTTCCGGGAAATACAGTTCTAATGCAACTTATTTGTATCACGATTGTGATAGGACAACATCATATATTTTGAGTGGTAGATTGAAAGGTTTTGAGACCTGTAACTCAGGAAAGTCGCCATTTCAAAAAAAAAAAAAAAAAAAAAAAAAATCCGGAATTATTGATATGCTATTTCTGCAATAATGAACTAAAGAAGCAGATGTCTCGTCTGAAATTCTTCTTTTTGTCAAATTTCAATCTGTGAAAGCGAGTACAGCAATACAATGTCTGATAATTACGTTTGACGTGGGAATCGTATCTATGACGTCATACTATTAAGGTAACAAAGACTAAAACAAATATCCGTTATTTAGACCCGGCTACTAGTCTCTAGGTAAACTTAATTTGCGACAGTAAGAACTTTGTTTCACGTTGGTCAAGCTAAAAATACAATATAGTTATCATTTAAATTGCGTATACAAAACATTACTTCAATAGAAAAAGAAAATATAATTCCATTTTCATATGGATGCTTATGTATTTTGTTAAATCTTTCATTCAAAGATGTTCTACCGAAGAAAAAAAAAAAAAAAAAATTTCGGCAGCTATTTACTCTTGAAAAGTCAGCACTGCGAATCATTAAACATTATAAATTCTATTGGTAACCAAGTGTAGTCAATTATATTGGAATTTATTGAGTCATAAAACACAACTTCAAAATACCACGTGATTGTTATAAAATGAGTAACATATGTTTAATTTTTTGTAATTAAATAAAATTTGCTATTTTAATGTCATCATGTTTATTTCTTCCACAAATACCATATAATGTGATAGTTATGGACAAAAAAAAAACATCCAGTGACATTCATAATCCTAGTTTACACCTTACGTGTTAATATGTTGAAAACATAAAAAAAAACAATATTTTGGCTGTATTCTGGTTATGGATACATTCATTCAACTTATATAATTTGAAACTATGAATGTCATATAGGTTGTTTTGTTCTTAAAAAAATATCTGATAATGTTATATAACTGTTTGCAAAATAACTAGCCGGTAACATTAATAAATAAATTTATACCTTAAGTGATAACAAAATGAAAACAAATTTAGCTCAATTTTATATTCTTTAATGTTTCAATCTACGTTTCTCTATTCTTTATACATTTTGCCCATTATTCTGTCATGCTTTTTTTATTTTCCTATTTTTCACTATTATTTGTCATTTAGCGGTTTTGGTTTGTGACCCGGATTTGTTTCAGTTAAATCGATTTATGACTATTGAACAGCGGTATACTACATTTGCCATTATTTAGCCATTTATTCTGCACGTTTTGCCAATTCTTCTCTATTCTGTAAACCCATCCAGACCCTCATCTATATCACTTGATACTTTAAAGGCCGTTTTCTTTTTATTGCATTCCAGAAAGTCCCGTGTTTACAGAACAAAGTAAATCTGAACAAGTTGGTTATATCGATAAGACATCAAATCTGTCTGTTGATGTGATGAGTTCCTGGAGACTAATGTCAACAAAATGGTACAAAGAACGTTCGGAAGTTCTCGAGACAGAACGATTAACAATAAATTGGAAGAGTCTAATGATAAGAGCACAATTCCACAACAAGACGGTGTACACCAAAGGTTATCGTTGTAATCTTGTAATAGATCAAACAAAACCAGAAGATTTTCACAACTATACAGTGACAGTAGAAAACCAATATGGCTTCAGTTCTTTTATCATACAGCTACGGTATGCAGGTATGTCATAAAACCAAAGAAAAATGCATTTTCAGAATGTGAAAAGGGTTGATGAGTATATCAGCATATACAAAACCTTAAGCTTCTTTTCACTGTGTATAATCCTCGAATATCTGCGATATAAAATTTCTCAGTATTTCATGTACCATACTCATGATACTGGTATCTGCTGTTTTTAGTCGTTTGCGGTATATAGAGTACTGTGACTTTAATATGAAAAAAGCAGCAATAAAATTGTTATTCCTTTGCTTTTTGTTATTTTTGCCGTGCTTGTACTGTTTTTGTGTCATGGATGGATACCCATATCCTTTCTTTTCTAGTATTTTTTTTTCATCCACCATTTTCCACATAAGGAAATGCCTGTACCAAGTCAGGAATATGAAAGTTAATTGTTTTCTATTCGTTAGATGTGTTTGAGCTTTTAATTTTGCCATTTTATAAAGGACTTTCCGTTTTGAATTTCCCTTGGAGTTCGGTTTTTTTTTTGTTATTTTACTTTTTTATGTATCATATGATGACTATTGCGTTGTACTTGTCCGTCTGTGCGTTTATACAATTTGTTAACTCATTATCACCTACAAGATGTCAAGGTGGAACATTTATGTTTTGAGAATGACTATCATAATAAACTAGTTTAGTGCAAATTGACAGGTTTTCGATTTTTGCGATCTTTTCAAAAATAATAGTTGGATACAATGTCGTCATTGTTGTTAATATTTTGATAGACGGTTTAAAGTCTTAACCCTAAACTTATCTTACCGTCTAAAGTTGACATGTACTCTTATGCAGAATATATGTATACGAACTAAAGATTTGTGTTACTAATTATTTCTATTTGAAGGAACACGATAAACAAAGTTAAATATTTGTTGAATTTTTTCATAATATACTGTGCACAATTGTTGTGCTTAAATCCTTCCCTAGCTTTCCGGCTTACTATGTTCGAAATTTAACATACACTCCAAAGGCGATACCTTGGAGTTCGGTATTTCTGTCATTTTACTGTTTACCACCTTTTTTTTTAATTTTTTACGTTTCAAATATTTCCCGTTTGCAACCAACAATCAATTACTCAATCAGATATACAAATATATTTCATGAAAACATAAATCTATTATGACCTGAAAGTTGAATCTATTAATTATTTCCCATAAGATTCAACAAAAACCAGTAAACGATCAACTCGTATGTATTTCCAGATTCAAAATATTACCAGTTCATACCGTAGTTTTAAGTGTAATATGTACAGACAATTTTTTTTCTGATTTTCATGTAGGCCCTCCGAGGATGCCACAAATTACTTCACTTGAGAGAACACCCTATGCCATTCTCGTTAAATGGGAACCGGGTTTTGATGGTGGTCATCGAACAACGTATGAGATCGAATATCGAAAAGTGACGGAAATAAAGTGGGATAGGATCCACATTAAGGAAAACAATCTAAATAAGTTTTTATAGCAGATCCAAATACTGACTACTTGGTAAGAATGAAAGCATTAAACAAGATGGGACACAGTAGCTTCACAAAAGAACACACTGTTTTCACAGAAGGTAAACACTTGTTCATAAATAAGGCCAAAGTTTTCTCTTTTGATATGTTTTACATATTTGCTCCTTTTTTGACCGTACGCTGACATAAAGTTGCTAACTTCTACGTCAATTAGTCTCTGGTGGAAAGTTGTCTCATTGGGAACATACCACATCTTCTTATTTTGCATTATGTTTTACTTATTACTTAAAATGAAATTACGCTTCATCAATAAGGAACAATCATAAACCAATTATAACGTATATATTGTCACGAAACGAGCTGATAGTGCATGGATTTGTTCCATGGATTCGAGTATAGCCCTCATTATTCGTAGTAACTTATACGTCTTAATCATAACTAGAATTAGATATCGTGGTTTTACAAGTGTGTGGTATATTTGGTCATTTTAATTTCACTGCCCATTAAACGAATTATGCCATGCTGAATGAAAGGATATAATTTTGAGATTCGAAATCAATGTAATATGAAATGCTTTCTTTAATTGAATGACGTCGGTTCCACGTTTCACAGTTGGATGCATTGTCAACGACGTTACGCAATCGCAGTCGACGTTTCCGAGATAATTGAATTGGTTTATTTTCATCAATGATGATCTTGAAAAGGAATAACAGCACTGTGTTTAAGGAATTGCTACCATCAATTTGGGATTTGAATATCGCAAATAGCCATTTTAATGGCTCCGCTCCTGTTACCAGTAATTAATTACCTTTGTGAAACAGCTTTAAAAAGTGTTAACATGTAGTTTAAGTCAGTTTTTGATTACATGTGGTAAATAGTCAATTAAAGCCTTGTGCGGGTTCATTGTACATAAAACTACGTATTCAGAACGTGAATTGTAATATGAATATTGAAGGACGAAACATCCATCGAAAAATATTAATTTTAACAATGTTATGAATTAATTCGTTTAACGATTTATTTGGTTAAAAACTCAAAATAAGGAAAAAATTGAAGAAGCCTTAGGAATATTATTAATCCCAATATAGACAAATAGGAGTTATCGTAAACACCATTCACTTGGAAACATCCCCCGAATTGAAACGACACTGAGGTATTAATAGATTAATGGCAGCAGGACCATATGTAGAAACAATTTAATAGTATGTACAGAATAAGGCAGGGGAGGTCATTGTGTTTTCTCGTAAGGTTGGGTTGTCATTTTGAACTCTTGCAAATCCTGCAGTGCTTGACACTCTTTGGTTTGATGGTTCCTTCTATGTATATATTACAGAGAACAATTTGATTATAATGATTCTATCTTTACCGCAGAGTTATGAAATGAAGTATAAATGTTTTAGAATTATCAGGATTTGAAGATTTGTAAACTCTCCAAACTGAAGGGAAATGTATATCGATAGAAATATATGCCCTATATTTCTATTAAAAGAAATTGGTATTCCCTACATCAAGTCATGTATACCGGGTTACGTGTGTGACACCCTATTGTGTATATTTAACCGAATGAGTTGTGAAATGTATATCCCACATATAGGTGAAGATGATATATTGCTACTAAGGTGGAGGAAATTGATAAATTCAAAATTAAAATCGTCTCGTTTGTCATTGATCATGGTTTTAAGATGACCGCTTATGTCAAATTCTAGGCATAATCTAAAAATGAAGCGGAGGAAGCCGTGTCTGTTGTTTCTTTAATTTCTACTTCTGAAGGATATACATTTTGTATTAATGCAATCCAATCAGTTAATAGATATAAGAAGATGTGGTATGAATGCCAATGAGACAACTCTCCATCCAAGTCAAAATTTATAAAAGTAAACCGTTATAGGTCAAAGTACGGTCTTCAACACGGAGCCTTGGCTCACACCGAACAGCAAGCTATAAAGGGCCCCAAACATTACTAGTGTAAAACCATTCAAACGGGAAAACCAACGGTATAGTCTATATAAAAAACGAGAAACGAGAAACACTTATGAACCACATCAACAAACGACAACTACTGAACATCAGATTCCTGACTTAGGACAGGTGCAAACAATTGCAGCGGGTTTAAACGTTTTAATGGTACAAAACCTTCACTCTTATCTGAAACAATAGTGTAACATCACAACAAAGAAAGACACTATACAATATCAATTGAAAAGGCTTAACTCAATCAAAAGACATATTAACACCAGTGAACATACACTGAACAAATAAATTTGATCTATGATACAATGTAATTACAAAAAAAATAAAATAAGGGAAGAATAATTAAAGTAACATATGTTATACCGCGTTGAAATGTTAAACAATTTAAGAAAAACAACATGTTTGAACAAAAATAGTTAAGCTTGGATTGTTAATGGGAAGAACATCATCAATATATCTGAATGTGAAATTAAATGATCTGGCTTCTTTGATATTCTTGATTTTGTCTGAAGGAGAATGTTAAGTAAAGTGGTAAATCGGTAAAGGTCCTTAAACTGAGAACACAAGTAGCATGAAATAGTAATTCATTGTCATATTGTTTTAATTAGATGGTAATATTACCAAAACACATAATACTATATTAGTATGCATAACGTGCAATGTATCATGCTTTTTGCAGAATTTATTAATCATCACATTGGAAGCAAAAAATTCATAGCAATTTTCGTAATGTTGTCGTTTTTGTATATAATGGCAGTTGTGTTCGGTCTGAGGTATGGTAAGTAATATCATACAGTTCTTATGGGATTGTTAAATGTCTAGAACGGAGAGTTTTATTCTATAAACTAGCGAAAAAAATTTTTTTTGCATTGCATAATTATACATATATTATCAAATACTAGAAATATACACAGAAAGTTTGCATCAAAATTGCAAAGTATATGATTTAACGGTGAAATGTTGTATTTGTGTATGAAACATACCAGATATGATCAATTCAATATTTGATGTTTAATTTTAAGACAAATTCAAATTTGGGGATGTTATAATACAAATAGCTTAAAGTGAAGTTGAAATCATCCCTTCGTAAATGTTACGCACGTCATCACGAGTTGGCTGACTGTTATTAAACATCTGTTTCACAGATGACGACGGATATGTTCAAATTGTCGTAACTACAATCCCGTCCCCTTTTTTCCGAATGTGACCTACCGATTTAGACTTATCATCGGGTTAGTACTTACATGTATCACCCACAGTATTCGGTTGTATTCGTGTTGCTCAGTCTTTAGTTTTCTATATTGTGTTTTATGTACTGTTATTGTCTTTTTTTACTTTTTTAGCCATAGCTTTGTAGGTTTATTTTCGACTCATGAGTTCGAATGCCCCTTTGGTTTCTTTCGCCTCTCCTTTCTTAACACCGTAAAACATAATTCAAGGAATGGAACCTGGAAATGTCTTTTAAAAGCTTAACATATTGGTGTCATTAACAAAAAAGGTTTAAATAGATCATTTTTGATTGGTGGTCAATGAAAACAGGGTAAATTATTAAAGTTTTAAAAACTTCCCTCTAAAATTCAAAAGTTACTATTTATCTAAAAGCTACTATTATAATATATCACTACCTTTAGTATGTAAACAGGTATAACGGTGGTATACCGGTACTCATTCAATCGTATAAACCAAACGAAAAATGAAGTGTACAAAACAGACACTGCCGGGATTCGTCGACCACCGCCAAAAAACAAAGATCAATGCGTTGGTGTGAAAACTGACACTCTTCAATAGTATTATTTAAAATCTAAGGAACGAGTATATATATAATCTATGAAAAATATATGAAAAATGAGCCTTTGGCATTTATCAAGATTGTATTAATAAATAACTAGCATTAATCCAAATCACTTGTGTAAACACATTTTATCAAATAATTCGTGATGTATAACATGTATAACTACAAGAATAAATTAAAACGTAGTATACAAGTAATTTAAAAATAGGATTTTGAAACAACAGCAGTGCTCTTATATAAACAATTTACCAGTAAAACAATATAATCTAGATTTTTCAAGGAAGATTTCCTTAATAATGGCATTTTGTTTTCATTTTTCATCAGCTATAAAGAAGAAACGATGTTTTGCAGATACAAAGACAGGTATTAGTTTTTCAAATTTTACTTCCTGCTGCGTTAATTGTGAATACAAAATACAGAGCAGCAAACAACGTGATCGTGCTATGACGAAAATACAACACGGCAGTTATTAAAAATAAAATTGTAAAGTTTATACAGTCAAGATCGTACGCTCGACGGAGATTCAATACAAGTAGACAATACTATCATCAAAAATCACGAATTCACCAACATTCCAACTGACTCCATTTTCGGAAAATGACATCTGTAACAAACATAAACTTTTAGCTACCTCTTTACAAGCAGAAGCAAATGCAATGAAAGTTCCAACTATGTACTGGCTTCCGAAGCTGCACAAAACACCTTACAAATATAGATTTATTTCGTCTTTAAGCCATTGTTCCACTACTAAACTGTCTTTTCTACTTACTAGTACACTTGGTACAATCAAAAACCGGGTAATAAATTGTTCAAATAAGGCCTTTGAAAAAAGTGAAATTAATTACTTTTGGAGTGTCAAATATTCGTTGGAAGTACTTAACAAATCGCATGCTTATATTGGTGATTTCGAATCTGTTCAAAGTTTTGATTTTTTCTACCCTATATACTACTTTGCCTCATAATCTCATTAAGAAAAAAACCTAATTAAATGGGCATTTGAAAAGTCAGAATGCGAATATATATGTTCACACTCTTTGTTGCCATTTTATAGTAACAACAAGCAAAAGAACTATGTCAATTGGACCTGCTTTGATACAATAACTGCACTTGAATTTTTACTTGATAACATTTTTGTTCACTATGGAGATTCTGTATATCGTCAAATTATCGGAACTCCAACGGGGACTAACTGTTCACCACTTATCGCAGACCTGTTTCTGTATTGTTATGAGTTACAATTTATGACTAAAATCAGCAAAGACCAATCGATACAACATTTGATACAAAAATTTAATAACACATTTAGATATTAGGATGATATATTGACTCTAAATAATGACGACTTCAGTATACTGTGGATTCATTAATATTCGTTGGATACCAATTTTCGTGGATTTCGTGGGTACAGGGAAACCAGTTTTGAGTTTTCCTCAATCCACGAAAATTGGTACCCACGAAAATAAATGAATCCACAGTTATACTAAAGAGATTTATCCTGCTGAATTGACTTTAAATGAAGCTAATACTAACAAAGAACATTGCCCCTTCCTGGATCTTGATATCTATATCTTTAACGGGAAGTTTAATACCAAAATTTACGATAAAAAAAAAAAAGATGTTTCATTTCCTATTGTTAATAATCCATTTTTAGATGGTGACGTTCCCTTGTCACCATCATATGGTGTTTATATGTTTCAACTTGTTCGATTCGCTCATGTATGTAACAACGTATTTGATTTTAACGAAGGAAATCTCTGTATTACTGAAAAATTATTACACCAGGGTTTTCGATATCACAAACTAGTCAAAACATTTACTAAATTTTATCATCGGTACAAGGACATCATTCGTAAATATAAATCAACATGCAGATATCTTAAACATTCAGGTATTTCACATTCAATCTTTTATGGTAATATTCTATACAAAGGACACAAATGTCGTTATTCACCTCAAAAGCTAACCAAACCTTTAAACAGACTTATTCAGAAGGGATGTAGTTACGATACTGTTGTCAGGTCATTAAAGATGGCATATTTTGGAATTATTATTGATTCACTCATAGGGTCTTAGCATCGGAAATAAACACATTTATTCTAAAGACCAGTTGTTGGCATGATACGGGCTATATTCTTCTCATATATTTTATGATGGTATGATACTAAATCCCTAACGGGAGGGATTGTACTTGATTTTCATATGATGAAGACGTAATCTTTCAATCAATTTAATCGAGGTCTGGAGCTGGCATGTCAGTAACTGCTAGTAGTCTTTTGTTAATTTATGTATCATTGTCATTTTATTTAGTTTCTTCTGTTACCTATTCTGACATCGGAATCGGACTTCTTTTAAACTGAGTTTTGCTGTGCGAATTGCTGTGTGTTTGTTTATTCTACATTGGCTAGAGGTGTAGGGAATGGATTGAGATCTCACAAAACATGTTTAACCCCGCCGCATTTTTGTACCTATCCCAGGTCAGGAGCCTCTGGCCTTTGTTATTCTTGTATTTTTTTAAATTTTAGTTCATTTATATGTTTCGGAGTTTAGTGTGACGTCCATTTTCATTGAACTAGTACACATTTTTGTTTAGGGGCCAGCTGAAGCCCGCCTCCGGGTGCAGAATTTTCTTACTGTGTTGAAAACCCATTGGTTGCCTTGGGCTGTTGTCTGCTCTTTGGTCGGGTTGTTGTCTCCATGACACATTCCCCATTTCCATTATCAATTTTATAATCACCATATATAATCTTACTGCCTCATCTGAAGGTCAATACGTGTATCGCATTCCCAAACTGTAAACTGTCTCTTAAATTACCGTTCACGCTTCTAATAACTGTAATCCTACTGATCTTTCTGTACGTTTTACTGGTTCCTTCGCTATTATTTAAGAACTTTTATTAAATTGAGTAATAAATCAAATGAAATAATGGAATTAAATATTTTTGAATTGTAAAACAAATGGCTCTTCGAACCCTCAAGATAATTTACATGCTTTTAATGGACCGTCTTATTTGGCTCACGGGTACGACTTTTCAACTTCACAATACAATTCCACACTATCTTATCAAGCATCCGGTTTTACTTAATAAACGAAATGGTCTTTTGAAAGTCTGATTGCAAATTTATTTGCAGTAACTCATATGAATATTTTTCTGGAATAAATGTATATACTAACTGACGCTCTGATCAAATGGTCAAAGCAGTTCATGTTCCTCTTCATCTGTGTAAATTTCAGCAATACAGTTTGTTGACAGGATTAAGGTATTCCTATGAAAACACTTTGTGCCCCTTTAAACAGCATTTTAATGTTTTGTTATGAATCACATTTTATAACCAAACACATCTAAAAATTTGTCTTAATTATCTTCAAATTTCGTAACGCGCGGGATGAAATTTTCCTGAATAGAGTGATTTCTATTTCTTTTTTTAATAAAGAACATTAATAATATTTATTCATCAAATCTTGCTTGCAACAAATCTCACCAAGAGTCCAATCTTCTCTTGATTTATCCTGTTATACTCCACTGATTATGCAGTCGAATAAACCACTGATTCAACTTATTAACTTATAAAAATGTACAATTGTCCTATGCAAAGACTAGTTATTGCTAACATTCTTTTTAATTAACAATAACATTGGGCATGTTGATTTATATCTATCTATGTCTACTCTCTTCAAAATTACTGTAGACATCAACAATGTTTGTTCTCTGCTCGGATACATAATATGACTTATAGATAGAAAAAGTAAGTATCGTTTTAGATAATTCAAAAGTAAAATTTGTGATTTTATATCCAAATATAACATGTTGTAATTTAATAACAAAATCTATTTTACTTCTTTTAAGAGTTCATAGATTTCATGGCAAAATCTAGTCAAATATGAACAATATAAAAATAGTGCGCTTAATCTTTTCTTGGTTACAAAAGTACACTTATTTGTCTTAGTTATTTTCCACTGCAATAAAAGTTTTTCGTTGGAACAATATATTGTAATAATTTCCATTTAAATAATTTTAATTTATGTTCAGTCAGATATTCAAAAATAAATTGGTACAATGAAATCATATTTAGAGTTTCTTGTATTTCTAGGATTCTAAACTATCTGTTTATCCCTATTACTGGCTCTAGTTTTATACTTATTTTAGAGTAATATAACATTTTATTTGTTAATAATGGGATCTCAGTATAATGATTTTCCCATATATTCTTATTTCTCTGAATATAAACTGTACTTTTAAACGAATTTTCTTTTGAACAACTTTGATCCATGCTTCTGCGATTGATTTTTTTAATTTATGAAATTCAGCCAACATTTTAAAAATATTTTAGAGATTTAATTTCGCTCAAATTCAGGCTAATTATTGACAGCATTCTGTTTGAAACATTTAAGTATTTATATGGTATAAGCTTCCAAGTCGCATGTTTACCATTTACCAATCTATTTTGACCCATGATGCTTTTAAAGCCACAAAATATTTTTTAAAGTCAACCATTTTTAATTACCCCTTTTCATATGAACCTATCATCATGTTTCTTTTAACTTTGTCTGGTTTCCCATCCCAAATATATTTAAAGCTTCTGTTTTCTATTTCTTTTAGATAATTTTCCGAAATTAGACAGACGCTTCCCAGGAATGTAAACAAAGGCAATATTTAAGTCTTTATAATTAGGATTTTTCCTAATAGAGTGATTCCTCGTATACGTGTACCTTGCAATTTTAATGGCGCAATTAAAAATAATATTAGTATTTTCCAACATTAGTTTATAAAATAATTTTGCAAAACACCTACAAATCTTGTTTTTTCAAAATTAATTGGGATTTATTTATAAGCATCACAAAAAGCCGGGGGTTAAACCAGTTTGAACCAGCAATGTTTGCAAAAATACCAGTTTGAACAAGCAATTTATGAATTATTTATATTTTGCATTTATACCTTTTGCCATCTTTCGTTTCTTAATTTATGCGCAGAAAATAGGAACTGTTGACTTTAATAGATTTTGTTATTTTCTAAAATATTTTTTAAAGATGGTTAATAATATCTTATATTTTTCAGTATCTGATACGTTTAGTGTTTAACTATAATATCTTAATTGATAGGGTGACTCCATTACAAAGAAGTGAGGAAACATCTGTAATACCAGGCCATTACGATGAAATTGATAGCATGTATTATAATCCAATTAACAACACGATTTCATCTCAAAACCAAAGAAACAACGCAGAGCTTGGAATACGTCAACTTTCCAATAGGACTGACAATTTTGAAAACGATGATACAAATAGCAGTTCTTACCAAAGTATAACGACATGTACTGTCCATCAGGTCAAATCTAGTCAGGAGAATTATTCAGCAAGATCATCAACGGATGAATCCTATCTTCCCCTGTAGAATGTCCGATTCAAGTGATAACAGTGAAACAAATGTTAAAAGTATTCAAAGATATGAAACACTTAACTTTTCGGATACTAATTACAATGTCACCGACACATAACAGAATCAGCAATGTGTCCGTTTGCAGAACAATTTCCAATTTTCTCAGGGGGATTTCATAAGGTCGCGTACGGTGTGTCGACTGTCAGTCTTGACTGAAATTGAAAACAATTAATGACTTAGAAAAATTATACCAGATTTAATTTTTTTTTTTTGTATTATAATGTTTATTATTAATTTTTATTCTTGTATTTATTTTATTTGTTTTAACTTGTATTCTTGTTTTCCAATTCATTTATTTAGTCCTAATGGCGGTGTGGGGTTGCAGTAGTTAAGATACTGAAATCATATGATTTGTACAGTTAATACGTCCACTTTTATATTTTGTATCATATTGTTTGTTCAGTGGCGGGAAGGCAATATTATTTTTTAGTTTAGTTTATTTTTGTTAGAATAATTATATTTTTTGATTTAGTATTAATTATTAGAGTAGATATCGTTTATACACTATTTGTAATTGGTAATAATTTTTACAAACTTTATCACAAAATGTTTTGATCTTTGATATGATTATCGTCTACAAATTGTTGACATGAATTTACAACCTCAGAGTATTACGAAAAAATGTAATTGTCTAAGTTAACGGTTTCCTTAAATTTTATTTATATCATTACTGAGGTCAGGAAAAGTTCAAATCGTAGTCTGCATCGCAGCTTGTTGATGAATTACTTTTCTTGCTGTTGTGGTTAATAGTAGCGTAAATTTAGAAATTTATTATCTTAGACTAACATTTCTAATTAGTATGATGTTGGTATTCGAAAGAGAAACATCGAAATTGTGTGTTAAATAATGTGAACATTTGTACAAGGAATATCATGTATATATTGTAAATATTAAACGTGGACTAGAGAGTATTCGTTTTTGTGAGTAGCCAAGTCAATTATGGATATAATGCTATTGGTATAATAATGTCGTCGAACTCCAAGTCCCAAACCGTCTTACTTTATTCCACTATTGCAATCGTAAGTCCGCAACATTCAGTTTAATAACACAATTGCGACCGTTTCAGTCGATGGACGTGCAAAATAGTCAAATTATTAGGGTTGTTTTCCTATGGTACTAGTAAAGAAAACAACTCTCAAACGTTGAAAATTCCAGATGTCCATCGACCGAAACGGTGATAATAGTTTCAATAAACTGAACAAACAATTACTAGAATTTAAGAAAATCAGAAGGGAGCAACCAGCAATTTTACAATTTTCAGACTTTTCAATGTTAACGATTTTTATTAAAGTGCAACCATGGAGATGATATCCGATATTCAAAGGATGGAGGACATTTGACGTTGTCACTATCAGAAGGAGAAATTGGAAGGACGTCAGTGAAAACTTTATAATTGCCAACGAGGGCCTCGTTGGCCGAGTGGTCTAAGTAGTCTAACTACTGTATCACTAGCCAGTCAACACTGAGATTGTGATTTCGAATCCCGCAAGGGGCAGGTGCACTCGACTCCAATCTTAATTGACTAGGATTGTCAGTTTTCCTACCGAAGGTCAGTGGTTCTCTCCGAGCACTCCAGCTTCCTCCACCAATAAAACTGACCGCCACGAAATAGCACAATAGTGTTGAAAGTGGCGTTAAACACAAATCAATTAATCAAACAATCAATCAATCAATCAATCAATCAATCAATCAATATAATTGCCAACGCTATAAGATCGTGATTTAGACCAAACAGAAATATTCCTCAATAGTAGGGTGTTATAAATGACGATGTCATGCATTTCAATTTTTATTAAATGTCTTTTTATTCCTTTTTTATTGATTATTTTATAATGTTATAAAGTTTGATTTAATAGCTCTTTAAAGTATTTTGTATTTTTGTTCAAAGTGTCAGGTATATTTCCAGCGTACGATATACAGATAATTGCATAGTATGAAATGGCACATAAATAAGTATAGACTGAGCAACTTAAGATAGGAAATATTCCGTAGCACCTGAGATCACCCCCAGTTTTTGGTTGGGTTCTTGTTGTTCATTCTATAGTTTTTTATGTTGTGTTTTGTATACTGTTGTTTTTTTTGCCATGGTATTGTCAGATCGTTTTCGACTTTAAGTTTAATTAATTTGGTATCTTTTGCCTCTATTTTGGCTCGGATCAGTCCAAGTATATAAAAGACATATGAAATTGCATGCGGACACAACGAAACCAGAACAAGTGGGTTCGCAAAGAAATTTAAATCTTTGTCTTTTATTCAGCGATTCCACAGTCCAGTGGTAAGAGCAATTGCAAAACTTGAGAAATGTGATCGATTCGGTGGCGATCTAAGATATATGGACGGATAAGAATGTAACAAGAGTCGTAAAATTGAGACACTGTAACTCATAACCAATTCATAACTTATATTTAATGATACTATCCACGAACTTGAAGCTGACAATAAACTTAAAACATCGTCGTTAATTCTAGTTTTATTTTCGTGAAAAGGGTTTATATATACATAAATCAGTCCGTACATTGACCTATATATGTTAACTTCTTTGTCATTTGGTTTGTTGTGGAGAGTTGTCTCCTTGGCAATTATACCACATCTTGCTACTTTTATGAAAACATTATTATCCCAATATTATATATACACAAAGGCCGAATGAGAAGATCTAAGTTATTTTCACCAAAAAGTCTTTATATACACATCAACAAACAATTGGCATTTACATGGGAATCAACTGTTCTCCTCTTCATGCCGACTCGTTCCTGTATTTCTTATGTGGCTGACTTTATACAGAAGCTTCTTAGAAAAAACGAAAAAAGTTAGCATTATCCTTTTTGCTGTGCCCCTATTTTTGACATTTTTACCTATTGTGTCTGTTTGTTTTGTTCACGCATCGTTGTCAATATAATGGAATTTGATGCGACTGTCATACAAGTGAGAGGTTTAGCTAGCTATAAAACCAGGTTCAATCAACCATTTTCTACATAAGAAGATGCCTGTACCAAGTCAGGAATATGACAGTTGTTATCCATTCGTTTGATGTGTTTGAGCTCTTGATTTTGCCATTTGATTAGGGACTTTCCTTTTTGAATTTTCCTCTGAGTTCAGTATTTTTGTGATTTTACCTTTTAACTTACCTTTCCGCTATAAAAAAGATGTCCTCTCACTAAATAATTCAAAGTTTGTTGACTATAGTTTGTTGACTATGTTGAACGCATCTATCCAATTGAACTTGAAATAAAGGATACAACAGATAAAGTTAAGTAAAAAAAAACAATGGGAATGGTTGAGGCCCAAATTTACGACAAAAGAGACGATTTTCAGCTTCCCAACTATCCATTTCTACATAGAAACATTCCAGCAGCGCCTGCATATGGAGTATATATCTCCCAGTTGATATAATATTCCAGGGCTTGCATTTCCTATTGGAACTTAATCCAGGATGTTTACCTGCATAAGTAAACAAGGTGTCACTCGTAGAGCAAGAAATGCCCTCCCTTCCTATATCCTGTGTTTTTCGGGTTTTGTAGTGGGGTTCTTGTTGTTCCATCTTCAGTTTTCCATGTAATGTGTTTTATAGATGTTTGATTTTTCGTCATATTTCAATCCTCACAATTTTGTTTAGTTTGGCAACCAGGAAAGACTAAAATTGGACTATTAAAAGACGGGTCGTTGTAAAATATCACATATTACGTATGTGGGGTATGGTGTATGTGATAATGCTCACTCAAGGTTTGTTTTCATGTTTTTTTTAACTTTTATATAGCTAAAGTTTCAATGTTTTATATTAGAGCTTCCAATTTTCTGAAGTTTTATATTTAAATAAAACCATTAATTAAGATGGGTTCTGGGAAAACATAATATTTTAAATCTAACAAGACAGAAAAGTAGGAATAAAACAGTTCTTGCAGTTTGTTGATTACACATCATCAGTGTTTTACTTTTCTAAACATTTCTGAGCGTTGCTTAAAAAGATGACTATTTGTTAAAAAAGAATTTACCAACTTAAAATAACTTGAACATAAAGATCCACAACAATACTCATACCACAACTCTTACCGCAACGCTCAGACTGTATATATCTTTATATTGCACCTCATGTTATACCATCTTTCCGCAAGTTTATTGTTTTCTGTTCGGTATAAAATTAATGATTAGGACCCATTTTGTTACATCTGGTGATCCGTTTATTTGGCAATCGCCATGGCAGTCAGCAGGGTTTAAGAACATTCGTTGTTCGACTTGCTAGTCAAATGCGTTTTGTTAAACTATACTTTTTCATTTTGTGGTCTTTTGGAAAATGTTGTTTGTGCTGTATTTAGACCCCTCTACCAAGACATTTGTTTTGCATTCACACGTATAAAAATTGCGGTTTTTATCCAACGCAATCATAGGTTTGAACGTTGTTTTCAATTTAGTCCGTACGCTCCACAGAGAGTCAAATTGTAAACAAGCATTTCACTGCCACTACCCAGCTTAAAGGCTCTTCCGAACATTTGAAATCCCTACTATTTACTGGTTACCTAAATTGCACAAAAAACCATTTAAATTCCGTTTGATCTCCGCATCTAGTAAGTGTTCTACTACCAATCTATCAGTGCTTCTAACTACATCCCTTACTACTATCAAAGAACTTGTTATTAACTTTTGTAATAAAGCTTATGAAAATAATGGTATTGATTATCTTTGGAGTGTTAAAAATTCTTTAGAGGTTTTAGATTATATACATGCTTTTGATGGTCCTTTTAATTCTGTTGACAGTTATGATTTTTCTACTCTCTATACTACACTTCCACACAATCTTATCAAGAAAAAGTTTTCATATTTAATTAAATTGTCTTTTGAAAAATCTCATTGCAAATTTATTTGCTGTAACTCGTTTAAAGCCTTTTTCTGTAACAAAAGAGGAAAGTATGCTGGATATACTTACTGGAAATGTAAAGATATGATTGAAGCTTTAAATCTTCTCCTGGACAACATATATGTACGTTTCGGCGATAAAGTGTATCGACAGGTAGTAGGTATTCCTATGGGCACTAACTGCGCCCCTTTAATAGCAAATGTATTCCAGTATTGCTATGAATCTCAGTTTATGACCAAACTCAGTAAAGATACGTCATTGTTACATTTGGTTGATACATTCAACAATACCTTCCGTTATCTGGATGATATTTTTTCGTTAAATAATCCTGAGTTCTCTAAATATACTACCGAAATTTACACAAAAGAACTTACTTTAACTAAATCTAACATAAACAGCAGAAGTTGTCCTTTTCTAGATTTGGACATTTCAATCTCTAAAGGAAAACTCCATACTAAAATTTACCACAAAAGAGACGACTTTTCATTCCCTATTGTGAATTTTCCTTTTTTAGACAGCGATGTTCCTTTGGCTCCATCATACTGTGTTTATATATCCCAACTCGTTCGTTATGCCCGTGTGTGTAGTGATGTCATAGATTTTAACGAACGTAATCAATGCATCACTGGTAAATTATTAAGTCAGGGATTTCGTTACCATAAATTACGTAAAACTTTTACTAAATTTTTTCATAGATACAAAGATCTGATTAGTAAATTTGGCTGTACCTGTAGCAAACTGATTGAAAACGTATTTCACATCCTAAATTTTACGGTAATATTGTACTTAAAGCGCGGAAATTACTATGTGATCCGTGTAAACTCATCGAACCTTTAAACAAACTTATTAGTAAAGGTTATCTTACCAATGTTGTAATTAGATTTTTGAATATAGTTTACATTGGGACTAATATCGATTTTGTCATCAGCAAATTAGAACATAACTAAATTTGTATTCTTCTCAAACAGGATGTATAAAGATACACCCACGTTCATTTTGATCTATAAAGAGGTTAACTCCTAACTATCCTACTGCCTGTCGATATATTTATTTTTGGCATTGCACAAGTCATGTCTTCGTTGACTGTCCATGACGTTAAACTACTAAATCCCTGGGATGTGTTTTAGTTGATTTTAGTTTCTGATGCATGATTTTTTTTATTATTAATTGGTTTGACTTTTAATTAGCTGTCAGTAACTGCGAGTACTCTGAAATCGTACTTTCTTGTTTATTTGACCTGTTGATACTAATTGTAATGCTTTTTTTGTTATTTAATGTTTACTTATTCAGAGTTATATCTGGTCTATATACCAGCTTTGATAAGTGTTTGGTATTACTATAAATTTTCACTTCTTCGTACTATGAACATCAAAATTAATTATTTTGTAAAAATATTTCCTTTCTCCATTTGAACTGTACACGTATACCTAACAACAAAATTATTTTCATTTACCTGTGTTTAAAGTAATTGCAAATGGCTGATATTTTTGTTCAAGCTTATTGTTTTTCTTAAATTGTTTTACATTTCATAGCGGTATAACATGCTACTTTAATTATTCTTCCCTTAGTCTATTTATTTTGTATTTACATTGTATTATAGATAAAATTTATTTGTTCAGTGTATGTTCACTGGTGTTAATATGTCTTTTGATTGAGTAATGTCATTTCAATTGATATTGTATAGTGTGTCTTTCTATGTTGTGATGTTACACTATTATTTCAGAAAAAGGGTGAAGGTTTGGTACCATTAAAACGTTTAAACCCGCTGCATTTGTTTGCACCTGTCCTAAGTCAGGAATCTGATGTTCAGTAGTTGTCGTTTGTTGATGTGGTTCATAAGTGTTTCTCGTTTCTCGTTTTTATATAGATTAGACCGTTGGTTTTCCCGTTTGAATGGTTTTACACTAGTAATTTTTGGGGCCCTTTATAGCTTACTGTTCGGTGTGAGCCTAGGCTCCGTGTTGAAGACCGTACTTTGACCTATAATGGTTTACATTTATAAATTTTGACTTGGATGGAGAGTTGTCTTATTGGCACTCATACCACATCTTCTTATATCTATTTGTTAAAATATACTTTTTCACTTTTTTGGTCTTTTGGAAAATGTTGTTTGTGCTGTATTTAGACCCCTCTACCAAGAGATTTGTTTTGCATGCACACGTATGAAAATTGCGGTTTTATCCAACGCAATCATAGGTTTGAACGTTGTTTTCAATTTAGATATATATATATATATATATATATGCTATATATATATATATATATATAGTTCCTTTCGCTAAAATTGAAATAACTTTACTAACATACATTTGTTCATGATTATTTCTATATTAAGGTTTATATTTTAATACATGTAAAAACTTATGATAGTAAATATGCGTGTCGAAATATTGAATCACACGCAGTTGATTAATACGCGTTCACTGAAGCCCTTTAAATTCTTTGATAAAATCATTGGAATTGGTGGTTGATTCACTAAAGATGGACGAAAGATACCAGAGGGACAGTCAAACTCATAGATCGAAAACAAACTGACAACGCCATGGCCAAAAATAAAAGACAAACAGACAAATAATAGTACAGATGACACAACATAGAAAACTAAAGACTAAGCAACACGAACCCCACCAAAACTGGGGTGATCTCAGGTGCTCCGGAAGGGTAAGCAGATCCTGCTCCACATGTGGCACCCGTCGTGTTGCTTATGTTATTACAAATCCGGTAAATAGTCTAAGTCGGTAAGTCACATTCGTGAAAAGGGAAGGGTATTGTAGTTACGACTTAAGGAACATATCCGATATCATTTGTGAAACGGTTATTCCATAACGGTCAACCAACTCGTGATGGCGTCCGTAAAATTTACGAAAGGATGATTTCAAACTTCACCATTTGGAACTGTTATGTCCGTTAATATGACAATGGTATATCTGAAATTCATTTCATTTAACACACGTTGTATACGAGTTAAAAATAATAGCAAATACACAAAAATTAACGATTAGATTAAATAACGACATACACTACACCTCCTTTCTTCATATGACATCTTACCAAAAATCATACTTTTCTATTCAAACAATTAATTAGGTGAAAGATCTGTTCAAGATATCAAAATAATTCATTTCAATTAAAAAAAAAAAAAAAAAAACGTGTACGCTAGTAACATTGTAGAAAGAAGATAAAATGCATACCAAAGATTTACTTACTTTTAGTAGTGATACAGGAATGAGTTCGGTTGGTTCACGTGAATTTACACTATTATTAGCAATGATTTGAAAACAGTATTTAGTTAGGATGCAAATCTATATCTTTCTTGTTAAACGCTTTTTGTTTTTCTGCGAACCAGAATGACAAAAAAAAAAAAATGCTAAAATCCATCGTTGAAGTTTGCCTACAAATGAATGTCTCAGTTGTGTCCTTTACTCTAACAATTACAGATAGTTGGTGGCATAGGTCAATCTAAATACATCAATTTCAAAATATATTAATTACTTTTCATTTGAATATGTAAACTGATACACATCACCAAGATTTGTTGCACTTCAGATTTGAACAATGTATTTTTGGATTATGTATTTAACTTACGGTTTTCCTTAATTCTTGTTATCAAAGTCTACCGATATCAATGATCTTATAGAAAATACGTTCTTTATATTTTGACATGAAATATTCTAACAAAATTGGTTTCTACAAAAAATATAGACACATATTTCAAATAAAGAAACATTTTTATCAAGACAGTCTAAAACATGGGATATTCTCAAAATAGTAATATACTGTTAAATGTAGCACACTTTAAACAAATATCAATAACTACGTTGTCCATGTAATTTTGTAATTGACATCTGAGCTTATAGATCACTTGGCAAACATGTATTCCATTATGGTTCATAAATTACATTACACAGATACACATCATGAAATATGAATAATCATATATTACTTTTTCATTTCTATTTCAAGATCTAAGACATTTACAACGTGTGCCGTCAATGTAAATCTAAACTAAAAAGTAAATCTATAGATACGCTGTCACGTCCTGTCTGTGTTTTCGTTAGATGTTTTCTGCTGTGTATCGATCTGATAGTTAAACCCTTTTCAACTGATTTTTATAGTTTGTTCTTATTTGGTACTGTTACACCACAGCTTCTGAACATATTGTTTATATTGTTATCTCCATTTTACTTTACGTTACTGTCAAGTGTTTCTTGAATTATAAGGGGCAATTGACAAATGATCAACCAATCGTTAATGACAATAAATTCAATTTCAAAAAAGAATGTAATAATATTTGAATTGTCCATCTCATTAACTTGTTGGTATTTTTTTTTATTATACCCTTGTTAAGGTATTTCGTTCCAAGTATCGCATGAGCTTTTCGTTACTGAAATTGTTTCTACATTAGATACCTTTTCACTTGATTTGTTGATACAAAATGTAGAGTTCTAGCACCAAAGAAACAATTGATTGTAACTTTTAATATAAGCTTTAAAAAATAATATTATCTATCTTTTGACGCTATGTATGTTAACAGAGAACATTTTTAGAATTACCAAGAACTTAAACTTCTGTATTATGTTCGGTAAAACTGTCATAAAATAGTTGACGATATTTGCAATATGACCCCCATTTGTTCAGAATGAAAAAAAAAAAAAAAAAAAAAATAAGGTCATTCTGTTAAAATGTTTTTGTGTAACGTTTGAATCTGAATAGATTGATAAATAACTGTATTTTCATGGATATCTAATTTCGTGATTTTTTATTGTTAAAAATTAAAATGTTGGTTTATCTTTCCTAAATAAATCCACGAAAAGTGGTACCCCAAAATAATAATAAATCCACGGTAATGCTAAACATATAGTTATTGTAGGAACGATTAAATACAGAAGCTTTTACCTACTCAATTTATTATGTATAATATAACAAATATATATGTGACTTTACAATCATGAAAGGTAATTGTAGTGTGGTTGTCTTCCAGTATCTCAACGGCTTCGTTTCGTTTACATTTTTAGGATATGACTATAAACTCCAATAAAGCAGTCATTTCCATGGACAATTTGTTAAATATATATAAGATTGACATAGTTGCCGTTATTATCAAATTAATATTATATTTCATAATATTTAACAATAGAGTTATAATTTTCATTATAACATGCTTAAAGAAGCATGCCTTGTATATTCCGGCAGGCCAGGAGAGTCTACACCTGTCATGCTATTGTCAAAAGAAATAAAGATGAACAGAAAAACAACAGTCCACATAAATTTTGTCAGAAAACTATGGTTATAGTACCATGTACCCAGCCGACCATTCCCGAGGCCGACATGTTAAAAGGTGCTACGGAAGGATAAACAGTTCAAACGATACTAGAAATATTGAACGTGTTGATCGTTGTATATAAAGATCCGTAGAATACATGTATGTTTTCTGTGAAGTCATATACTAGGGCTAGAGACGGAATTGAAAAAAGTGGTGGATAAATCAAGAGAACATACAAATATAGAAGAAAAACTAAAAACAAGATGGTTAAAAAAAAAAAATGACAAAAAGACAAATAAACAGCATACAAATCACAGCATAGAGAATTCAGACTGAAGAACACTAACTCAATCAAAAACTGGTATCATATCATGCCTGTAAAATCAAGGACATATTTAAAACCGAAACATAACTTTTAATAAAGAATATCGATTCAACGTTTAATTCTGCATATTTGCATAATGTTGAAAATGAAACGCAAAAGAGGTCCAATCTGATAAGACTCAAAATCGAACTAACTCTTTTTTTTATTTTTCAAAAGGAAATTTCAATTTATTTACCTTTATTATTGAAAATATAAGTTTTCAAGATTTCGCACATTTTTTGTCACATAGCTTCGAATTCAAGGTTTATATGAATAGGGTTCATGATGTACGTTCTTATGTAGGTTATTAACACTTTTAGATAAGACTGACAATAAAAGACCTTTGATTGGGATTTTCGGTAGTAAAAATGTCTTCTCACATTGTCACTTTTTACCTTTTTACGTCATGTTTATTAACAGAGAACATGTTTAGGATTAACAAATATTCACACTTTTGAATAAATTTCGGTAAAACTGTCTTCTCATTATGAGATATTTCATGATATCAAAAATATCAATCACCTGTTCAGGTGACCAAAGAGGAAAATGAATGTCATTTAAAAAAGTTCATGTGACGTTTTAATCTGTATTTCATTTATTTATGTATTTTTCGTGGATTGAGGAATACTGTATTATTGTGGATATTTGATTGGAAATCTTAGTTCGTATTCAAGTCTAAATCTATGGAAAATGTTTTCTCAATTGAAATTGTAAAATCGTGGGATACCTTTACCCACACAATCCTCGAAAAATTGAATTCCACAAAAATGAACAAATCAACAATAATGCTGGAAATTTTTTTTTTTTTCAAATTCACATTTACATTGAGCAGATATTTATACGGTTCAATTTATTAGGCATAATATAACAATTCATGTATGTGACTTTCGGTCTCATGGAATATTATTGTTCAATTTATTAGGTAAAATATAACAATTACGTAATAAAGCACTAAGTATGAGCCCATCTCGAGGACAATTGTACGGGAAACATAATGGCTTCCGCGTACATACGTTGTTTAATACTTCAAATGTCATTAACATTATATCAACTAATGTTGACATTCATCATCACACTTCAAATTATCGTTCAGAACAAAATAAGCTTAACTGATTTGTGAGTGGACCATAAGTGGTTTGAATTAAACAAGAAGATTTGTTATACTTAATCGCATTATATATAAACGTTATAGGGATATATATATATATAACACAAACAACGGAACGCAAGAATCGAGCTTCAGTAATTTCACATGAACCTCACATGCAATTCATTTGAAAATTTTCACGTGAGATTCACCTCAAACGAGCTTATACAGGAAACTCACATGAATCTCACGTGAAATTTTTCACATGAATTTCACGTGAACTTTACAAAAGCAAAAATTGGTATTTTCATGATTTCATGATTTCGATTAAATTTGAAAATTTAGATGTTATTTGAATTACGTTATTTTAAAAATTCATGTGATTTTCACGTTAAATTTACGTGACTTTCACATGCAACTCGCATGAACTGATTTCACATGAGTTTCACGTATAAGCTCGTTTGAAGTGAAATTCACGTGGGATTCACATGAATTTGAATTCACGTGAAATTGATGTGAGTGAAATTTCCCTGTGTACAGTGACCTTTAATTGTTAAATTCTTATGGTTCAGAGTTTTCTAATTGGTAATCATACCCCATATTCTTATTTTTAGCCTGAATATGCCGTTTACATATAACAACCAAAATTAAGAATTCATCAAACAAATCTACTTTTGACCATTAAACCTAGTAAATGTCTGCTCGTACAGTAATGTAGATGCATGATATCTACTCTGAAATACACCTATTGATACGTCTAGCATTACATCAAAGCCATTGAGCTTTTATTCAGTGTCTGGGACATTCATTAATGAATCATCATTTAGTTAATATGTTTTATTCTGTGCTTATCTTTTTGTGTACTGTAATAACGACCTTGAATATTCGGTGCTATATTTATGACAGAGGTATATCGTACACTATTTGATTAACCTTTTTCGTCCTACTTATCGTGTCCAGAAAGGAGAGGTGTTGAGTGCTAAAAAGATTACCAGTAAGTCCACACATAAAGCTCTTCAACTGTTTCTGTTCTTATACATCCTTAGCTTTCAAATATTCGGCTTTGAGCGTTCCTGAGGAAGGTAAATTCAGAACAGTGCTTCGAACGCATGAAATTTATAACGTGTTGTTTTCATTTTTCTTATGTGTCTTTTCAAAGTAGTATATCCTATTTGTAAAGTAGACTGGTGTTGGTGAACGTATTTATTACTGCTTATTCTCGTAGCTATTGATTAAAAGAGAGGCGAAGATACACAAGGGATATTCAAACTCGTCAAAACAAACTGACAATGCAATGGCAAAAAAAAAAGAAAAACGACTAAAGACAAACAACAGTAAATAAAACACAACATAGAAAAAAAGTAAAATATGAAAAGTAGACTAAGCAACACGAACTCCACCAAAAACTAGAGGTGATCTCAAGTACTCCGGAAGAGTAAGCAGATACTAGTATTTCTCTACATGTGGTACCCGTCATATTTGCTCATGTAAGTACAAAACCGGTGATACGTCAAATTCGGTAGATCACATTTGAGGAAAAGAGGACGGAACTGTAGCCACGACTATTGGAACAAATCCGTCGTTATCTGTGAAACAGATGTTCCATAACGGTCAACCAACTCGTGATGGTATTCAGAAAGTTTTCGAAGAGATGATTTCAACTTCACCACGTGGAACTCTGGTTTAATAGCTTCCTTGTAAGCAGCAACGCTCTTCAAGGAAATTATGATAGGAAACTCAAGCCCTGGAATATCGTATCAACTAAGAGATATATACGTCATATGCAGGCGCTACTGGAATAATGCTACATAGAAATGATAAGTTCACAATTTGGAAACTGAAATAATCTCTTTTGTCTTAAAGTTTTGTGCATCCCGACTCTCATTGTCAATTTCTAGATGAAAGTCATGATATGAGGAAGACTTAACTGTATATGATGTGTCTTTTATTTCAAGTTCGATGGGATAGATGCGTTAAACAAACTTTGAATTATTTACTGAGAGGACAAAAAGTCATCATCTGTATAAGGATAATGCTAGCTTTTTTTCATTGTTTGAGAATCTCCTATATAACGTCAGACTCACATGAATAAAGGAACAAGTCGACAAGAAGAGTAGCATCATTTGTTCCCATTGGCATGTCGATGTTTTTTTTTAGAAAAATAGATCGTCCAAACGTAACAAATATTTTGTCAATCGAGAAAACAAGGGTCTTGATAATGTCTGTTTTCAGAGAATTTTTTGTTTAAATCAGTACGATGTATCCCTCCCTAAGACAAAATACTTTTATCTACGTTGGCCATTCTTTATGGCACAAAGCAGGACAAATCGTCGTCTCTAGTTTGGAATTTGGGAATTCTTGTGTAAAGGGTAGAAAAGTTAAATATCTTAATACTACTAGTATTGCAAAAGGAAAGATACTTAGATTGTATGTACTCTAACAGATCTTTGGATATTTAGTATCCACATCTGATTCACGCTAGAGTATGTAGTTTCACAATTACTTTGAAAACTAGAAATACAACATCTTATATAGGCACTCATGAAGATGTTGACTAAATGCCTTTGTAGTATGGTTTATTGTTGGGTTGCTGTTTCATCAACATATATCTCCTTTTATGAGTTGTAACTCGGGGTTTTACGTTTTCGTACCGATCAACCAAATTTATCATGATGATGTCAATTATTAGCTACAAATGATGAATAATTCACATTGAATCAGTTCATACACGGAAATATTAAATAGAAAATAGGAATTTATCCAACGGAAAATACATGATGAAATCAATACACAGGAAAAGGAAATATTCAAATATGTTTAAAATGACAACAGAATCAAATGATAGTGTCAGGTAATCCATTTTAGTTTTTAAAATATTTGTACATATTTGTTTTCATTTATGCATAATATCAATCATAATTGGCTAGTACTGTCTATCAGCTGTCTTGTACTGTATATTTGTCAATCTGTATCTTTTGACAATTTACTTAATACAAGTTCACCTACTTCTTATGGACGGTTATGTCTGGAAATATTGTTCTAGAAGCCTTAATATATTTACATGTATATGACTGTGACTTTGAGATGAAGAACAGCAATTAAAGCGCTATTCCTTTGCTTTTTGTGTGTTTTTTGTTGTTGTGCATGTACTGATTTTGTGTCATGGATGGATACCCCATATCCTTTAATTGTTTTTCTATTATATGATAATAAACCTACAAATTCAAATTATATAAAAACATTACTCCCAAATTGAGTCCTATTGATTCATGCAAGTAAAATATAAAACCCTAAAATGAAGCTGGATTCTTGAACGCCAAACAGATTATTTTCATTGGGGTTCTTTTCATGTATCGATTTAATCCGGGTATCCAACAGCACAAATCAAACATAAGTGGAATATGGTGGTATGTAACAAAGAAAAGCTAATTTGACATCATATACAATGCTTGTATTTAGAGACGACATTTCTTCCAAGTTCCTAACTGGTATAGTTCAAGTGACATTTGACATGTTAAACTTTATAGCTGTGAGATTGGATGATGTGGATTCGGTACCTTTAATTTTAGGTGTTTCATGATTAAATTGATTAGCTTTTTATTGTGTTTGTGGTATTCTAATTTTCAGAAAATATTTAAAACAAGAATGTGTCAATAGTACACGGATGCCCCACTCGCACTATCATTTTCTATATTCAGTGGACCGTTAAAATAAGGTCAAAACTCTAATTTGGCATAAAAATTAGAAAGATCATATCATAGGAGCATGTGTACTAAGTTTCAAGTTGATTGGACTTCAACTTCATCAAAAACTACCTTGACCAAAACCTTTAACCTGAAGCGGTACAGATGGACGAACGGACGAACGGACGCACAGACCAAAAATCATAATGCCCCTAAGTGGGGCATAAAAAGCAAGATTTGCATGTATTATTTAAGATCTAGTTAGCATGATTCCAGCGAAGTTGTTTCATTCTAGTTTCAACATTTAAAATCCGAAACTAAATAAATAAATTTTGTATACTAGTTCCTATACCCATGCTTTATTCAAACCAACTGTTTTGTATTGTGACATTTGTTATTTGTTTTTCAAAGCTTAAAATATACCCGCATACCAGGAAGAACAGGAACAAAAAATGATGTTGTAAATAGGCCTCCACAACTTATGTCTGTCAATGGATTCTGGTCCATTAACATTAATAAACCTTCATCTATTCAAACATGATTCAAATAATACGTACACGTATGGTATTCATAAAGAAAAGAACTATTTTAAAGTACATGCCATTCATTTATGTTTTGTTATAAGTTAGTTATCAATAACAAAGTTATCAGTATACTTTATACCGTAATGTTTTAGGTTTATTTGCAGATATCTTCGCTGGAAGGATGATCAGTCTAGTGGTTATTGTTAGTGTAATAGTACAAACAGGTTGTAAACAATGCATAATGATGACATTTTCTACTTTTCTTCTTTACTAGACCCTATACATATAAAATAACCAAGCGCATTTCACTATATAACGCCTTAATGTTACGTAAAATATAAACGGTTTAAATATTGCAATCAATTTTTGAAATTTCTATTTCATTTTTTCTCATTATCACGATATAGAGATCATACACATAAAAAGTGGAACATTTTTCAGCAACATTTTCTTCTACTACTATATAGAAAAAGAACATATGGTTTGATTGCATTGAGACAACTTTCACAAGAGAACAAATAGCATACAAGTTAACAACTACAGGTCACAGTACCGCCTTCAACAATGAACAAACCCCATACCACATAGTAAGCTATAAAAGGCCCGGATACGACAAATGCAAAACTATTTAATACATCAGTACTAAAACTGCTGCTGCTACTAATTTTAGTACTATTTTACTGCTCAACGTTTTGAAATGCTACTATGACAACCTTTAATGCTACTTCTTCTTGAAATGTTACTTTGACAACCTTAACTGTTACTACTTTTTGAAATAATACAACAGAAACCTTAACTGCTACAACTGCTCTGCTTCTAAAAAAATAATCATACTAGTAATATCACTTCTACTACAACTACTACTTTTTGAACTTCTACAATCACCGACTATTTTTCTACTTATAATAGTTATAATACTATCAATATTTTCACAATTTCTACTGCTACTACAGTACTATGACTAATTCTACCTCTTCTACCGCTATTTCTTCTAAATGATATAGATTTTGCATTTTCGCATCTGTACTAATATTAAATATTGATATATTTAATTTTACACCTCTCATTCTTTGATATTTCTTTATTTGGTTTCATCTCTTCTAAGGAGAAATTGGTTTTCAAAATGTTTATAAATCTAAATAATAAAATCTTTAAAATATAATTAAAATCACTTTTAATTATACAAAGAATAAGAATAATCTAAGAAATCGCATGAGCCATCGTAGCGACTGTGACTTATAATTGCTGACTGCCATCTATGTAGTACTGTGAATAATTGTCTCATTGGCAATCATATCTCATCTTCTTAGTATTAAAATGATATAGTCAATATGTGTCTGATGATATCAAGACTTTTGTTCTTTTAGTATCACTATCAACAAACTGTATATCATATGCAAAGATTGGGAAGACCGCCACCTTGAAATGTCTAGTCCAAACAGTCGACAGATGGGATGCTGGTATTGTGACAAAAAATTCAACTACGTATGCTCTCAAGAGAATAGTGAACGAAAAGCTGCAGATCGCTAAAAGATTGTCTGTATCTGAAGAGTACAGCTTGATAATCAAAAACGTTTCGAGGTCTGACTTTCAGATTTATCGTTGTACTGGATACAAAGATTCAAAACTAGAGACGTATGATATTGTATTAAATGAAAGAAGTACGTTAATTGAAATGTTTAATTTTCCTTTATTTGAATCTTTTTACTTGGTTTGTAGAAACACGATATAAAGACATGTGAGGTTGCACTAATTGAAATATATAATTTTAATTTAGCCTTGAAATGTATATTCTTTTAATGGCATCAAGGGAACTCCCAGTGCAGCTTACTAAAAGGAGTGTAAAAATGCCAACACAAATATAGGAAATCATCTATAGAGTTGGAGGTCGTGGGATAGATCTCGAGCCAGGTAAAACCGAAGACCTGAAAATCGGTGGTTGCATCTATTCTCATGTTGCATTGAGGAGTATGAGAAAATACTAGTCGGCTGAAAGTCATTATTATGTGTCTGGGTATGGAGACATATCTTCACGTGGACTGTTACTTTGTGAACTAGTATGGGCTTTGCTCATTGCTGAAGGCCGTACGGTGACCTATAGCTGTAAATTTCTGTGTCATTTGGTCTCTTGTGGACAGTTGTCTCATTGGCAATCATACCACATCTTTTTTTATAGCAAGTAAATATCCGCATCAGAGAGTCGGTCTAGTACAAAATATTGTTTATATTTATGTCACACAAACATGAACTCGTCCTAATATGTACGTTACATTTGCTACTGTAGTTTTAAACACAATCCATCATATCTTTTATTAGAATATTGCTGTTTTTGAAATATTTATATTACCTATGCAGATAAATGCAAATAAAGAATTTAAAGAATGAACAGTAATTTTGACATTCATCATTTAATTATATAAAGACATCTAATATACGCTCTACATCGTTCATTATACGTTTCTGTAGTAGATCCTTCCAATATTAGAATCCTAGAAGAAACAGAACCACATAGAGTAATAGGTGTGGTAGGACAAAATATGTCTATAACTTGTACAGTGACCAGTGGTGAACCAAAAGAAACTCTCATAATAAAAGACGACAAAGGAAGGGAAATTGCAAATGGTGGTCCTGGATCTGTAAAACTTCAACTGAAACCAGACCATAATGATGATGGCAGAAACTTTACATGCCTTGTTATAAGTTGTGATGAACAGGTTTTATCCTATACAGTCCAACTTCAACTTAGATGCAAGTATTTTACAATAGGACAGTAAAAATATTGTATTATGAAAATGTCAACAAATATATGTGGTAATCCAACAGTACATTGTGTCAATCGATGATGTCTCATTATACTATACAGTGGCAATCGACCAATGTTGCAAAGCGTCACTGAAATGTCAGTAAATTTCAGTGAGAACACAACAAAGCGTCAAAGAAATGTTCATACATATTATTCGCAACCATCCACAGCGTCAATGACATGCCAAGCAACATTATGTTATCCCTTTTTATAGTTAACGTCTAATATTTCCCAATCATCACTATTTGAAATGTGTCAAATCGTACATAAACCCTTCATAGATACCTGGATTAAAATTTTGTACGTCAGACGCGTGTTTCGTATACAACAGACTCATCAGCGATGCTAGAATCAAAATAACAAAAAAAAACGGCCAATTAAGTACGAAATTTACATGTTTAATCTATTGTTTAACAGAACAATCTGTTTTATTGTAGATAAACCAAACATAACCATACAAGCGTATCCACACAACACTATCATGGAAGGCAATCCTTTAGAATTAAGATGCAATGATCAGGAGGGTAGTACTAATGTCATCAGTGGATATAAGTGGCAACATAATGGAAGGTACCTTCAACACTCGTTAAAGGTCATGCAACTCAATGTCACTACACGAAAGAACAATGGCAACTTTACTTGTACTGCTGAAAACGAGGCTGGTGAAGCTAGAGATACTATAGAAATAAATATCATTTGTAAGTATATAAGCAAATACTACATGTAATTGAAAGTCAACTAATAAGTAAATAAATATATAAGTAATGGGGTTTCTCAGTATCGTAGCTTGTATGGTGATTTGTAGTTCTTTACTCTTTTAATGGATAGTTGTTTCATTTGCAGTCACACCACATCTCCTTTTTTTATTCTAATGATTTCAAAAAGTCAAATTTAGTAACAGCCTTATATTATCTAAGAATCCTGAATATCTATACTTTCTTTCTCTTCCGGAGAACCTGAGATCACCCCTAGTTTTTGGTGGGGTTCGTGTTGCTCAGTCTTTAGTTTTCTACCATTGTCTATGTTGTGTTGTGTGTACTATTGTTTGTCTGTTGGTCTTTTTTCTTTTTTAGCCATGGCGTTGTCAGTTATTTTCTACTTATGAGTTTGAATGTCCCTCTGGTATCTTTCGCGTGTTTTATACATTTTACCTTTGCTGAGTTCATAAGGAAAAGAGACTTGTTAATTATTTTTGAATTAAGATCGAAGATTTACGAGAATCTTACCACCGACAGAGTTTGGTCATTCTTTAGAAATTACTTTTAGTTAAGCGTTTAGCTAATGCATGACTTTATGTTTTTTAACCGTCGTCGGTACATTGTCGTAAATACCACATCTGTAAATAATTCGAATATGTTAATTTTTTCTTTTCAAATTTATGTACATTTTATAGACGCACCGACGATTGAAAAAATCAGTTTCTTTCTTCAAGAACAACTCCAACCAATTGGTTAATTGCAAGGTATCTGGAAATCCAACTAATTTTACCTATGGAGAATGGATTCATTTTTCTGATGTTGATGCGCCTATCCGTCATCTAAATGGATCCGAGGATGGGATATTGGCTATTTCATCCTTCACTGGTAGCGCTAAGGCGTATGAAAATGGTGGTGTGTATGTTTGCAATGTCTCTAATGGAATACGTTCTACTGACGGTAGTTTATGGCAAACAGGAAAAATTCACGTCATTATAAAAGGTACACTAGAAAAACTGATTTAGACCTTGTCAATTACAAAGACAAACCTCGTCTTTTGAAATTTCATCAGTTTTATTAACTAATAAATTGCATCATAATGTAAGTTTCCTTGTACTTGAGGGTGGTTACTGTAAGGGAAACAAGTTTTATACATTTGCCCGACTTTAGGTTGTCAATTGCCTTTTGTGAACCAAATGCAGGCGAAGGAAGTCAACTTAGTAGCGGTGTGATTTAACGTTAGGGTATATTATATTTATTTTTATTTATGACTTCAGCGTGTTTATTGCCAATGACAATATCCATCCAACTTTGTAACACGTTGAAATTTTTTCTTGAGAATTATTCGAAAAGGCTTCAAAATTTTCATAAATTTGATGTAAAATGACGGTGGCCATTATTGATACCAGAAACAAACTCCGTTCAAAGATAGTCATGCTACCATTGAGAGGGTGAACAGGAGTAAGGGAACATGAAAATCAGTGTCGGGAATCGGGAGTCAGGCGGAGAGAAGCGGGAGTCAGGGGGCAGGAAGGGAGAAGGAAGGGAAGAGGTGAAGTAAAATAGGATATTCTGGGAAAACAATTTTGAGCGATTTTAGTCGGGGAATAAGGGCAGACGGAAGTGGGAATAAGGGGAGGGAATTTGGAATGTACGGGAGGAAAGTGGGATTTTTTGGTGGGTGGGAGGAGGGATGGGAAAGTGGGAACCAGGGACCCTTGTCCACCCCTCACAATTTGACTTTATTTTCTAAAACAGAATAGTAAAGTACTAATATCACACATAAATGTAACTGCTTTGTCAAGATTTTTATTATAAGAAGGGATAAAAGTGTTATGAAATTGTAACTATTATATTTATTTAGTTGGCCTAATTTGTTTTGTGTGGCCTAAGAATGTTTACATTGTTTTATATACATTGTGTACAAAATAAAATACATTGTGTTACAACTATGCAGTTTAGAATTCACTGGAACATTCAGTGATACTCATGGAATGATTAGAACTTTCTATTTCACTTACATAACGTTTCCAGAATGATCATAACAAAGATGCGTAATTTATATTTCTAGCGTTGTCTAGAAATTTCTGTTTGAGTATTTAAATGCAGACCCAAAAGTTAGTAAAATATATAGAGATTTGGACATAGACATAGATAGACTTAGACATCGATAGACATCAACATTCTCTGCAGTTGGATTGACACTTTTATTTACAAACTACATCATACTAGATTGTGAACAATTGGATATAATATTCTGTGGATTCCGTGAAGATTTCCGGATAAAGAAAAGATAAAAGATTGGACTCATATTTTGACAGTTAAGTTGACATTTCTTTTGTGTAATACTTTTTGTAAACTAGTGTATAATAAATCTTGTTAAATTTTATTATTGATTTGTGTCTTTTGTTGGCTACAATTAAAAGGCGATTTTCTGACATAACAGAAATTGGGGGCTCAAGTCCGGGATAACGTTAATATCTTATTTAAAAAAATATTTGTTCAGTATTTTTATTAGAAATAGCCAACAAAATTCTACAAAATGGCATTTGAAGCCGGTAAATTTTGAAAACGCCAGACCTGGAGAAGTTTGATAATTTAAAGAAAGAGGAATTAGTGTTGCTTGCTAAACATCTGAAATTAGACTTTAGAGTATCTATGAGAAAACAAATTATAAAAATTTGGTAATAGACAAATTAGTTGACGCAGAAATTTTAGGTGAAGAGGCTCTTGATCTTAAGGTCGAAAATGTTGACGCTATCAAATTAAAACAGCTTGAATTAGAACATGAACTTAAATTAAAACAATTGGAAAAAGAAAAGAAGAAAAGCAGGCAGAACTTGAAATGAAGGAAAGGCAGGCAGAACTTGAAATGAAGGAAAGGTTAGAGATGGAGAAGATGAAAGAAAAGAAAAAGAAGATGAATTTAAATTAAAACAGGCAGAACTTGAAATGAGGGAAAGGTTAGAGATGGAGAAAATAAAATTGAAATGGTCAAAGGAGAAAGTAACACTAATGTACAGTCGAAATCAGAACATTTTGATGCAGCAAAAATATACGTTTGGTTCCCAGATTTTGTGAAAAACAGTCGATAAATATTTTCCACAGTTTGAGAAAATTGCTCATAATTTGAAATGGCCGAAGCCTTTTGGACTACAATGCTGCAAAGTGTTTTTGAGGGCAAGGCCGCTGAAATTTACTCAGCACTTTCATCCGAACGAAGTTCTGATTATGACACGGTTAAAAGGAAGTTTTGAAAGCTTATGAGCTAGTGCCAGAAGCATATAGACAGAAGTTTAGATCTTATAAAAGTTTGATTCACAAACCTATGTTGAATTTGCTAGGGAAAAGAAGACCTATTTGATAAATGGCTTACGTCAAAGAAAATAGATAACAATTTTAAGAACCTAAGACAACTGATGTTATTAGAAGAGTTCAAGCAATGTGTTCATTTAGACTTAAAACACATCTAGATGACAAAACTGTTGAGACATTACAAGATGCAGCTGTTATTTCCGATAATTATACCCTTTCACATAAGAGAAGTTTCAAAGGTCAAAATTTTAATACTTCGAATGGAAATTACAAGAATCAAAGCACTGAGCATACTGATAGTAAGCCTGTTGCACAGAATAAGAGTCAGTCTAGTTATAATATGTCTAGTCCGAAATTTGATACTTTTGAGAAGAAGTCACTGACTTGTGCTTATTGTAAGAAGAATGGTCACAATGATGGCTGAAGAAGAAGAATGAAAGAGATAATAGGCCCAAGACCAGTGCTTGTACGACACCCCGTGTTACCAATACCTTGGAATGTCCTGCGAGTCAGGCTTTTAAGTCCAGTTTTGTGATTACATGGAGGATTATAAACCCTTTATGTCTGATGGGTTTGTTTCTATTGTTGATAATACTACCCTCAACCTATTAAGATTTTACGGGACACTGGAGCTTCTCAGTCTTTATTGTTAGAAGGTGTGTTGCCTTTGTCCGAGGAGACTTCTGTTGGTGCCTCCGTTTTGTTACAAGGTGTGGAGTTAGGTTGTATAGATGTTCCTCCATCGTATTTATCTGAAGTCAGATTTGATAACTGGACCAGTTGTTGTGGGTGTTCGTCCTAATCTCCCTGTTGAGGGTGTTTCATTATTGCTAGGAAATGATCTAGCTAGGAACAAAGTGGTTGCTGAACCAATTGTTACCAGTGAACCGGTGGTGGATGTTAAATCACCTGAAGATGATGCTGAACTGTATCCAGCTTGTGTCGTTACTAGGGCGATGGCTAGAAAACAGCAAAATGAGGATTTGCAAGAAGACCAGTTTGATTACATGGACCTTTCTGACACCTTTCTAGCCGACATTGAAGGTCCCAGTAGCTCAGAGAAGGCCGTAATAAGACCCCTAGTATAAGCAAGAATGTAATTATGCCATGGCCAGACGTAAACAGCCATTCATTAGACCGAAGGAAATTTGTCGAAGAACAAAATAAAGACCCTGAGGTTCTTCAGCTCCGCCAGAGGGCTCAACCACAGGAAGAAGCAGACAAAGTGGCCGAATGCTATTACCATCAAGACGGCATTTTAATGAGAAAGTGGAGGCCCCCTGATGCTACCCCAGAGGAGGAATGGAGAGTGGTATACCAAGTGGTGGTGCCTAAAGTCTATAGGCAAGACATTATTGGTCTTGCTCATGACACCCCCTTGGCTGGACACTTAGGTATAAGGAAGACTTGCCTTAAGATCTTGCAGCATTTCTACTGGCCAAGACTTAGAAATGATGTCGCAGAATACTGCAAATCATGCCATATATGCCAGGTTGTTGGTAAGCCTAACCAGAAAATACCACCAGCACCACTTCTGCCTATTCCAGCCTTTGAAGAACCTTTCAGCCGAGTACTCATTGATTGCGTTGGACCTTTACCGAAAACCAAGACCGGAAATGCGTATTTACTGACGATCATGTGTACCTCCACTCGTTTTCCTGAGGCTATTCCGTTAAGGAATATCAAGACACCTACTATTGTCAAAGCTTTGATCAAATTTTTCACGCTAGTAGGACTTCCAAAGTCTATACAGTCCGACCAGGGTTCAAATTTCATGTCAGGTATATTTCAGCAAGTCGTGTACCAGTTAGGGATTGCTCAGTATAGGTCAAGTGCTTATCATCCAGAATCTCAAGGTGCCTTAGAACGTTTTCATCAAACATTGAAGAACATGATCAGAACTTTTGTCTTCAATTTGACAGGGATTGGGATGATGGTGTTCACTTTTACTTTTGCGGTCCGAGAGGCTGTTCAAGAATCCCTTGGTTTTAGTCCTTTGAGTTGGTATTTGGTCATACTGTAAGGGGACCTTTAAAATTGATAAAGGAAAAGTGGCTTACTGAACACACTGACTTGAATCTTCTAGACTATGTATCTAGATTTAAAGAAAATTGTATACTCTTGTCAAATTGCTCAGAACAATTTAAAACTGTTCAGAATAAGATGAAAATATGGTATGATAAAGATGCCAGGGACAGATTTTTGAGCCTGGTGATAAAGTACTTGTATTTTTGCCAGTCCCTGGACATCCATTACAAGCTAAATATTGTGGTCCTTATACCATAGAGAGTAAAATCAATGATTTGAATTATATTGTAAAAACACAAGGTCGGCGTAAACAAAATAGAGTGTGTCACATTAATATGTTAAAACCATATTTTGAGCGTACTAATGAAGGTGAGAATAAACCAGTTACCACTTTAGCCATGGTTAAATTGGAGAACAATCATGACAAACCAGGTGTAATTGAACCACCTTTTAGTTCTAAAACTATGGAAGAGACAGTTAGATTGAAAAATTCAGAAATTTTGTCAAATTTAGATTCAAAACTTGCACATCTGTCTTTTGATCGTAGAGAAAATTAAAAGCCTTGGTATTTTCTTTTAAAATCTTTTCCAGATGTGCCAAACAAAACCACTGCTGTTTGTCATGATTTCGATGTTGGTGATGCTTCTCCAATTAAGCAACATTCTTACCGGCTCAATCCACTCAAACTTGAATTTATGAGACAAGAAATTAAATATATGCTTGACAATGATATTATTGAGCCGAGTAACAGTGAATGGAGCTCTCCTTGTCTGCTTGTGCCCAAACCAGATAAAACCTTTCGTTTCGTAACTGATTTCAGAAAAGTAAATTCTGTTTCAAAATCTGATTCCTATCCGATTCCAAGGATAGACGATTGCATTGATAATATTGGAAAAGCAAAATTTGTGAGCAAATTTGATTTATTGAAAGGTTACGGGCAAGTCCCATTGACACAGAGAGCTCGAGAAATATCAGCTTTTGTCACACCAGATGGCTTATTTCAATATACTGTAATGCTACATTTCAAAGAATGATCAATAATGTTATAAAAGATTTAGACTGTTGTTATGCTTATATTGATGATCTTATTGTATGTAGTGATAGCTGGGAAGAACATTTAACATATTTATATGATACTTTTGATAGATTGTCACAATCAAATTTGACTGTTAATCTTGGTAAAGTGAATTTTGTCAGGCCACTGTTGATTATTTAGGGCATACAGTTGGCCAAGGTCAGGTGAAACCTATTACGGCTAAAGTGGATGCAATTACCAAATTTCCTCCTCCTACAAATAAAAACAACTTATGAGATATTTAGGCATGATTGGATTTTACAGGAAATTCTGTTCAAATTTTGCGACTGTTGTTCAACCATTGACTCATCTTTTACGGAAAGATTCTAAATTCATCTGGAGTGAAAATTGTCAAAACGCTTTTGAAAATAGCAAATCACTTTTAATTAATAGTCCAGTTCTGATCACTCCAGACTATGAAAACAATTCAAACTTGCCGTTGACGCAAGCGATGTAGGAGTTGGAGCTGTTTTATATCAAGAGACAGATGATAATGTTGAAAACCTATATCATATTTTTCTAAGAAATTAGATAAACATCAGAAAATTATTCAACTATTGAAAAGAGTGTTTTGCACTGTTGTCTGCACTTCAACATTTTGATGTATATTTAAATCCCACTGTGCATCCTATTCTTGTTTATACTGATCATAATCCTCTCACCTTCATACATAAAATGAGAAACAAGAACCAGAGATTGACTAGGTGGAGTTTATTGTTACAGGAATATGATGTTATTGTAAAACATATTAAAGGTAAAGATAATGTAATAGCAGATGCTTTATCTAGAACTTATTGAAACAATTTGTATATACTATGCATTTTGTACATATTATTCATGAAAAGTTTTGTTACACTCAAACTTTTTTAAGGGGAGGTGTTATGATATTGTAACTATTATATTTATTTAGTTGGCCTAATTTGTTTTGTGTGGCCTAAGAACGTTTACATTGTTTTATATACATTGTGTACAAAATAAAATACATTGTGTTACAACTATGCAGTTTAGAATTCACTGGAACATTCATTGATACTCATGGAATGATTAGAACTTTCTATTTCACTTGCATAACGTTTCCAGAATGATCATAACAAAAGATGCGTAATTTATATTTCTAGCGTTGTCTAGAAATTTCTGTTTGAGTATTTAAATGCAGACCCAAAAGTTAGTAAAATATATAGAGATTTGGACATAGACATAGATAGACTTAGACATCGATAGACATCAATATTCTCTGCAGTTGGATTGACACTTTTATTTACAAACTACATCATACTAGATTGTGAACAATTGGATATAATATTCTGTGGATTCCGTGAAGATTTCCGGATAAAGAAAAGATAAAAGATTGGACTCATATTTTGACAGTTAAGTTGACATTTCTTTTGTGTAATACTTTTGTAAACTAGTGTATAATAAATCTTGTTAAATTTTATTATTGATTTGTGTCTTTTGTTGGCTACAATTAAAAGGCGATTTTCTGACATAACAGAAAATAATTGTAGTAATATGCCTATATGAAAACAAAACCGTTTTCGCTACAATATGATGGTTGTTTGACAATTATGAAGTATATCAACCGAGTTCGGTTAATTCGCCATTCCGATTGATTCGCTCTCCAAATTCTTTCGTCTATATATGTCATTGCTTTCGTAGGGTTGTCATGCAAGGGGTTGACTTAGTTTGGACCGGCAGCAATACAATGTCTGATGTTTACGTTTGGCGTGAGAATTGTATCTATGACGTCACACTATTAAGTTTCCAAAGACTAAAACAATTATCCGTTTACTAAGCCCCGGCTACGAGTCTCTAGGTAAACTTAATTTGCGACAGTAAGAACTTTGTTCCACGTTGGTCAAGCTAAACATACAATATAGTTGTCATTTAAATTGCATATTCAAAACATTACTTCAATAAACAAAAGAAAATATAATTCAATTTTCACATGGATGCTTATGCATTTTGTTTAATTTTTCATTCAAATATGTTATACTGAATATCAGACAGTTCGGTTTTTACACGATTAAAAGGAATATCTCCGTATGGGCGGAATTAACCGGTACATACATGTAGCTTTGTGGAAATGTGGATTGTTTTTCATTAGATAATATATGTTTTATAGAATTGAGCCTTCAATCAAGCACATTGTACATTTTTTTTTCAAACGTATCGACACCAGCATTTCGAATCATTACCTAACATCTTTGTAATATTTTATTGGTTACCAAGTGTAGTCAATTATATTGTGTTTTAATGAGCACAACTTCAAAACACAATGTGATTGTAATAACCATGAAACATATGTTTAATGTTTTATGAAATAACATCACGGATGTCATAACATCTGCTATTTATTTTAATGTCATCTTGTTTATATCTTTCACAAATATAATATAATGAGATAGTATGGACAAAAATATCATACATTGACATTTGAAATCCTAGTTTACACCTTATGTGTTAATATAATGAAAACAAATTAAAAAAAGCAATATGTTGGTTGTGTTCTGGTAATGGATACATTCATTCAACTTATGTAATTTGAAACTTTGAATGTCATTTTGTTTTTTTTTTTCTTTAAAAAATGTCTGATAATGTGATAGTTGTTTACAAAAAACTAGTCGGTTACATTTATAGATGAATTTATACCTTAAGTTTTAACAAAATGAAAACAAATTTAGCTTAGGAAAAAAATATGTTGGTTGCAAACTGTGTATGCATAAATTGATTTGACCTATGAGGGTCTGAAGGGAGGGGGCTAGGTGACCGAGTGGTCTAAGTAGTCGAACTACTGTATCCCTAGCCTGTCAACTATCTGGTTGTGAGTTCGAATCCCGGGGCAGGTACACTCGACTCCAATCTTAATTGACTAGGATTGTCAGTTTTTCTACCGAAGGTCGGTGGTTCTCTCCGGGAACTCCGGCTTTTTCCACCAATTTAAAAACTGACCGCCACGAAATAGCACAGTAGTGTTGTAAGTGGCGTTAAACACTAATCAATCTATCAATCTGAACTGGGGGTCCTTCAATTCTATATTCTTTATTTTTTTAGTATACTTTTCCTATTCTTTGTACATTTTGACCATTATTGTCTATTCGTAATTTTTTTTACCTATTTTTCTCTATTCTTTATTATTCTAGCCATTTATTCTGCACGTTTTGCCCATTCTCCTGTATTCTGTAAACGCATTCAGAACCGCACCTATTTTACCTGATACTTTAAAGGCCGTTTTGTTTTATTTTATTCCAGAAAGTCCCGTGTTCACAGAACGAAGTAAATCTGAACAACTTGGTTATATCGATAAAACATCGAATTTGTCTGTTGATGTGATGAGTTCTTCGAGAATAATGTCAACAAAATGGTACAAAGAACGTTCGGAAGTTCTAAAGACAGAACGATTAACAATGACTCGGAAGAGTCAAATAATAAAAGCACAATTCCACAACAAGATGGTGTACACCAAAGGTTATCGTTGTAATCTTACAATAGATAAAACAAAACCAGAGGATTTTCAAAACTATACAGTGACAGTACAAAACCAATATGGCTTCAGCTCTTTTATCATACAGCTACGGTATGCAGGTATGTCATAATACAAAAGAAAATGAGTTTTCAGAATATATATATATATATATGCAATCCTCGAATATCTGTGATATAATATTTCCCAGTATAACATGATTGTACCATTCTGGTACCTTCTGTTTTTGTCGTTTGCGTTATATAGAATACTGTGAATTTAAGACGAAGAACATTAATAAAAGCACTGTTCCTTTGCTTTTTGTGGTTTTTTTTTTTTTTTTGCTGCGCATGTTTTTGTTTCATTGATAGATACCCCATATCCTTAATATTCTATTATGTGTTTGCATGTACTATACAATGACTATTGTTATGTACAAAATGTACTTGTCTCTCCATGCGTTTACATAATTTGTTAACTAAATGACATTATCATCTACAGTTTGTCAAGATAGAACATTTATATTTTGAGAATGGTTTACATAATAAGTTAGTATGGTGCAAATTGCCTGCTTTCGATTTTTGTGATTATTCAAAAATAATGGTTGGATAAAATGTCGTCATTGTTGTTCAAGTTTCAAAAACCCGAAAGACGACTAAAAACAAACAAGTCCTCATAACATTACATAGAAAACTACAGACTTTGCTAAAGCAATAAAAATTGTAGTCAGGATTCCGATTTTCTTGAATTGATACAAATTGACTGGACAGATATTAAACTTTTATTACAATTCGCCTTTTCAGAATCTAAAGGACTTTGTGTAATCTCATTGTTCGTACACCAAAATAAAAATAACGTTACGTCTTTGGTTGAATTTCCATTGTTTAGTAATTTTTAAACCAATCATAACGTTTGGTGTACGCTTTTGAAAATACTACCCAGAATGCATTAGATTCTGAAACGGCGAATTGATAAAAACCAATGCGATATGATGCACTTTTCCACTCAACTCCTACAATTTTCAGGTTGTGAATAAATGCAGTACTTTGCTAATTGTTTGTATAAAATATGAAAGAAACACGTTATAAATTGAATGCGTCTGAAGCGCTTTTCTGGATTTACCATAATCAGGAACATTCAAAGTCAAATATTTTAAAGGGACCTCAGTGGCCGAGTGGTCTAAGTAGTCGAACTACTGTATCACTAGCATGTCAACACTGAGGTTGTGAGTTCGAATCCTGCACGCGGCAGGTGCGTTCGACTCCAATCTTAATTGACTAGGTTTGGTAGTTTTCCTACCGAAGATCGGTGGTTATCTCCACCAATATAAAACTGACCGCCACGAAATAGCACTGTAGTTTTTAAAAATGGCGTTAAACAATAATCAATCAATCAATCGAATAGTTGAAAGCCAATAAGGTGCATATCATCTACTAATAACTGTTTACATTGAGATTCAACTAAAACCAGTAAAAAATTGTCGACGATCAAATCATACAAAGATCCGTAATTAAAACATTACCCGTTAATACCGGCGTTTTAAGTGTAACGTGTAGAGACAATATTTTGTTTTCTATTTTTCCTGTAGGCCCTCCGAGGATGCCACAAATAACCACTGTTAAGAGAACATCCAATGGTATTCTCGTTAAATGGGGATCAGTTTTTGATGGAGGTTATGAAACTACGTATGAGATCGAATATCGAAAAGTGACGGAAACAAAGTGGGATAGGATACACATTAAAATGATTATGGAAAACCATCTAAGCACGACTTTTATAGCAGATCCGAATACTGACTACTTGGTAAGAATGAAAGCATTGAACAAGATGGGAAACAGTAGCTCCACAAAAGAACAAATTGTTCCTACGGAAGGTAAACAAATTATGTTTTACTTGAAATCGAATAGCGCTTAACACTTTTTATCATGTAAATATTTGTCAATAAATTAAACGAGCAGATTCTCTCCCTCTGATGGTCCATGTATTTGTCCGACAGTTTAAGGTATAGCTGTCATTATTTGTTGTCACGTTGCACTTGTTACCAATTATAATGGTGAACAGTTTAGATAATGATAACTTCAATGACATGGGCTATCTACGTAGTATATTTAGTCGCTCCATTTCCACTGCTCATGTTATTTTGAAATAGAATGCTGAATAAAAGGATATACATGTCAATGAGAGATTCGAATGTAATGTGATATGCAACGCCTCTTTTGATTGGATTATCTCTGTCGTCAACTCTACGATTGACGGTCGGAGTCATCGCAAACGACATTTGCAGGAGAATTCAAATGTTTTATTTAAGACTTTTTAATATTTGCAAGTATCTTGTAAATACTATGTGTTGAAGACGCAGGTGTCAGTACCCCGCTAGCACTTGCCCCCGTTGTAAAGGGGTAGTTTCACAATAATATATATATTTATCACATATTTGTTAAGAAAACATTGGGTTTTGCATATGTAATAACCGCAAAATTGTCCTACTCATATTGCTGCCCGGGGCAAAAAAGTGGTTATTGGTTATTGTGCCCCGATTCCAAATTCCAAATGACGTGACGTCATTGCGTCCTTAACGACAATGGCGAACAATGACGGTGTTTCTATTGAAAATTATGAGAATTCTGCTACAATGGCCACCAATAACAATGTCCAACCAACTATTATCGATTAAGCCTCAGTTATGCCAAATTCTCGCTTTTGTGTATTACCATATTCAAAAATCAGGGGAAATGTTACAATAAATTTGTATGCAGTAAATGAAAAAAAAATAATTTAATATGTGATAAATCTTTTTAGATTTTACCTGTTGTGGTTAATCAAATAGTTATATTTGAACCTTTTTCTCTTTTCTGAAGAACTTAAATATGCGATAAATAGATCATAACATGTCTTTTCCATATTGGCCCTGGTATCATCCCTCGACCCATATCGGCCCTCGGCTAAAGCCTCGGGCTGATATGGGAGTCTCGGGATGATACCAGGGACAATATGGAAAAGGGCATGTTATAATTTATAAATACATTGTTCACATTATACCAATATTGCATGGCGTCTCCAGTAAAACTGCATTTGTGACTGTCAAATACCAAATTGATGTTGGCAACTCTTCAAACACAGTACAGTTATTCCGTAAGCATACCAACCACACCAGTCAAAGGCATCTAGACTGCAATATACAGTCGTCGACATTAAACAGGTGTCTATACAATATGTCGCCCCGTGTCCATAACCTGTTTTTTTTGCATGATGATAGTGACTTTTTCAATATGTGCGGAGATTTTGCCAGTTTAATATAATTTAAGGACAGTGCATATGTATTTAGAAATGTTTGAACATAATTTAGAAAAGATGCACTTGCAAACGTAACCGTGTTCTTCCGCTTTTCTAAATACTCATATTATAGTATATTGTTTATCAATGATGTTATAGATAAGGAAAGCCAGCGTTCGGCAGTGATTTATGGGACAAGTGTATTTACAGTGATTATGTTCTGTATCAGCGGAGTGTTTGGATGTTTCTGGTGCTATTCTATAATAGGTATTTACATCTTAAACAAATCAATGTACTTGATTCAATGAGTATTTAAAAAAAAAACTTGTATATACATATATGATCAACTTGGGGAACAAACTGAGACAAATGTGTTCTTCGTTTTTGGTGTCTTTGTTCCGAAGGAACCGCGACTCTTTGTGGTTTGTGTTGCCTGTTGTACTATTCAATATGTTTGGTAATTGCTTTTATCCTTTTTATGTAAACAACTATAATGTGGACGACAACTATCTAAAGACACAAATAACCAAACGACTTACATACCTGTAGAATATGCAAATTCAGTGTGACAATTGTATGCATTATTTGTTACACAGCGATCACAAGACAACAATGTTTTCTAGAAAATATATCATAAAAGAAACATATTTTACCGCGCCATAATTAAATTCTTACTATATTGGCTGCAAAGAAAATGTGTATTGGACCTTATTATTCTCGGGGGAGGGGGGGATAGAGAAGACAGTAGTTGGTGCCTATCCATTTGGCATTTGCATTGTCAACCATCATCGTCAGTAGCCTATCACTTCTGGTATAAGAAATAGTGCATGTCTTTATTTCAAAACATAATTATACAATTGATATTGAACTATTTACTGTGTCAAAGTATACAAAGTAGACATAGGTATAAAGAGATGTTTGAGATCCCGCCAATTAGACAGAAACTAAGGACACAAAAAAGGACATTGTATATGAACAATTTTAATATATTTTCAGAGAAAAAGAAAAGAATGAAAGCTACGAACCATAAGTATGATTATATGTATTCTATTAAGTAAATCGGGTTATTTTCACTTTTTAATATATTATGAGAGAACAATGCTTTACAGCACGTTATAACACTTAACAATACGTTACAACACTTGAAAACACGTTTCAAAACGTTACAACATTTTACAACACTAGCCAGTGATTATTATGCCGGTAGAGAATATTCAAGAAAAAGGGTAAATATTGGCCCAAGATATTGATGAATACAACAAATATAGCATCTTTAGTTATTTATGTTGAATTGACCAAATTCACATTTTTTTCAGCATTGATATAAATCAAGATCAACAGTTAGCGGAAGACAACGGTAATATATAAAAGTATGACTCATAAAAGAGGGGTATACGACAATTAAACAGCAACATAACAGTAACAATAAAACAAGAAAAGTCAGTTTGTATTCCTGCTATTTGAAATATTAAATATCATACTATGATGAAGGTAAACATTTATGAAGTGTAATTTTCATTTACTAGCACTTGGTCGATACCTCTGGTGGAGAACATTGTCAGCCCAGTAGTTAGAGCTCCGGTACTGTCATGATTTCTTACATCCCCTTTCGTATATTTTACGTTCCCAAATTTGAAAAGATACTAAGGTTCCAACTGCTTCAGGCCGTAGATGAATTTGGCTCTTTTTTTCTTTGGGTTCTTTTTTATCGTAGGTTCACGTACGCGTATTTATACTATTATAGATATAGGAAGATGTGGTGTGAGTGCCAATGAGACAACTCTCCATCCAAATAACAATTTATAAAAGTAAACCATTATAGGTCAATGTACGGCCTTCAACACGGAGCCTTGGCTCACACCGAACAACAAGCTATAAAGGGCCCCAAAAGTACTAGTGTAAAACCATTCAAACGGGAAAACCAACGGTCTAGTCTATATAAAAACGAAAACGAGAAACACGTATAAATTACATAAACAAACGACAACTACTGTACATCAGATTCCTGACTTAGGACAGGTGCAAACATTTGCAGCGGGATTAAACGTTTTAATGGTACCAAACCTTCTCCCTTTTCTGAAACAATAGTATAACATCACAACATAGAAAACACACGATAAAACATCAATTGGAAGGCTTAACTCAATCAAAACGTAAATTAACACACTATGAACGAATAAATTTGATCTGTGATACCTAAAAGTAAATACATAGTTAATAAAATATTAGGGACAAACATTCAAGGCCAAAAGCAAACAAACAAGTCCAAATAAAGCCATGGCAAGACACCATCGCGAAATATTAAACCCTTAGAAAATAATAACATTTGAAAAACCGGTTTTCATAATATATACAGGTAAATGAAAATAACTTTGTCGTTTTAGGTATACTTTTCTGTCTATATAAAATCTTCCAATAATTAGGAATACCAAGAAAGGTCTGTCATATAAATACCTAATTTAACACTAGATACATAAGGGTAAATATCAACAATAAAACTTCCTGTACAGATTAAAGGAGAATAATCTTGATGTTCATACAAATGTAGTATGAAGAAGTGAAAATTAGTAGATATTCCAAATAATCAAAGCTGGTATACAGACAAGATCCATATTAATATAAAATAACAAAAAGTATTAAAATAGTATCAACAGGTCGAATTAACAAGAAAGTACGATTTGAGAGTACTCGCAGTTACTGACAGCTAGTTAAAAGCCAAAAACAATTAATGATAAAAAATCATGCATCAGAGACTAAAATCAACTAAAACACATCCCAGGGATTTAGTATTTTAACGTCATGAACAGTCAGAGAAGACATGACTTGTGCAATGCCAAAAATAAATGTATCGACAGGTAGTAGGATAGTGAGGAGCTACTTCTTAAGAGATAAAAATTAACGTGTGTGTCTCTAAACATCCCGCCTCAAAAGAAGATACAACTTAGTTATGTTTTAATTTGCTAATGACAAAATCGATATTAGTGCCAATGTAAACTATATTCAGAGATCTTATTACAATATTGGTACGATAACCCTTACTTATAAGTTTGTTTAAAGGTTCGATGAGTTCACACGGATCACATAGTGATTTCCTCGCTTTAAGTACAATATTACCGTAAAATTTAGGATGTGAAATACCATTTTAATAAGTTTTCTACAGGTACAGCCAAATTTACTAATCAAATCTTTGTATCTATGAAAGAATTTAGTAAAGTTTTAAGTAATTTATGGTATCGAAATCCCTGACACAATAATTTCCCAGTGATGCATTGATTACGTTCGTTAAAATCTATGACATCAGAACACACACGGGCATACCGAACGAGTTGGGATATATAAACACCGTATGATGGAGCCAAAGGCACATCGCCGTCTAAAATGGAAAATTAACAATAGGAAATGAAAAATCGTCTCTTTGTCGTAAATTTTAGTATGTAGTTTCCGTTAGAAATTGAAATGTCTAAATCTAGAAAAGGGCAACTACTGCTGTTTATGTTAGATTTAGTTAAAGTAAGTTCTTTTGGGTAAATTTCGGAAGTATATTTAGAGAACTCTGGATTATTTAACGAAAAATATCATCCAGATAACGGTAGGTATTGTTGAATGTATCAACTAAATATAACAATGATGGGTCTTTACTGAGTTTGGTCATAAACTGAGATTCATAGCAATATAGAAATAAATCTGCTATTAAAGGGGCACAGTTAGTGCCCATAGAATACCTACTACCTGACGATACACTTTATCGCCGAAACGTACATAAATGTTTTCTAGCAGAAAATTTAAAGCTTCAATCATATCCTCACATTTCCAGTAAGTGTATCTAGCATACTTTCCTTTTCGTTACAGAAAAAGGCTTTAAACGAGTTACAGCAAATAAAATTACAATGAGATTTTTCGAAAGACCATTTTATCAAATACAAAAACTTTTCTTTATAAGATTGTGTGGAAGTGTAGTGTACAGAGTAGAAAAATCATAACTGTCAACAGAATTATAAGGACCATCAAAAGCATGTATTTTTCTAAAACCTCTAAAGAATTTTTAACACTCCAAAATAATTAATACCATTATTTTCATAAGCTTTATTACAAAAGTTAATAACCAGTTCTTTGATAGTAGTAAGGGAGGTAGTTAGAAGAACTGATAGATTAGTAGTAGAACACTTACTCGATGCGGAGATGAAACGGAATTTAAATGGTTTTTTGTGTAATTTCGGTAACCAGTACATGGTAGGGACTTTCAAATGTTCGGAAGATGCTTTAAGTTGGGTAGTGGCAGTGGTATGCTTGTTAACGATTTGACTTTCTGTGGTGCGAACGGACCTGAATGTAGAGGAATTGATAATTTCGTTTTGAAGAACTTCCGTGTAGTATATGTGTCACACCACCACTACATTATTGGCTGCCTTGTCTGCCGGTACGAACACAAACCGCTCTGCGAGTACCTTGAGTTTATTTTTATTCTTGAAATGGGAATATCATGGATCCTATTATTAATTTCAGAATTGTTTTCTAAATGAGATATTCGAATATTAACAGTATTCATAATTTTATTCAAATAACTGTCTAAAGATTTTTATCCGATTTTCACGTTTGCACCAATTTTACAGTAGGCAGACAGAGCGTCTTTAATGACCTGACGACACTGTTATACATCTTTGGCTTTAACGATTTTGGCCTCGAGTGTTCCTGATGAAATAAAAAAAGCACTTTGGATGCAACACATTTAAAGAGTGGTATTTCCATAGTAATGAATATTTCAACCAAAATTTCATCAAGACTAAAGTTAAATGTTTGTCTTCCCAATATGCTTAGTTCGACGATAAACTTGAAATATTTATGTACAGTACCAGGACCGTTATAGACTTTCATAGAAAACTGTAAGTTTGAAATAACAGACACTAAAAATAGATTTAAAATAACAGAACTGTAATTATAACAATACACTTATTTTGCAATCAATTATTAGTCAATAGATGCATTTGGACAACATGTACTAAGTCTTTCTTTTTGACACTCAAGAATGCTTGATTTCATATTTATCAATTTGAACAAAGAAAATGCTTAAATACGCGATATCGTGCTTGCCTCATTCGTCAATGGGTAGCGTGCTTGCCTCGAGTGCAGGACGTCAGGGTTCGATCCCTGGGTGGTTCTCAATCAAATACTTTATAATTGGTATTTGCTGCTTCTCCTTCGTGCTAGCGGTTAGGGGGTAAGAGCAAAGGCAGATCGACTCGGAATCATAATAATGTGTCTATTTATGGTGACTTATTTTCAACATAGGGTCAATATTCGCATCACATTACCTTGTTCTCGCTCAAATATACATGTAATATTTACCGTTGGACGTAAAACAACAATCCATTTTCTTCCTCCTCGTCGTCGGTCGTCTTCCTCCTCCTGCTCATCCACCTCCTCCTCCTCCTCCTCCTCCTCCTGGTTGAATACTACCTTGTTCGGGTTTTCCTTTACATTTGGTCCTTATGGTTTTATTAACCCTTCTAAGTGTGTATAAGTTTTAAGGTTTAAGTTTTAACATTATTTTGGCATCGTGGATTCCTGAAGGGACGTCAATTGTCGAAATTCTCATCTAGTGCAGTATAATTTTTATGTATAATATTAAATGTGAATCATGTTTAGTTTTTTCGTTTGTCCGGACGAGTATCTATTAATACATAATTCTTATATGATTTGTATATCTACAAATACTTGAATCGGATTGGTCCGTTAGAATATTTTGCGATACATTTTTATGGTTATATCTGATTATTTTTTTTTCTTAGGCGTTGTTAATGACAACAATATACCGCTTATAAACATTATACCTCCTGCTGAAAACAACATCAATGTAAACGTGCTACAGGGTGCGTTCGGTGAGAGTTGTGAAGGATACTCATCAATAGATCGACGGAAAAGAATGTCCAGGGGTCAGAAGGTCTCGTATATGGCAAACAGAAGTTCAAAGGTCGTGTCGACAGAACTATGACACATATATCATGTATATTTCAGTTACTGTAGTCAAGTTCTAATTAAATGTAAAATATTTTGAAAAGATGTTTTAACAACGAATATAGGTACCTGATATGGATATTTCGGTGCATTTAAAAAATGATCTTTTATAACAATGAAAGGCTTTAAGATAATAATTGCCATGTTGGCTCTAGTTATATAGAATGTGTTAAACAATATAAATATCTAGTTTCTCGTTATGGAAAATACTGAGAAATATAAAGAGAAGAGAAAGCTACCAAGAAAGGAATGAAAGCCTGTTTTAGGATATACAGAGATATGAAAAGTGCAAACTTGTCTATTAAGACATTACATTTTTTTCATATATTTGATCACTGTATTAAACACATCGTTTTGCATGGATGTAAAAATTTAGTGATATTAACATAACACATAAAAGAATTAAAAAACAAAACTTTCTCTCTTTGAGATATTTAAAAAATGGGCCTTTTAATAAGTTAATATTAAGTTTGGTAAATTTATTCTAGGTGTATCAAAGCTGTCTACAAATATAGCTGTTCTTTCAGAACTTGGGAGATATCCACTGTATATTTATTTATTAAAATACATGTTCGTGTATTGGTATAGACTTGAACATTCCACACCAGACCTTCTCAGTAGTGTAGGGCTTATAATGAATATAAGAGAAACAATAGTCAACGCAATAACTGCTGTTACTCTCATTACTTTTTTAATGGTGAGAAACTGAATATTGGTTTATCTGCTTGTAAAGATTTTAATGCAAATAAATTCAAGGTGTATTTGAACAGATGTCTACATAAGATTTTTTTTTAAACATGGAAACATATCAGAGATACATTTTCGGGTGACAGCGAAAACTAAACATATACTTTGAATTTAAATATTCTTTTGATTATGAAATTTACTAATCTATAAAAAAAAATAGAGTTCTTACAAAATTTTGAGTAGATTACCATAGTTAAGAATCGGAACTGGGAGACATGAACATGATGAACGAAAGACTAATAAATCTGGAAAGCAGAAAATACTCCCAAGAGGTGAAAGACTCTGCTAAGATTGCACACCAAGTAAGGTAGAGGATGAAATCCATTTCATGTTCACATGTCCTCTTTATGCTGTAGCAAGAATGATATTCTTCTACAATATTGTCACAAGGTTTCCCAATGTGTCCATTCTAAATGCCCAAGCTTTATTAATTTGTATGATGACCAATACAGATAAAGATTTCAATATTTCCATTGGTGACTATTTATCAAAAATCTTTGAAATGAGGAGAGAATCTCATTAGATATATACATTATCTGTCATTGTGTATTTGTGACTGGAAATCATATAATTGTTACATATTGATAAAGTTTTTCGTTTTTTGTTTGTTCAGTTGAATAAAACTAGAGTTATTCCTCTTTATACAACTGGCTCTCTCTTCCTACTAATGGTTGTGTATTTCGTGTGGTCTTTTTATTTTTATTTAAGTAACTTAAAATCATAACTTATCAATAAGAATGTTTAACACATTGTGTATGTGTCTGTCCCAAGTCAGGAGCCTGTAATTCAGAGGTTGTCGTTTGTTGCTGTATATCATATTTGTTTTTCGTTCATTATTTTGTACATAAATCAGGCCGTTAGTTTTTTCGTTTTATTTGTTTTACATTTGTCATTTCGGGGCCTTTTATAGCTGACTATGCGGTATGGGCTTTGCTCATTGTTGAAGGCCGTACGGTGACCTTTAGTTGTTAATTTCTATGTCTGTTGTGGAGAGTTGTCTTATTGGCAATCATACCACATCTTCTTATTTTCATATTAAGGCTTGTATGTTTTATTTTATATTTTTTATTCTGATCTTGTCCAAGCAAAATTTGCTCACGTGAATTTTACATGAATCTCACATGACATTCATCTGAAAATTCACTTTAATCTCCCGAAAAAATTTTTACGTGAACTTCACGTTAACTTTACCAAAATAAAAATTGGTAATTTCATGATTTCGACTAACTTTGAAAATTTAGATGTTATTTGAATTACTTCACGTATAAGCTCGTTTGGGTTGAAATTCACGTGAGATTCACTTGAATGTAAATCTGGTGAGAGAGAAATTTCACTGTGTACTAATTGAAATGCCCTCTTCGGGCCGTAAAATTTGAAATAAAAGATATTTGTATTTCTATACGTCATTTGTATTGATGCTGCAATATTTTAACATGCAAAGTTAGTAATTGTGTTTATGATGATTTGAATTTGATTTTTCTTTATTATTATTAATGTATAACAAATATTAAAATTAATTTTGCCATGATATTTTATTGATTAATTACGCTGTTGATTTTCTAGCAGATATCGACGTTAAGCAACCAACAATCAATCAATCAAGCAGATATGAATAAAAGGAGATGTAAGGGCATATGTAAATTCGATAGCAGCCAAGGGACACAATATAAAAAAACAAACATCTGTAAAGGAATATACTGTCTGCAACATTAGAAAAACTTCTTACAGCCATATACACAACTACATTACTTTTGTAGCTTTATGTTCTATTTCCAGTACAAAGAAACAAAAAAGAAAAAAACTAATATGAAATTATTTTTTTCTATTGTGCGTTTGTTGAAGGTATGTATTTCTTACAAAAAAAGAAGTTACAAAGAAACTTACGGGGCAAGCCATATACATTAAGACTTTAAGTCTTTGAAGATCTCGAAGTCAACGTAACACCTAACCCTACAACGCTACAAAGCTCTACAAAATGAAGAATATGGTTTTGTTGCTTCTCTAAACTCATACGTCCTATGTTTTGGTGGAGTTCGTGCTGCTCAGTCTTCAGTTTTTCTCTGTAGTGTTTTGTGATTTTTTTTTCTTTTAGCGTATTTCGACACTGTCAGTTCCTGTGGACTTTTCCTTTTTGTTTTGAATGTCCCTATAATTTTATCAGCTCCCTCTTTTTTTATTCCTCTTACACATAAGCTATTTAGTAGTAAGAGCAAAAAGAGTTCGATTCGGTGTCAGAATAATGAGTACGGATGGCGTGTAAATTAGCACGTTCAAAATTCAGTAAAAAATAAAAAGTTCAGCGTGACGATCTTGTAAAAAGCAGGGTTCTAATTCATATCGCAATACCATGTTCTTGTCCTGATATGCATGTAGTATTCATTTAACTATGCTGTTTCAAATTGCCCCAATAATATTTGAACAGTTTCTATTTTTAATTTCGGACGATGAGGTGATTTTGGTGGTTGTATAACAGCTCTGAATTTGGATTGTGATTAAATATTTGACACAGCATAGGTTTCTGACACAGAATGAATGTGGTCTAAGAACTTAAAAATTTTAAATTGGACATTCACCTATTATGGTCCAATATCCAAAATCTAAATACATGGTTAGATTCAGCATATCAAAGAACCCCAAGAATTCAATTTTGATGAAATCAAACAAAGTTTAATTTTGGACCCTTTTGATCTCAATGTGGACTAAGTTGATAACGGGGCCCAAAATCAATAATCTAAATACATGTTTAGATTTAGCATATCAAAGAACCCCATATATTCAATTTTGTTGAAATCAAACAAAGTTTAATTTTGACCCCTGATTTTGACCAACTTGAAAACTGGGCCCATAATCAAAATCTAAATACATGTTTAGATTCAGCATATCAAAGAACCCTTAGAATTCAATTTTTGTTAAAATCAAACTAAGTTTAATTTTGGACCCTGATTTGGACCAACTTGAAAACTGGGCCCATAATCAAAAATCTAAATACATGTTTAGATTCAGCATATCAAAGAACCCTAAAAATTCAATTTTGTTAAAATCAATTTAAGTTTAATTTTGGACCCTTTAGACAATAATGTAGACCAATTTGAAAACGGAACCAAAATTAAGAATCTAAATACACGGTTAGATTCGGCATATCAAAGAACCCCAATAATTCAATTTTGATGAAATCAAACAAAGTTTAATTTTGGACCCTTTGGACCTCAATGTGGACCAATTTAAAACAGGGCCCAAAATCCAAAAACTTAATACACGGTTAGATTCAGCATATTAAAGAACCCCAAGAATTCAAGAATAAAACCCATTGAAATTGGTCAAGAAATAAGCAATTTATACGAAGTATCTTCTTTTGCGCAATACTGTGCAATTGAATATTTCTTGCTATTGTGCAATACTGTACAATTGACAATTTCTTGCTATTGCGCAATATTGTGCTATTGGATATTTCTTGCTATTGCGCAATACTGTGCAACTGAAGATTTCTTGCTATTGCGCAATACTGTGCAATTGAAGATTTCTTGCTAGTGCAATACTGTGCAATTGAAAATTTCTTGCTATTGCACAATACTTATTATATAATAATTTACACATCCTGTTTGGTGTGTATCACTTACCATATCATTATTATTTGCTTTTAAATATAAATCAGAAATAACCAACTTAAAATGGAAAATTTTAAAAGAAAAAAAAGGAAAAAAAAAAATCCCCTCCAAATTTTTGAACCCCTTATGATTCATCACCCCAAACTCAACCCCAGCCTTCCCTTTGTGGTATGATACCTTGCAGTACAATTTTAGAGATCCATACACTTGAACACAAGTTATTGTCTGAAACTAGAAAATGTGTTTTGGCCCCTTTTGGCCCCAAATTCCTAAACGTTTAGGCAAATACCCCAAACTCAAACCCAGCTTTCCTTTGTGATATGGAACCTTGTAGTACAATTTCAGAAAGATCCATACACTTACACACAGTTATTGTCCTGAAACTAGAAAATACTTGTTTTTTGGCCCTAATTCTAAAATATTGAGGCAATTACCCCATCTTCAATCCCAGCCTTCCTTGGTATGGTACCTTGCAGTACAATTTCAGAGAGATCCATACACTTGAACACAAGTTATTGTCTGGAAACTAGAAAATGCTTATTTTGGCCCTTTTGGCCCCCAATTCCTAAACGTTTCGGGCAATTACCCCAAACTCAATTCCAGCTTTCCTTTGTGATATGGAACCTTGTAGTAGAATTTCAGAAATATCCAAACACTTACACACAAGTTATTGTCATGAAACTAGAAAATGCTTGTTTTTGCCCTTTTTGGCCCCTAATTCCTAAAATTTTGAGGCAATTACCCCAAAATCAATTCCAGCCTTCCCTTTGTGACATGGAACCTTGTGGTACAATGTCAGAGAGATCCATACACTTACACACAGTTATTGTCTGGAAGTTACAAAATGCTTTTTTGCCCTAACTCCTTAACTGTGGTACCATAACCCCCAAAATCAATCCCAACCTTCCTTTTGTGGTATTGAACCTTATGGTAAAATTTCATAGAGATCCATTCACTTAAACTAAAGTTAGAGTGCGAAAACCAATGTGTCTTTGGACGACGACGACGACGCCAACGTCATACCAATATACGACCGCAAAATGTTTTTGCAGTCGTATAAAAATTGCTGTCATGTCCATGTTTATTGTACTTTTGTTGTAAGGTTGCTGTCAAACTAATGTAAGCCTTTCCTTTACTTTCCTTTTGAATTTTGATTAAACTACCATAGCCGTAACTTGGAAGAGCTTCTAATAAATACAAGCTGTAGGTTGAACAAGTATCTACAAAATTGTGAAAGCATGTTAAGCGTACATCTCATAGGTAACCAGTGCCTCAACAAGACTTCGAGTGCACATGCTGACCATTTATTTTATGCTGAAAATCTTTAAGATAAAGGTAAAATTACTAAAAGTATCACAAAATCTTAACAGTTTAAAGATCTTTGACCATAAGGTGAAGGTCGGATAAATCCTATCAGACAGACATCTTCACCAAACGACTTTTTTATACACCAAATATAGTTGACCTATTACTTAAGCTTGTGGTACTTGAAAATCAGCCAAAATACAAAAACTTAACATAGATAAATGAAATGAGGTCATACTCAAGATCAGATGAAACCTGCCAGACTGATATACATGTATAGTTGACCTACATGTACTGCTTATAGGATTTGAGAAATGGACCTTGTCACTGATCAAAAAAGTGAAGAAGTCAAGTGAACACTTCTAACAGACATGTACATGTTGCAAGGAACCCATATACCAAATTAATTATAATATCCTATAACTCATACATGTCATCAGTGAGAAATTCACATGACAAAAGAACTATATATTTTTTCAAGCAGTTATTGAACCATGTAAATGAGGTCGAGGACAATTATAGACATATGACAGACAGAATCTTTGTAACATAAGCCTCTGCAAACAAGATATGAAGTCCAGGGATTGAAGTCATAAAACTTTGCTCTGTGCTTGGAGCACAAAATCATGCTCGAAACATGAAATCAAACATTTTGATTGGTTGATTTTAGAGTATGAGTACAAAACTGACTCAAAGGTTTTATGACTTCAAGGCCAGATCTTCTACCTTCTAAAATATAAGGCTTTATACAAATCGTTAACATCACCGCCAAGAATAGAAATACTTATGGCTATGTTTTTAACAAAAATCATTCTGATCAAAAACAAAATTGAAAGTGTGAAATAGCATTATATTATATATATATAATATTGTCCTTTGGTCTTTAAATGACACATTGAGGATCATACCTCATCTCTTTATATTTATATGTTGATTGAGTCTGGTTCATTGAAAAGCTCCAAGGGTTTATCCATGTACATAATCTTGCTATTTATTATACCTCAGTTATCATTTTCTATATAAAATAAGTACACAATATTTTCACTATTTTGCAAATTACAAGCTTTGAACTATTGGACCGGTCAAAAATTTCCAACTATTGGACCTGGGTGAAACTATTTGACCACAAGCGTCATTATATTTCGCGGAATTTTAAATGCAGCTACGCGATTTGAGGATTTTGAAAATAACGCGGGAGTAATGACGTCGTGTTTTACCTATTGTATAGATCTAGTATAGTGTTGACGCCAGTGCAAGACGTAGCCTCAGCATTTGAACATATCTATGAAGTAAACGTTATGGTTCGATAGTTGATTTATCACCGCCATTTATTGTCTGTTGTCTTTTCGATATAATAAAACACTTACTGACTGGATATTCATGGAATAGTAAGTTTATTGTCCCTCGGATACAACTATTGCCCTCGACTAAGCCTCAGGACAATAAACTTACTATTCCACTCATATCCAGTCAATAAGTATACAATGTTTGCAAATTCATTCTGATAATGCAAAATCATTAATTGGTTGATTTTTCTTGCTTATTTTAATGTCCAGTGGCAAATATTTTATGTATTCTAAATGATAACAACTTATCAATACATAATATAGGCCAGTCTGACTAGGTGAGTTTGTAATGTATATGCTATAGATAGTCTGAACTTCTGACATCTCAAGTGTGTGTGTATGGAGCAGTAGGAGGGGAGCAGAGTAAGGATGCCTTGATGCATACATTACATCAGAAGGTGAGAAAAATAAGCAACAGTGTACATTTACAATTATACTTGAAACAGTTTTAGGTAGATAACATCAAATTATTTAAATTAACTGCAATTCTACAGATGAACTTACTTTGATATCAGTTCTGTTTTGCAGGACATTCACACCTACATACATGTTCACCAGTGATATCAATCATTGTCAATACTGTACTTTCCTTTCATTTGGTAACAAGCTAAAATTGTATATAAATAATTTCATCAAGAAGTCCAGACAAAACTACATGTAGTATGAACTGATGCTCACTAATTTATACCTTTACTATATACTTTTACTTTTGAGTGAATTGAAACAAAATATAAGCAAACAACTGAAAGAAGATCAACAGTTTAAGCTTATAAAATTAATATAAATATATGTGCAGATTTTAATAAAAGAACAACCTTTCAATGTACCTTGGCAATGGATAAACTTCAATAAACGGCTTCTAAAGCACAGCTGAAACGAACCCTGAACAGTTGGGATAAAATGAACACAATATTCAAGCTTGATATAGGTCTGAATTTGGATTGTAATCAAATATTTGACACATTACAAGGGGGGAAATTTCTGGATCCGCCACTGGGTATTGAACCTTTAGATTAAAGACATCCATACACTTAAACTAAAGTTATTGTCAAGAAACCAAATGTCTTTAAAGAACAACAATGTAATAGCCCCATATTGTGGTTGTATAAAAAAATTGTTTGTTTTTTTAAACTTTTTCATAATTCATCTACAAGAAATGTAGGCCTGTTTGTTTGGGATTGCTTGCAGTGCAATTTTCCTTATCAATTCAACCTTATATAATAATGCCAGATTTAGATTTGTTGGTAACCAGAGTATTTTTCGTACATTCTAGTCCTTTATTACTCATTTCCAACGAATTTGCCTGTTTTATAGGCCTGTTTACGAGACATCACATATTATGGTATACTGTTGACCATCTGTCTGTCCATCCGTCTGTCATCACCATGTAGGATATTAACTCAAAAACGCTTTAACCAATATGCATGAAACTTTGGTGAATTGTTTATTTATATCGACATGAGCTCCTTTGCTTTTAAAATTTTAGACTACACGTTTCCGATTTATGTGGTTTTATTCATTACAAAAGGGAATTTTATATTTAGAATATTTAGGTACGGTACCTGTATTTTACAGTACATGTACTTGTTTTGTACTATAAATTTTGGTACAAAAATAATACCCACAGTGACCACATTATTCCATGTTTGAAAATCATAACTTTAGAGATTTGAAAATGTAACAGTGTAATAACATGAATTGAAGCGTTCTCGGTTGGATAAGTGTTGAAGTCCCCAGACCATTTCTATGCGAAATAATAAAAAAAAAATGAGAACACAACTGTATGAATAATAATCAAGATATTATGTTGTTGATGTAAAAATAATATTGCACCCACCATCCTTTGGGTTCCTTCTTTTAATATTGGTGTCTGAAAAATAACTAATTTTTTTATTTTAAAATTGATAATTGAACCTTTGAAGCTATATTTTGTAATTTAAAAGTAATATTTCTAAACAAACTGAAACATATTTTAGGATCGAATAAACTTCTTAAATACACATGTACCATGTTCCCATTTGAAAACATTTGTATTTTGGAATGTTTTTTACTGTCTGTAGCAGTAATGCTCTCTCACTGAAGTCATTGTCATGCACATTTGATACCATTAAATGAAGGTTTGAAAAAATAGACCAGGTACGTGTAGATTTTTTTGTAGGGTCCCTTTGCTTATAGTTCATTGTGTATTCAACTGTCTAGGGCTTTGGCTGTTCTTAATGTTTGTCCCTGTCGTGCTTGAAGTCAAGCCCCTTTTAATTGATCGTTATAAAAAAAATCGCATAGTATGAACAAGTATAATTACGTTATTTATCAAACATTCGTCGGTTTATACAGCGTAAATTTATCAGGACAATTAATCAATGATTATATTCTATTTTACATCTATAAATATCAACAAAAGAGCAAATAGAAACAAAGGAGCCACATTTTCGTAATAATGAACATCGATGGAAATAGACAACAAATCATACTAGTTCAGAAAACCAGATATTGCACCCCCTCAAAAAAAAAGAAGAAAAAAACAAACAAAAAAACAACCATGAAGTATAAGTGTAAGATATGCAATAAAAAAAAAGAATAACAACGAAAGAACTCATAAGTGATACCACAAATATTATTTGTAAATTTGCATTACACAAAAATTTGTAAGCACAAATACTCCCAATTAGTTGGCAATTCTAAACGCCATGCGTTCGAGTATAAAAAAGTGTAAGTAAGGGTTAGGTGTGAGCCAAGGCTCCACGTTGAAGGCCATACTTTGACCTATAATTGTTTACTTTTTATACATTGTGACTTGGATGGAGAGTTGTCTCATTGGCACTCATACCACATCTTCTTATTTATAGTAAGTAAGGTTCGTTAGTGTTTACAGTGTTTTATGTAAATTTTACTCATTAACTTGATTCGAAAAAAAACTCATTTCGGAGTTGCAGTTAAACTATTCATATGTAAGAATTTAACCTATTTGATTTAATCTAAATATCAATATGATTCATAAAACCGCAGTGTTTTAAACATCTATGGGACTTATCATTTTTTATCTGGGAGGGGGCTGGTCAAAATGCAGGGGATCAAGTTTTTTCTGTATGTGGACAAGGGGTTCAAATTTTTTTATGAATTCAAAGTGGGGGGATCAATATTTTTTGCACTTGGAAATAAGTAGTTCACATACTTCAAGAGACAAAATGTCAAGAAGAACATTACAACAGTCAAATCGAAATATATTTTTAACACCATTCATATACAATTAAGTAAGACATCACAAGACTTTGGTGATGTAGGAAGCTGCCATTTTGTGTCATTTTGTCCTATATAAAATGCATAGGTGCTTCATAATCCAAATAATTCAGATGTTATATTTCACTCACGTCGATCACTAAATTTACAAGCATTATTGCCAATATATCTTTTTGTTTTCATTACAAGAGCCCTTTGGGTCCATTTATACCTCTCACTCCCTCAAAATTTGTACTTTTTAGGCTAATAAATCAAAATTTGAGGTTACTATCACACATTTATGAATGAAATGTGACAATAAATGAGTAATTGAATTGTTCAAGCTGAAAGCATGAACTATTCATATAAAAGTTTAGCGACTCAATGGAGGTTTCAATAAGGCCATACGTAAAACTTAAGTTTAAGCAGCGTTCAAGAGAGGACATATAAATAATGTGTTGTTACTGTTTCAAAAGTTTACTTTTAATGTATATTTTTACAGAGTTACTCAGAATCAAGTTTTCTTCAATAGCCCAATATAGGAAATTAGAAAAAAAAGTCAGAAAAAGCTACTCAAAGCACTGGCTTGCTCTACCTACTAAAATTCATGGAAGGGTCCTCATGGAAGAGCCCTATTTCAAGGGAATTTTCCCTCAAATAAGTTTTGGGACTCAATCCACTGAGAATATTTCATTTTCAATATTTCCTTGAAATAGCATGATAAATAATTTGCATGTTAAAATTTTGGCATGTTTAATAGAGGGGGATCACATTTTAAAATGTTTTACGGGGATCAAATAAAAATAGTGAAATATTATGGGGATCACATTTTAAAATGTTTTACGGGGGATCAAATAAAAATAGTGAAATATTATGGGGGGATCAAGAAATTTTGTATGTATGATTTCAAAATGACCAGCCCACCCTCCCAGGTAAAAAATGATAAGTCCCTAATTTCTATAAAAATGCATTCGATTTAGTCATTGTGCAGTTCGCTCAATTACATCCCCAAAATGTATGGAAATCATATTTTCTGCACTTCTTTCAGTTATTCAATGTATTAATTCTATGTTAGATTACAATACGAAAATTGAAAGCAGTTATAAATTTTATTTATCGAATTTATTTTTAGCTATCTTTATATTCTATTTTGTATGTATTTATTCCATGATGTTATCAATTTTTTTACTGTTGATTATTGTATGAAATTAAACAAAAATGCAAGTATTGTGTCATTAACGCGTTGTACAAATTTTATACCACCGGGATATATAACACAGAGAAGATATATACACTGACTATAGGAATCAAATGTCTTATCAACAGTGTAAAGGGAATTAAATGATGTATGGTAAGTCTTTTACATATCTATACATAAACATGATAAACAAGTTGATTTACAAGGAAGTGTATTAATAACGAGCAGGGTGTGATGAACCTATAATAGAAATTGGTAAGAAAGTTTGTCATAAGAACAATATTTTTTTAAATAATCTCACATATTGGAATCATAATTGTATTGTCAAATGGAATATAAATACTTCTAACAATAATATAACGTAAAAAGAAACTAAATATACAAAACAGAAAGTTGGACAATATGAAGTTGACATCTAGGATGTTAGTTCTGATGTTATAAATCCGACTCAAATGGCAAGTATGAGAACAAAACAAAACAGTTGACATCTAGGATGTTAGTTCTGATATTATAAATCCGACTCAAATGGCAAGTATGAGAACAAAACAAAACAGTTGACATCTAGGATGTTAGTTCTGATGTTATAAATCCGACTCAAACGACAGGTATGGGAACAAAACAAAACAATTGACATCTAGGATGTTAGTTCTGATGTTATAAATCCGACTCAAATGGCAAGTATGAGAACAAAACAAAACAGTTGACATCTAGGATGTTAGTTCTGATGTTATCAATCCGACTAAAACGGCAAGTATGGGAACAAAACAAAACAGTTGACATCTAGGATGTTAGTTCTGATGTTATAAATCCGACTCAACCGGCGAGTATGAGAACAAAACAAAACAGTTGACATCTAGTATGTTAGTTCTGATGTTATAAATCCGTCTTAAACGGCAAGTATGAGAACAAAACAAAACAGTTGACATCTAGGATGTTAGTTCTGATGTTATAAATCCGACTCAAACGGCAAGTATGAGAACAAAACAAAACAATTGACATCTAGGATGTTAGTTCTGATGTTATAAATCCGACTCAAACGGCAAGTATGGGAACAAAACAAAACAGTTAACATCTAGGATGTTAGTTCTGATGTTATAAATCCGACTCAAATGGCGAGTATGAGAACAAAACAAAACAGTTGACATCTAGGATGTTAGTTCTGATGTTATAAATCCGACTCAAATGGCAAATATGGGAACAAAACAAAACAGTTGACATCTAGGATGTTAGTTCTGATGTTATAAATCCGACTCAAACGGCGAGTATGAGAACAAAACAAAACAGTTGACATCTAGGATGTTAGTTCTGATGTTATAAATCCGACTCAACCGGCGAGTATGAGAACAAAACAAAACAGTTGACATCTAGGATGTTAGTTCTGATGTTATAAATCCGACTCAAATGGCGAGTATGAGAACAAAAGAAAACATTTGACATCTAGGATGTTAGTTCTGATGTTATAAATCCGACTCAACCGGCGAGTATGAGAACAAAACAAAACAGTTGACATCTAGGATGTTAGTTCTGATGTTATCAATCCGACTAAACGGCAAGTATGGGAACAAAACAAAACAGTTGACATCTAGGATGTTAGTTCTGATGTTATAAATCCAACTCCAACGGCAAGTATGAAAACAAAACAAAACAGTTGACATCTAGGATGTTAGTTCTGATGTTATAAATCCGACTCAAACGGCAAGTATGGGAACAAAACAAAACAGTTGACATCTAGGACGTTAGTTCTGATGTTATAAATCCTATCTAAACGGCAAGTATGGGAACAAAACAAAACAGTTGACATCTAGGATGTTAGTTCTGATGTTATAAATCCGACTCAAACGACAGGTATGGGAACAAAACAAAACAGTTGACATCTAGGATGTTAGTTCTGATGTTATAAATTCTACTCAAACGGCAAGTATGGGAACAAAACAAAACAGTTGACATCTAGGATGTTAGTTCTGATGTTATAAATCCGACTCAAACGGCAAGTATGAGAACAAAACAAAACAGTTGACATCTAGGATGTTAGTTCTGATGTTATAAATCCGACTCAACCGGCAAGTATGAGAACACAACTAAACAGTTGACATCTAGGATGTTAGTTCTGATGTTATAAATCCGACTCAAATGGCAAGTATGAGAACAAAACAAAACATTTGACATCTAGGATGTTAGTTCTGATGTTATAAATCCGACTCAAACGGCAAGTATGGGAACAAAACAAAACAGTTGACATCTAGGATGTTAGTTCTGATGTTATAAATCCGACTCAAACGACAGGTATGGGAACAAAACAAAACAGTTGACATCTAGGATGTTAGTTCTGATGTTATAAATCCGACTCAAACGACAGGTATGGGAACAAAACAAAACAGTTGACATCTAGGATGTTAGTTCTGATGTTATAAATCCGACTCAAACGGCAAGTATGAGAACAAAACAAAACAGTTGACATCTAGGATGTTAGTTCTGATGTTATAAATCCTACTCAAACGACAAGTATGGGAACAAAACAAAACAGTTGACATCTAGGATGTTAGTTCTGATGTTATAAATTCTACTCAAACGGCAAGCATGCGAACAAAACAAAACAGTTGACATCTAGGATGTTAGTTCTGATGTTATAAATCCGACTCAAACGACAGGTATGGGAACAAAACAAAACAGTTGACATCTAGGATGTTAGTTCTGATGTTATAAATCCGACTCAAACGGCAGGTATGGGAACAAAACAAAACAGTTGACATCTAGGATGTTAGTTCTGATGTTATAAATCCAATTTAAACGGCAAGTATGGGAACAAAACAAAACAGTTGACATCTAGGATGTTAGTTCTGATGTTATAAATCCGACTCAACCGGCGAGTATGAGAACAAAACAAAACAGTTGATATCTAGGATGTTAGTTCTGATGTTATAAATCCGACTCAAACGGCAAGTATGGGAACAAAACAAAACAGTTGACATCTAGGATGTTAGTTCTGATGTTATAAATCCGACTCAACCGGCGAGTATGAGAACAAAACAAAACAGTTGACATCTAGTATGTTAGTTCTGATGTTATAAATCCGTCTTAAACGGCAAGTATGAGAACAAAACAAAACAGTTGACATCTAGGATGTTAGTTCTGATGTTATAAATCCGACTCAAACGGCAAGTATGGGAACAGAACAAAACAATTGACATCTAGGATGTTAGTTCTGATGTTATAAATCCGAATCAAATGGCAAGTATGAGAACAAAACAAAACAGTTGACATCTAGGATGTTAGTTCTGATGTTATAAATCCGACTCAACCGGCGAGTATGAGAACAAAACAAAACAGTTGATATCTAGAATGTTAGTTCTGATGTTATAAATCCGACTCAAACGGCAAGTATGGGAACAAAACAAAACAGTTGACATCTAGGATGTTAGTTCTGATGTTATAAATCCAACTCAAACGGCAAGTATGGGAAAAAAAACAAAACATTTGACATCTAGGATGTTAGTTCTGATGTTATAAATCCGATTCAAACGGCAAGTATGGGAACAAAACAAAACAGTTGACATCTAGGATGTTAGTTCTGATGTTATAAATCCGACTCAAATGGCAAGTATGAGAACAAAACAAAACAGTTGACATCTAGGATGTTAGTTCTGATGTTATAAATTCTACTCAAACGGCAAGTATGGGAACAAAACAAAACAATTGACATCTAGGATGTTAGTTCTGATGTTACAAATCCGACTCAAACGGCAAGTATGGGAACAAAACAAAACAGTTGACATCTAGGATGTTAGTTCTGATGTTATAAATCCGACTCAAACGGCAAGTGTGGGAACAAAACAAAACAGTTGACATCTAGGATGTTAGTTCTGATGTTATAAATCCGACTCAAATGGCAAGTATGGGAACAAAACAAAACAGTTGGAATCAGATGGGGTTGGTCCAGGAATTAAAATCTCGTGAAAATCGAAATAAAATTAAAAAAAAATAAAAAAATAGACTGGAAATCCTCCTTACCAGGTAGACTCTTATGTATATAATTACTTTTCCGTTCAAAATATCTGTATTTATACATATTGAGAAATGATCTGTCAGCAACGTGTGCATCGCGCAAAGTCTTACAAAACTGAACGTGGTGTAACCTGTGCATACAGTATGCGTGCTAAATGTGACTGATTATAATTGTGTACTGAACAAACGAGATTAAAATGTATAATGTCTCTGAGAAAATTCAATTGTTTCTAAACTAACCACAGAAACAAATAAGAATCATTTTACAGAATAATTATCTACTAACAATTTTATACCTTTATGAAAGATATAGGAAAGCATAGTTCATACACGAAGGGGACTATCATAAACCATAAGTCGAATAAAAACATACAACACCATGGCCAAAAATAAAAATGAAAAAGACAATAAAATGTTCACAAAACACAATACAAAATATAATCATAGTAATCACGAGCTTGTCAACATTGAGATTGAGCGTTCAAACCATGCTTGGTACAAGGTCTGAATTGACTAGGATTGCCAGTTTTCCGACTGAAGGTTTGCGATTCTCGCCGAGTGCTCAGGCTTCCTCCACCATTAAACACTGGCCGCCATGATACATGATATGACCAAGAGTGCTTCAAAAAGAGAGGCGAAAGATACCAAAGGGACATTCAAACTCATAATTCGAAAATAAACTGACAACGCCATGACTAGAAAAGAAGTAGACAAACAGACAAATAACAGTACACAAAACACAACATAGAAAACTAAAGACTAAGCAACACGAACCCCACCAAAAACTGGGGGTGATCTTAGGTGCTCCGGAAGGGTAAACAGATCCTACACCACATGTGGCACCTGTCGTGTTGCTCATGTTAGTACAAACCTGGTGATAAGTCTAATTCTGTAGGTCACATTCGGAGAAAAGAGGACGGGATTGTGATTACGACAATTGGAACATATCCGTCGTCATCTGTGAAACAGATATTCAATAACGGTCGATAAAGTGGCATTAAATCAATCAGTAGTTTCTATTGCAGAATTATCATTAAATCAAAAATTGGAAGTTAAGACAAAAGTAGAAATATTTCAAGTGCAATTTGCATTTAATCGGACAATAAGCTAAAAAAAAAATTTAAAATATGAACAACTACACAATTTTTTAAAAATTTTCTTTTCTTGTGTTATTCAATAATCGTTGCACAGAAATGTTAAGTGTGTAATTTGATTTTAAGTACTTGCTCAAATTATCATTTTACCTGTAATACTTGCAAGGTCCCTCCTTACAAGCTAGACATGTACACACATGTTTTTAATTCAACCATGTCATTATAGCACCACGTTTTTATTCCCTTAGAGAATACCATATGGCCAACTCGAGCTCTTCAAAAGAAAATGCCTTGATAGTTGTCGCCTTAGATTTTGGAACAACGTATTCAGGATGGGCCTATTCAGTACGCCAAGATTTTAAAGAAAATCGCTCTGACATTAAGACAAAAGGGGGCTGGAAATCCGGTGACGGATTAGTTACAGACAAAACACCAACAGTAGTTTTATTCACGCCTCAGAACAAGTTTCACAGCTTTGGGTATGATGCAGAAAGTAAATATGCAGAATTGGTTGACGACAACAAAGCCACTGGGTGGAAATATTTTAAAAGATTCAAGATGACTTTGTTTTCTGATGAAACTAGCCAGGTATGACACAATTAAACATTCAACATATGTAAAAGACCACACACTATTAATGATTCTATAACATTTAGTCTTTCAATTTCTGATAAAAAAAAACTGCTTAAGGAAGTGGAGGGATATTAGCAATCTTGGATCGAAAAATAGCAGAAATCGGTCTAGATTTTGATATGATAAGCAAATTCTTTTGCAGGAATGCAATTAATTTATTGTAGGACCTTAAATTGTATCTGAATGAAAATAAGCGCTTTGTGATTGTACCGGCCGATAAAGCAGCCAACAATGTGGTGGTGGTATGCCGTAAATACTATACGGAAGTTCTTAAGAATAACATCTTTAATTCTTTCACATTCAAGTCCATGCGCTCTACAGAGAATCATATAGTAAACAATCATATCATAACCACATCACAGCTTAAGACCTCTTCTGAACATTCGAAGGTCCCTACTGTGTATTGGTTAACTAAACTACAAAAAAACCCAGTAAAATATCGTTTCATCTCGGCCTCTAGTAAGTGTTCTACAACTAATCTTTAAGAGCTTTCAACTAGTTCCATAACTACTATCAAAGAACTTATCATCCACTTTTGTAATAAAACATATGAAAATAGTGCAATTAACTATTTTTGGAGTGTAAAATATTCTTTGGATGTTCAAGTTTAGATCAGTTACGTGTTTTTGATGGTCCTTTTTATTGTGTTGACAGTTTTGACTTTTCAACTATTTACACTGCACTTTCAAACAATCTAATTAGAATGGTAAATATGCTAGATATACTTACTGGAAGTGTGATGAGATGATTGAAGCTGTTAATTTTCTCTTTGATGATATTTATGTACGTGTCGGCAATAGAATTTATCGGCAGATTGTAGGTATTCCCATAGGTACCAATTGCGCTCTTTTAATAGCAGACTTGTTCTTTTACTGAATCACAGTTAATGACCAAAATCAGTAAAGACCCGTCTAAATTGCATTTACAATCGCAACACTTACCGTTGTCTTGATGATACTTTTTCGTTAAATAATGAAGAATTTTCTAAAAATACTGCCGAAATTTACCCAAAGGAACTTACTTTAAATAAATCAAATATAAACGGTAACAACTGTCCTTCCCTAATTTTAGATATTTCAGTTTAACACGGAAAACTCCATACAAAAAATTACATCAAAAGGGACGATTTTTCGTTCCCTATTGTTAATTTTCCTTTTTTTGACGTTGGTGTTCCTTTTGGCACATTCTTAGCAAACACAACACGTGCTTTTCTTTTATTTATCCTCAATTTTTTTTTTTTTTTTCTGCGTAAAAACCTAATAGTAGGTAGGAAAAACAATAACATTATTGCAAACAAAGGTACCAAAAACATGACGTCATAATGCATTCTCCACCCCTCATCATCATCTCATTATCATTATCTTCAATTTAAAAATGTGAATTGTAAGGAAATTATCTGTTTAAGGTAAGACGAAAAATTTCACGAAGACGGATGATGAAAGATGTCAATGGTCAAAAACTACAATCATTAATGGTCGTTTCAGAATGTCTTAAGTTTTTAAGAAATGATTTCCTTAAAATTTTGCATGAAAATGTGAATTTTGTTGAGCTGAAAGACATACACTGGGTTTTGACTGTTCCAGCTATCTGGTCCGATCAGGCTAAACAGTTCATGAGACAGGCAGCCAATCAGGTAAATATAATGAACAATCGGTCCTGACTGTACCAGTTATATGGTCTGATCACGCAAAACAGTTCATGAGATAGGCAGCAAATCAGGTAAATGTTATACACACTCGGTCCTGACTGTACCATATATATAGTCTGACTAAGCTATACAGTTCATGAGATAGGTATCATACACACTCGGTACGTAGTGTATCTGCTATCTAGTCCAGTCAGGTTAAACAGTTAATGAGACAAGGGTCAGTTCAGTTAGTATTATACACACTGGGTGTGGCAGTTTTCTGGCCCAATCAGATTTAACAGTTGACCAAAAAGGCGGTCAGTCATGTTAAAATTATACAAACTAAGTATTAAACAAACTGGACCTTACAGTAGACTTAAACTGTTCCAATCAGTTTAAACCCTTCATATAGATCATAGACCTTTAACCATGCTGTTACCTACTGCGACGAAGATAAAAGTTCGTGAGTCATGCAGCTAATCGAATAAATGGTACACACTTTTGTTTCAGGTTTCTCTACTGTACTTACTGTCTTGTCCGATCTGGTTAAATCTCTTAAAGTTTTAAAAATAATAATTGGTTCGAATTCAGACTTTATACAAGGCTTATCATGAAAAATGAAACGAAGCTGACATTATCTTTTGTCCTTTTGTTACCTATGTAAATAATAGATATAAGAAGATCTCCATCCAAGTCAAAATTTACAAATGTAAACCATTATAGGTCAAAGTACGGTCTTTAACACGGAGCCTAGGCTCACACCGAACAGTAAGCTATAAAGGGCCCCAAAAATTACTAGTGTAAAACCATTAAAACGGGAAAACCAACGGTCTAATCTATATAAAAACGAGAAACGAGAAACACTTATGAACCTTTTAACTTGAAAAAATCAAGCTAATGGCAATTGTTTTCCTCATTGAACTTAATAAAGGATACAGATACAAACGTTGACTGAAATTGATGCTAAGTATGCTGAGACAAAAGAGATTTGAATTATAGTTAATCATTATATTACATGTAGGTATGCAGGATTATCATACTCTCCTCTCAGATGCCTACAATTTATTTGCTAGGAATATAATTTTCTTCAGTTGTATGTTAGATTTCTTTTAATTCTGATTCCGTCATTTTCAGGCAGGAATTGAAGACGATTTATTATCATTGGCTTATGAACCCGAAGCAGCAGCTATCTACTGTAAGGATATAACGTTACAGAAAAAGATTGTCGGAAAGAATGCTTGTCTGTCAACATTTGATTCTGGACACCAGTTTCTTGTTCTAGATTGTGGAGGTCAGAGTGTGAACGTTAAACATGAGAAAACAAAATTGTATCTATGAAACTTTTAACCTTATTTTCAATGTCAGTTCAGTTAAAGATTAAACTATATCGATATGAACAAATATGAATGAAGTGTTTACTTAGTTATTTTAACAATGAATTCTTAGTGGTATTTTTCCGTTTTTATTTTAGATTTTGTAGTGAATATGAATTACAATACAATAATCGCATCTACAATAAATATTTTGAGCGTTCTGAAAGGGTAACTCTAGTATCAAATGCTTTTATTATTTCGACTTCCCATTTTTTTTTTATTGATCGAAATCACATAATGAACTTAAACCCTAAAAACACTTAAAATAAGTGGTGTATGATTGAAAAAATATAGCTATCTTGTCTAATGAACTTTTTATTTTTATTTTAGGAGGCACAGTTGACATCACAGCATATGAAGTTCAGACAAAGGATCAGCTAATTGAACTGTGTCCACCATCGGGAGGACCGTGGGGTGGAGCAGAAGTAGATATACAGTTTTTGAATATTGTAACAGAAATTTTCGGCAAAGATGTGTGGTGCGAATTTGAAAAATCCAATATGCGTGATTGTCTTGATATACTTCGAATGTTTGAAAGCCGTAAGAAAATCATTGGTTCAAATAACGAAGACACCACACGACTTTTGTTTCCGAGAGATTTATTTGATAAATATAAGGAGACTACAGGAAGAGAATTTCAGTCTTCATTAGGTATTACTAGAACAAGAGATAAGTTAATATTTCCGATGGATGTATTGGAAAATCTGTTTAGTAAAACTTTCAATGCAATTATTGTACATGTAAGAGAACTGCTTCAAAAACCAGAACTTCAACACATTAGAACGATACTTATGGTTGGTGGTTTTTCCGATTCTGAACTATTATACCAACGGATTAAATCGGAGTTTACGGAAATCAATGTTTTGCGTCCTCATGACGCCGTGTCATCCGTTTTAAAAGGCGCAGTCATTTTTGGTCATACTCCAGAAGTGATTCCCGAAAGAATTTGCGCAAGAACTTATGGAATTGCCTGTAATTTTCCCTTTGACGCACAAACACATCCACCAGAATTGCGGCAAGTGTATGATGACAGGGAAATGTGTACGGACATCTTCCAACCAATTGTGAAGAAAGGAGATACAATAATTTTAGGCAAAAGTTGCTTTGAGCGTCAATTTCTTCCAACGTGTTCTAATGACGATACTGCAAATATTGATATCTTCGTTTCACCTGACTCTAATCCGAAATACACATATAGCGGACGAGGGGACAATGTAAAAAAATTGGGTTCCCTCCATTTGAATATTTCTGACACAAAAAAAGGTAAAAACAGGCCTATTAATGTCAGAATCACTTATGAAAGCACTGAAATTGTTGTCACAGCTGTGGAAGAGGGAACAAACAATGTTGTCAGTAAAAAGTTTGATTCATTAGTGTAAATCAGGAATTCAGATTGAAATTGTTTGTGATTATTGTGTAAAAAGAGATTTACTACAAAATATATGCTATATTTAATCATTTCTGTGATATCAGCCTACTGATTTCAATGTTGAATATATTTTTTATATCAGCATTCTAAATTTGGTAACCGGCTCGGTTGTTGGCTCTTGTACTTGCTCTTTTTGAGTTCGAAAGGTCGTGAGTCCGATCAGCGGCCATGTCAAAATGAAGTCTTAACAAATCGTATTTACTGCTTTACCGTAATTAGGCGCCTTTAGAAGTCAGAATAATGTCTCCGGGTGATGCAAAATACCTTTGTGTGGACTGTGACCTTGTTAACTTGCACGTATGTGGAGCCGTATCCGCTTACTTTTCCTCAACACATGAGACTTACTCGTTTTGTTTGGTGGACTTCGTGTTGTTCAGTCTTCAATTGACATGTAGAATAGAGAATGGAAACGGGGATGTGTCAAAGAGACAACACACCGATCAAAGTTTTGTTGTAAAATGTGTTTTGTCTTTTCGTCGTTTTTGTTTTGTTGTCGTGGTTTTGTGAGTTTCTTATGTCGATTTTCTAGTTTTCAGTTTAGAGAGTATTGCGCACACTTCTTTGTTTCTCATGTTATACCATATTCCTTTGTTTCTCATGTCAGACCAGATTTCTTTATTTCTCATGTCAGACCACATTTCTTTGTTTCTCATGTCAGACCCGATTTCTTTGTTTCTCAACGTCAAACCCGATTTCTTTGTTCCGATTTCTTTGTTTCTCATGTCAGACTTGATTTCTTTACTGTTTGATTTTTCATGCCCATTCTTGTGTCCCTCGGCTTTCTTAAATAGTTCGCCAATGATTTTGTAAAGCTTAAAAATAATACCAAATTTCCGAATCCAACCAGATTAGATTAAACGAATTTTCGAACTGAGAATTCAAACAGTAGGATTTTTTTTTAAAAGGTTGGAAACAGAACAGAACCAACCAGGCTAAGGTCAACGATGTTTGAAAAAAATAGTCAAGTAAAAAGAGAATTCCAGAATGTATAACTTCGATAATCACGGGTAGGTATACACATTTTAAGTTTTGTGAGACACTGAACTATATTATTTTCTACTTCGTTGAAATGAATTAGTATTATACTAGAACTTCCAGTTGGAACCCAGTCTTTGCAATGTGTGAACAAAAGAGTTAGGAGTAGAACGCACACTACTGGACCACAATTTAGATCATGAGATGTGTCAAACCTGTATTTGGCAAACCTTTTGGAATTTCAGTTCCACAGTGCACTTCAACTTCGAACTTTATTTTTGGCTTTAAAATGAAAACAAAAAAATTATTCGAGCGTCAATGATGAGTCTTTTGTAGACGAAACGCACGTCTGGCGTACAAAACTTTAAGCCTGTTTTCTTCGATGACTTTATTTAGCTATAAATTTTCGACGAGAGGGGTTTGTTAACATTGAATAAAATTAAAAGGTTAATTTAGTTATTCAAAGCTTAATGGGGGAATAATATAGGCAAATATGCTGAATTGCAATATTTGACAAATGAAGTTAAAAGTGCATTTGCCGATGACGCAATATTGGTGTTGTCTTGAAGTATCTATGTCTTTCTGTTATATATTACGAATAAAAAGAGATATTGTCTATATGTTAATGAGGCAGCTACCATGAAAAACAAAATTTACATATGTATTGCATTTGAATTACCAAGACCCAGTCTTTGGGTATATGATTTTTAGGCAGTTAAGCTGCCTTATGCTACCACCCTCGATTTGTGTTCTTCTCACTAAATGGTGTAAAAAGTGCTATTGTTATTATCTAGCTTGCTAATATGTTATTAATAACTAATTGGGCACTGTTTTCATACTTTCAATTCTGGAATACAAAAAATATGACCAGAAAAACCTTAAATGATCGTCGAACTACCCAAAACTTTTGAAGTTGCACATAGGAAGTAGTGCTCAATAGAAATCCGTACGTAGTTTATCATCCCATGTGCTTTTGGCTAAGATGTCAAAGAACAATTGTATGAAATATTTCATCGCCGAAAATCTCTAATTACGAGTCGTTTACATTTCCCAAATGGCCAAAGGCGCAGGAATATTGTTCATGTACACCAAATCTCTATGAAATATAGTTATATGTACATGTAGTAGTCTAAGTTGGCGGTAATTTTAACTTACACGAAACGTAAGGTAAGTATTCTGATGTTTTAAAGTAAGTTTTGTAAATAATGATGTTCTTTTCGTTTAAGAAGATTGTGATTATTTTATTTATTTCAATTAAATGTATGCACATTTAAATTCCTTTCTTTATCATATTATCCCGTTTATTACTGACCTTGGCAGTTGTTGTTTTATCAGAGACATATATACACAGAGATTGGCAACTCCGTGAAATCCCGTTAAAACACGCGGCCCGGAATGAGATTCTCGTCGATAATTATTCTACAACATGTAAACAAGTCAGGGATGAATAACCTCGATAGCTAATCAAGAAAAGTAATAGGAAAACTTATTTCAGATCAAATCATTTCTTTTCTAAAAACTACTTGAAATAGTTGTATTTTTTAATGTATTTGATTGAGAAAATATTTTTCTTTTTTCGGCATTTCTTTTAATTTAAAAGTAAAATCTGGTAATGATCAATGATATTACAAGAAACATTTCTTTGCTAAAGTTTGCTTCTAAATTACACAGTGAAATTATGTGTCCGATTTTCCGGTCATTATTTCCTTAGAGTTGTGACTGTGGATTCACAGGTGTGCGATTACGCAATTTATTGCCCTCCGATCACCTAAATTTTGCCGGAGGTGAAGTTCTAAATGGATTATTACTTGGTAATTGTTTTACAACTAAACAAATTCTGACATATTATTTTAACCATGACCAGAACTTTATTTTAACAGAAACACTGGGCTATACTATAGTATTCAATCAGGAAAATAAAATAGTCATTTAACATGTCAAGAAAAGAAATAAAGCAACTTTTTCATATAAAAAAATATGTAGCCAGTAGAATTTTGTCTCGTGGGAAACTGATTTTATATCTGTTTTAATTTAATTATAATGTTTAATTTTGATTGACCTAAAATTAAATTATTTGTGGAACCTTTGCATGAATTTCCTAAATGAAGTGCGTACATTATAGTGTTGTCGAAATCACTTTTTGCTGCCATGAAATATTGAATATGAATCTGTCATTATTTGTAGTTTTTTTAAGACTTAATATCACAGACTCTGATTAAAAACAATGTGTATCATCAGTACAGTAAAATGCTCTGCTGAACTGTAGAATTTTAATGTTCTGTTTCATAGACCACCGAGTACTGCAACATTCTTATCTTTACTCTTTCCTATCGGGTAGTGAAACTCGAGTTTGAAATTAGAAAGATTTAAAATTGTACACAAGTTTTATCTGATCTTTTGTGGGTTTATGTTGTTCAAGGTAATTTTCGGTGCAGTGCTATGTGGGCTGTTATTTTCTTTTCATTTGTTATTTTTTCCTGTGTTACACGACCTTGTACTTTTGTATTGCCCTTGACATCTCCTGCTTCTGTTCAAACCTTTACCACTAATATCTCATCTGGTTTAAATAAAATAGTGTCTCATTCCCGGAATTTGTTATACAGGAATTCATTTTAATATCAGTTTTTTTATAAGCATATAAACTGCTTGGTCTCTTCACACAACTTATGTTTAGGACGGAATGCATCAATAGGTACATACATGTACCAGGTCATGGATATATAAGTACACGTTATGTGCTTTTGACCTCCACAAGAATTTTTAAACATTCATAGATGTGCAAAGAATATTTTTGTCGTTGTCGTTGTTGTTGTCTCATTGACATATACCTCACATTTCTGTTTAGTCATATTGCAGAAAATATTTGCATAAACATTTTTCAAAACAGGATAGGTGAAATAATGATCACAGAATGAGGACATGTAAAACTGAAACAACACAACACAACAGATAAATATAAACAAGCACCATTGTTAAAGGACTGAAACAAACATAGATGATGACCAATATGAGCGACTAGTGTACAAGTAGAGTGAACATTTCTTGCTTCTTATTCTACACATTTTGTCATTTCATGTAAACAATTAAATATGTTATTTTCCGAGGAGAGGAAAGAATTTGTGAAACGAAATATTTTGCCTTTAGTACTGTCAAGTTATATATTCACAGGAGTGTTGTTGAATAAATGAACATTTTCTCTTTTTTTACATTATGCTACCTTCAAAGGAAGCATTTCCATTCTCATGTACAAAGATATTATAGAGTGGCCTTCAAATGATAGTCATACATGTAAATCATTGTCTCATTGGCAATCATACTACATCATCATATTGTTATACATGTATGTAAAACTATGTACATGTATACTTTGTAAATGTAAAGAAGACAAATGAAGTTGAACACAAGATATTTATTTGCATTTTTTCCATATAGTCTCTGCACAACTGCCACTGTGTCACTTCTGCTTCAAATTCAATATATTGAATGCAGTCTTGTATTTGTTCTTAGTTCAATGATGTCACCATCACTTGCACAAAAATCGCATACACATGTACATCAAGTTTGGCATATGAACTATAATATATGAACTACAATAATATGGTGGATAAGCACATGTAATTTTCTCTCCTACATAACCATTTTTAAGTATCACATTGATAGTAGTAATCGGTCCAATACAAGACTGTGCAGTCACATTTGAAAAAAGTCATCACTAACAAATACATGTAGTTGTTCCTGTCTGCCAGGGAGTCTTATTTTCAATCAGAAAGGCTTGGGAGTCCTAAATTCAGCACATGTATGATATTACATCTCTTGTATGCTGCACTGTTAGGTAAATTTGATCAACATCTTTGTTCTTTTATAACATGCAGGATCCTGTTAAAAAAAAAATGCTGTCAGATACTGAATGTAAATATATATAAAATTGTAAATGTCATCAAAGTGGTGGAAATAATGAAAAACAATTTATATACACAAAACCAGTATGTCTTGGGAAAGGAATACCTGTGATGGGTACAATTGTTCTTTAAAGATGGACAATTTTATAAACTGTAGCCATGGACAGGTGTCTGTCTTTATACTGAAGAGAATGAACATGGCCAACAGCTTGAATAGTGATTTTAATTGTAAATTGCATCAAAGTGGGAGAAAATATGGAAAAACAACTGTTATACACAATTCCAGTATGTCATAGGAAAGTTATTCATGTGCTGGGAACAATTATTCTCTAAAGATGGACAAGTTTATAAACTGTAGCCATGGACAGGTGTCTGTCTTTATATTGAAGAGAATGAACATGGCCGACAGCTTGAATAGTGATTTTAAATTGTAAATTGCATCAAAGTGGGTGAAAATATGGAAAAACAACTGATATACACAATTCCAGTATGTCATAGGAAAGTAATTCATGTGCTGGGAACAATTATTCTCTAAAGATGGACAAGTTTATAAACTGTAGCCATGGACAGGTGTCTGTCTTTATATTGAAGAGAATGAACATGGCAACAGCTTGAATAGTGATTTTAAATTGTAAATTGCATCAAAGTGGGTGGAAATATGGAAAAACAACTGTTATACACAATTCCAGTATGTCATAGGAAAGTAATTCATGTGCTGGGAACAATTATTCTCTAAAGATGGACAAGTTTATAAACTGTAGCCATGGACAGGTGTCTGTCTTTATATTGAAAAGAATGAACATGGTCGACAGCTTGAATAGTGATTTTAATTGTAAATTGCATCAAAGTGGGTGAAAATATGGAAAAACAACTGTTATACACAATTCCAGTATGTCATAGGAAAGTAATTCATGTGATGGGAACAATTATTCTCTAAAGATGGAAAAGTTTATTGACTGTAGCCATGGACAGGGGCCTGTCTTTATATTGAAGAAATTGAACGTGGCCGACAGCGAGAATACTGAATTTTAATTGTAAATTGCATCAAAGTGGGTGATTTAATGAAAATTCAACTTATTTACACAAAACCAGTATGTCTTGGGAAAGTAATTCATCTCATAAATGTTTTATTCCTTTTCGAATGAAAAGGTTTTAATAAAAATACGTCCGTGTTCAAAATTTTCATAACGGCCAAGCTTTCCCTTATTATTGACTACAATAAAACGTTAATCGTCACAATATTTTAACTAATAATTACTGCAAACTGGATAAAACAAGGTAAATAATTTACAAAATTGAAATATATACTTACATTATGCTGTTTTGAAATGCTTGATGTAAAATAAAAATCGAAGCGAGGTGGTGTACTTGTCGTGATAGAATCAAAATGGCGATCTCGTTAAAGTCTCGTGTGCTGCGTGTTTTGATTAGATTTCGCTGACCACTGTTACAGTTGCCAATCTGTGTGTATATATGTCTCTGTTTTTATGAATGTTGTTTTCATGAATGAAAAAGATCCGAAAATCGACGTTGATGGGATGTTTTAAGAAATGTGGACAACTCGTCCCCGAGACAAGTCGGACCGAGTCCACTCGGGCCTAAATAAGGGAGGGGTTTACTATAGAACCCTATGGGATTTTATTTTTTTTCAATTTTCAAATGACTATTACTTGAAAACAGTAAGTGATAGACACACACGATCTTCAGTAATGATAACAGGACAATAGAACAAATCAAATAAAATATAGGGTGAGTCCCTTGGGATCATCCCACCCCCTTCAATTTGAAAATGTGTTTTTATCTTGTAAACGGTCGCGATCCCCACCCCTAAACAATATATATACTATGGGACAATAAAACAAATCAAATGAAAATAATTTGGGGGAGTCCCAGGTGTCACCCCCACCCCTTCTGTTTGAGAACTTGTAAATGGTCGAGATCCCCACCCCTAAACCATATATATTCATGTATAGGACAATATAACAAATCAAATGAAATATAGGGGGAGTCCCTGGGGGTCAACCCCACCTTCTTCTGTTAAGAACTTGTTAACGGTTGAGATCCCCACCCCTAAACCATACATAGTCTTGTATGGTACAATAAAACAAATAAAATGAAATATAGGGAAGTCCACAGGGTGTCAATTCCACCCCCTCCTGTTTGAGAACTTGTTAATGGTCAGGATCCCCACCCCAGAACCATACATATTCATGTATGGAACAATAAAACAAATCAAATTAAATATAGGGGAGCCCCTGGGGGTCACCCCATCCCCTCCTGTTTGAAAACTTGTAAACGGTTGAGATCCCCACCCCTACACCATATATATTCTTGTATGGGACAATAAAACAAATAAAATAAAATATAGGGGATTAGTCCATGGGGGTCACCCCACCCCTCTTCTTTTTGAAAATTTGCAAACGGTCGAGATCCCCGCCCCGAAACCATATATATTCTTGTATGGGACATTAAAACAAATCAAATGAAATAAAGGGAGAGTCCCCTGGGGATCAACCCTTACCTTTTGAGAACTTGAAAACGGTCGAGATCCCTACCCCTAAACCATATATATTCCTGTTGTCAACTCAAGAATGTTTGAATGACATACAGGGTCAATCTCCTAGGGGTCACATATGCATATCACTTGACCAAACCAATTTGTACTGGACTCGGCCCAATGTCAGGCGACCATGGGAATGACGAATTATAGGAGTTTTGTTTGGGAGACTTCGTAACAGTATCCAATTATTTCTTGTTTATTATAGAATTTAATTGATGCAAGAAATAAGTCTAGGTTGAATTTACTTTAATTATTTTTTGAGTTATTTCTGGGCCTATAAAAATTTTCATTTAAGGCTCATTTTAAAGGAAACATATTTTAGATAAATTAAAAATAACTTTTGAAAATGGTAGGATTGGATAGCGGAAACATTAAGGTACAAACATTTTTTTAATTTGAAATAGCTGAGATAAATAATTAAACCAATTCTTCCACAATATTCATCTTAACTGAAGCTTCTGCCACGTTTGCCTTGGGGTTTTTTAATTAACTGCCTTTAGCGCCCTTGGTGCTTTGATTTTTACAAACAATTCATATATACCTAATAAGGACGATCAAATTGATAAATAAGAAAAAAAAAAAAAAAAACAAACTGAAAATCAAATAATAGGATGGAAGATATATAATATTGTCAACATAAGGTTGTAAAGAAAGCTCAGGTGGTAAAAGCTCTTTTTCCTTTAAATATAAAATGACATTTTAATAGATAATGAAACGCATCAACTATAGATTGTTCATATAGTTATAAATATCACAAACACGATCATCTCTTTCTACACCCAAAACGATCCTTTTAATTTAGTGTCGGTAATGTTAACATCTAAAATTTCAGTACGCCCATCTTAAATCATACTACAAATCTATCAAGTATTTTTCAAACCCTGATTGTATTTAAAATTCTACAATTTAGACATTAAGACTAGTTAGAAATAGAGCCAGCACGTTGGCTTAAATTTCAGTCCGTTCTATAGTATGTCCGTTCGCTTATTTTTATCTGTAACGGTTAAATATATTGGTTTGATGTTTGGTGTATAAAGTTGCAGTTTGAGTTAGAGATTCGCTCCAACTGAATTTTTGCCCACGTCTATGGCCCTTGAAATTAAAAAATTGCCTCGGCATCTCAGTTTTTTTTTACATTTTTTTCTGTAATTCGCGAATCACTGGATCCGATAATTTTTCATATCTCATATATGATAAATAAGAAATTCCCTTCTCTAATTTTTGTGCTATTTTCACATTTCTTGAGCGGATAAATAAAAATTCCTTCTCTAATTTTTGTGCTATTTTCACATTTCTTGAGCGGTGTTAGAAATATAGATTCCATCACTGCAACAAGTGTGTTACGATATTTCTCCACTCGAGACAGTTAAATTTTAATAATTAAAATTTAACTATTGAGAGTGGAGAAATAACGTAATAAACGAGTTATAGTGGTGGAATCTGTTTCTCTTATGATTTTTATCCTTCCTTTTCAAAGATTTGCAGAAAGTTGTGTTCTTTATATGTGACGTCATCAGGCATGGTCGCCTTTTTCCATGACGTCACAATAGGAAATTCAGAAGAAACCAAGATCATTTGACGTCATAATTAAATTTCGACCAATAATTTGCCGAGAACAGATATTTCACTAGTGAGGGGAAATATTTTTCTCACACCGATCAAGAAATGTGAAAATAGCACAAAAATTAGAGAAAAATATTTCTCTTATGGTTGTGGCCTGTTATCTATTTCTTGCATGAATAGATATTTCTCGTATCACACTGCACGGAGTGTGATACGAAAAAGTGATACGAAAATCTGCGTTAATTTGATTGGCTTATTCAGCATCACAAGACTATATTACGGCATTTCCATAGGTTATTCGTTAGGTCAATGATGACTTTGAAGGGTTAAGACGATGTACATTTCGTCCATGGCAACGGACATTGTGATTTCTTCAATAATATACAAAACACTCACACATTTCACCTGACAATCTTCTTTTTGTCAAATTTTATTACATTCTGAAGCGTACAAAAAGTCTTAAAATGTCTGATGTTAAATTTTGATACCGGAAAAGGACATATGACGTCATACTGGAATGTACAAAAGACTGGATCAACATTTCGCGGAATTTTTAAATTTACAAATTGAGAGTGTTGACTATAAGAGAAACAGTTTTAACAACTTGTGAAAATTGGATATCGATATCCTATTTTCACTCGTTATGAAACCTATAACTCTCATCACTATTGAAACATCTGTTCTCAGCAAATGATTGGACGAAATTCAATTATGACGTTAAATTTTCTTGATTTCTTCTGAATTTCCTATTGTGACGTCATGAAAAAAGGCGACCATGCTTGAAGACGTCACAAATAAAGAACACAACTTTCTGCAAATCTTTAAAAAGGCAGGATAAAAATCATTAGAGAAACAGATTCCACCACTATAACTCGTGTATTACGATATTTCTCCACTCTCAACAGTTAAATTTTAATTATTTAAAAAGCTCGGCAAGCCTCGCGCTTTATATATTAAAACTTTCTTCTTACAGTTGAGCTTGCGCAGTACCCTGTTCCTGTTCTGTTGACGGATGCTGCCATGTTGTAAATTATACGATTTCCGCAAATTTGTATGGTCCGAGGACACAGTTATCGTCCTTAGATTTTCGTTGTCTACAAATATAGTCCCTAGTGTGGACAGTATATAACTTGCAAATTTTGTTCATACACTTTCCAAATTTATTTCTTTATATTTTATGCATGAAATATTAAGTAAAGGGATGAAATTACATGTTAAAAAATTTGGGTGCTGAATCTTTATGTTAAGTAGTGATTTGGTCCAGTTCAAAAGGTCAAAACTAGTATGTCTGAAGCTGTCAAACTGAATTTTAGACCCCTTAACATAGAATTGTCAATATTTTGAGTTAGAGCTGGTAGACTTTTCTATAACTTTGATATTATTTGTCCCAATAGTAGTACACTACACTGTAAAAATCTTTTTGAGATAGAGCAGGTGCGATTTTTTTAATTTGAATTTATTGTCTAAAAGAAATGCACTACGAAATAACTGTGTTCTCGGGCCTAAGAGATGAATTCAGGAAATGTAGATTCTGTACTTTGGCAACTTCCCTGAATGGTTTGCTAGTTTCAATTCGTCAAACTCAATAAAAGTAAAGGATTTAAATCTTTATTTGAAAGAAATTCTGTTAAAATGTCCCATTTTGGCATTTTACAGCTAAAATAAGCATTTTATAGCAGTTTCCATTTTATGCCTAAGAGGCATGCTGACTTTCTATCTGACAGCTTTTTATGCTTTGATATTTGTGTTTCTATGATTAATTCAAATTCTATTAACCATTTGTGAACTCTGAATGTAGAGAAAAGTAGATTATCACAGAAAAAATTGTGCAAAATGTGTTGTAATTAGGAACTGGTCGAACGGCCTGTTTGATGTATGTGAAATGTGAAGAGCTTTGTACATAAAATTTGTGGTCCATCATAAATATTTCACTAAATCTGTAAAAAAAGCACTTGACAATGATCTGTGCACCTTATCCATTTCATATACTACCTTTATTTTCTTCTGTAGGATAGCATGTGGTTCAAAT